>JAZKJV010000287.1:600000-1051491 GCA_037367405.1 Ottelia alismoides
CTTGGACCATCACTCGTCTACGATGTCCAACCATGTTTTGAATCCTTTTCCAACTGCTTCTTTGACCTTCTCTCTCATGCAACGCATTACCTCGTAGATCAATCCCATAGCAGACTTCTTATCGCCATCTACGGTTTACAATGCAGAAACAAACGGATGATCTTGGTGACGCGAGTCACGTCATCCCAAAAGTGGAGATCATTTATCAATGTCTACACTTTTCGTCCTCCTTCAGTTCGAGATTCGGGTATCTCGAACCATTCGCCTTGGCTATACATGGTTTTCAACCATGTCTTGTGTTGTTTCAGGCTTTGTAACGCTATAAAATTGGTTGCAAAACGTATAATGTCAGGCCTCACCAACTTACCATTGCATGTACGCCTCATCAACGCCAACACTTTGGAGTAGTTGTAAATGAATGTGGTAATTGTCTGTGCTTGCTCCACCACCCTTGAGACAAGCTTCCTCTTGTTGAAGTCCTTTGAAATTAAATCAATACAATGTACAGCACACTGTGTCCAAAAAATACCGTAGCTACTAGACTTCATTATTGTTTCACATGTTTTTTTGAAGTTGTTGCCATTAACCGTGACAATCTGGACAATGTTCTCTTTCCCAACATCTTTGATGATGTCCTTCATCAACTTCAACAGGTACTTGTAGTCCTTTACATGTTCGAATGCATCAACAAATTTCAAAAAAACTATCTTTCCATCACAATAAACAAGGAAGTTGATGACCGGCTTCCTCGTGTAAATCATCTACCCATCGCACATCAGCGTCACCCCATACTCTGTCATTTCCTCCTCAGCTCGACGATGTACGCATTCATCTCCTCATCCATCCCATGATATTTGTTCATTATCTCATAGGATGTGAGAGCCTTCACTCTCGTTCTTGCTGCAGCAATCTCATCAATGGCATATTCGAGGATTGGACCACGAGCAATGTTGGCAGGAATGCTCTCCTCAAAGAAGAGCTTGATGATGGCCTTTCCCACTCTCTCCCGTGCATTGTTGAGCATGTCCTTCACCGTCTTTGCCTCGGATCCTTGCTTGGTTTGTATTGCACGGAAAAGCTCCTTGTCAATAAGGGCTCAACTCCCTTCCCCTTGTGTTTTTTGGTGGGGGATGGTACGGGTGCACCTCCAGAACCATTTCCACTGCCACTTGCACCATAGAAGTTGCTTCGTGCACCATCGAGTTCTCTCCTCTCGAACTTGCTCATTGATTCTTTTGTTGCCCTCTTATAAGCCCTCCTCTCCGCTGTAGTTTGAATGTCAGCGGGGTAGACAAAGTCATCGTCGTCTGAATCTGAGAGAACTTTGAATTCATTGTCAAACATGAACTCTTTAAATTATTCATCCCTCCTTGCCCTCTATGTTTCCGTATCCTCCTTCCCTTCCAAGCTGGCCTTCACCTTATCCCTCACATCTTTGGGACAGCACGTGCTCTTGGCAACATTTTTGTTGTTGTCAACAAGATGTTGCTTCATCCTCGTGATCCTCCCTCCTCTCAATCAAGGCCCTAAATGTCGGTTTCGGTCACCATTTCGGTGATCGACCGAAATGGAATTTCGGGAGAAATTCGATCAAAATTTCGATCATTTCGGTCATTTTTTGTACTAGGGCCCCCATATTTTGGTCATTTCAGCCATTTAGATCGAATTTCGATTTCGACAGGATATCAATATTCGACAGAAATTCGACCGAATTTCGCTGAAATTTGAGACCATGCTCCCAACTTCTTCCCACAGAAATTGCATTGTGGTTTCGCTTTGTTGTCATCATGAGCAGAGGCATATCTCCAACCAATGTCCCTACTGAAATCCCCCCTCTGATCTTCAGAAGTGTCAGATCCTGATCCGAATGTGCCATTGTGATTATCACCGAAACCTGCAAGAAAATTGAAGAACAATCATTCATGAGCCATAAGATGCGAACAATTAAGAATTAGCTAATTATTTTATGCTTTAATTTTCAGAATTAATATATTTTAATTATTCTAATATCTAATATTCACAAAGTCGTAAAATATTGGTGTTTGAAATTGAAAGTATACACTTAATATTCAAATTTTCACCAAAAAATCACCTTACATCTATACATTAGGGTCTTGAATCTCACAATTAGGGGACCATGTTCGAGAAAAAACACCTAAGATACACAAAACATGTAAAATAATGCATATATCTAAGGTTTAACTTTTGGAATATTCTATTTTAATATTTCATTTGCTAAAAAATCCGAAATATGTTTTCAACATCTAAAACTTAAGATCCGAGTTTATCCTTGAAAAATTCATCATGATTCCACATCAAAACACAAAAGCCCCAATTTTCTCTTCCATAGATCTCAAAAATTATTTTCGAAGTACGCTTTACTACATGTTATACATGAGATCCGAGTAAATATATTCATAGCGCATCATTATTGTGCATTAAAACACAAAATCCCTAATTTTGGTCTCCAAAAACTACATATTCAAAATCTCTCAAAAAAAACACCACACCAAGAGAGAACAACATCTTAGGAATAAAAGCCTTAAAAAATTGAAGAAATTTATGAAGATTTGATTAGTTGTTGCTTACCATGATGAAAAGGGTGAAATAAGGACTTGGAGAAGCTTGGAGAACCAAAGGAGTTGAGTGTCTATCGAAATGGGGAAATTTCGACCGATATTCCGATCCATCTCGATATCATGCAAGATTTTTTAATACAATATTCTCTTTTTTGGACGAGATGGCGAGATAACCCAAAATATCGATGATATTTCGCGAGATTTCGGTCGAATTCCGAGAAATCGACATGTATATGGATTTCGATATACCGAGTCCATCGAAACTGAAATTTCAGCCAAATTTCACCGAAATTTCACAAGATTTAGTACCTTGCATGTGATTACTTTGCGGACTTTGCAATACAACCGATCTCTTATCCTCAATGCAGAGTAATCTATATGTGGTATGGTCGGACCACTCTTATAAGTAATTAAATGATCCTTCCTCTTTTGAAGAGAGTGCTTGATATGAAAAGATCATAAGTTGTTACAAAATCTAGAAATACTTTTTCCTCTTCATTTTTATCTGCTAAGTCATGTCCTCCGTGAACATTAGCATACCCCAAAGCACCATTTCCCACGTGTCCATTAAGATCTTAAACTAGGCAAATCATCTCTCGTTGTAGGATTCCTTACATTATCTTATCTAAATCCTCCCAAAAATGTGTTTAATCATTTCATCTAAACAAAATTGCGATGTATAAACTGAGATGATATTCAGAATTTCTTTTTCGAGCACCACTTTTAGCAATATAATCGGATTTCCAAATCTTTGCACATCAACCACGCAATCTTTCGAATCCTTGTGAACAACCACTTCAATACCATTTCTGTCATTATCTTTACCTGAATACCAAAGTTTAAAGTATGTCTTCTCAATTTCCCTTGCTTTTTCTCCAACTCATTTTATCTCTTAAAGACATAGTATATGAATCTCTATCAGTCTACTTGAAAAAAATAATAATCCTTTCAATATGGATCCCTCTTCCAATTGAAGAGGTAGAGAGCGAAGAAACTAAAGCAATAAAATAACTCACCCGGGATGACAGTCGGTGACCTTCCATTTCAGCTGACCCGCATCCACATCCAACGCCAAGACATCACCACTACCCGTCCCCATAGCCAACATATAGCTCACAGGTATGTTCTTCTTCTGAATAACAGACATTGAAAAGAAAAAACTTCCCTCAACTATCTGAGAGATGCAATAAACGGGAAAAGACGAGAATTTCAAGCCTCCGGGCAAAAAAAGAACCTTCTTTTGGAGACGAAACCACTCCATACATGTGTAATCCACAGAAAGATGTCCATTTACGGGCTTTGGTTGCAATAGATCGGAACTTGCGGGTGCTATGTCCGTGAACTCCACTTGCAGCTGCCCCTTCAAGGTGTCCCAAATCTGAGGGAGGGACAAAAATTACACCATTGATCCAACAAGGCTGCAACTCTGAGGAAGGAAAAGGGGAAAGTGGTGACCTTGACGCGGCCATCTCCATGAGAGATGGCGTAAAACTCGGACGAAGGGCTGAAGCGGGCGAGGAGGTCCTTGGAGATTGTGGACGGCATTGGCTTAGGATCGATTTCGGTCTAGGGTTTTTTTCTCGAAGATTACGCCCCAGGAGAGTCTGGGAGGGGGTGGGGGGAGAGAAGGGGCGGGAACGGGGAGGGGGAGGACCGGCGAGCGGGGGTTTAGGGATGGGCTTTAGGGCTGCACGGAATAAAAGATCTTGCAATTTAAAAAAATAACTTCCGTGTTTGGACCCCGAAAATGGATTTTTACGCATGTGCTCCTTATCTATTTCAGAATTACACGGCTACCTTCACAAAATAGTTGTTTATAAGCTTATGTCTGGGTCGTTGATGTGGACGAGTTAAGTTGTTATATTTAATTGTCAAAGAAATAAAATATAATAAAAGTATTTGTAAACCAATCCTCAAACTAAGAAGGAGAGAGAGAAAACTAAAGAAACTAAAATTTGATGAAGAAAATAACTGCAAGCACAATCTATAACCCCACACTAATAGTGGGTTTTTCCTCCCCTCTTCCTTATATGACACGTGGCGCCCTCTCCTCTCTTCCCCATTCTCTCCCTCTCCCCGTCTCCCCTAACTCCCCCTCTCTCGAACACTCTCTCTCCCTCCACTTACTTTCTCTCCATCTTTTCTCTCTCTCTCCACTCACACTCTCTCCCTCTTCCTCTCTCTCTCATCTTTTCTCTCTCCTTTAATTCCTCCTCTCTCTCCCTCTCTCCACTCACTATCTCTCTCCCTTTCTCATCTTTTTCTCTCTCGTCTAATATACATGTTAAATTTGAAATCTATAACCCACATTAATAGTGGGTTTTTTCCTCCCCATCTTCCTTGCATGACATGTGGCACTCTCTCCTCTTCCTCATTCTCTTCCTCTCTCCCGTCTCCCCTCACTCCCCCTCTCTCGAATACTCTCTCTCCCTCCACTCACTCTCTCTCCATCTTTTCTCTCTCTCCCTCTTCCTCTCTCTCTCTCATCTTTTCTCTCTCCTTTAATTCCTCCTCTCTCTCCCTCTCTCCACTCACTATCTCTCTCCCTTTCTCATCTTTTTCTCTCTCCTCTAATATACATGTTAAATTTAAAATCTATAACCCACACTAATAGTGGGTTTTTTCCTCCCCATCTTCCTTGCATGACATGTGGCACTCTCTCCTCTTCCCCATTCTCTCTCTCTCTCCCGTCTCCCCTCACTCCCCCTCTCTCGAATACTCTCTCTCCCTCCACTCACTCCCTTTCCATCTTTTCTCTCTCTCCCTCTTCCTCTCTCTCTCTCTCATCTTTTCTCTCTCCTTTAATTCCTCCTCTCTCTCCCTCTCTCCACTCACTATCTCTCTCCCCTTCTCATCTTTTTCTCTCTCCTCTAATATATATGTTAAATTTGAAACTACAAATATCATATTTTCCTTTATATTTATTAAATTAATATTCATATATATCAATTATATTTATTAAAGTAGAATTTTACATATCATGTAAATTTTCATTTTTCCAAATTTTGTAATTTATTCAAATTCAGATTTGTAATCTTCTCCCTTTCTCATCTTCTTCTCTCTCCTCTAATATATATGTTAAATTTAAAATTACAAATATCATATTTTTCTTTATATTTATTAAATTAATATTCACATATATCAATTATATTTATTAAAATATAATTTTAAATATCATGTAAAGTTCCATTTTTCTAAATTTTGCAGTTTATTCAAATTCAGATTTGTAATCAATGTGAGTAAAAATATATATATTTTATTATTATACTAAAATATGTGACGTAAAAAATGTGAAATACAATAATAATTTTAAAATATATTAAAACACAATTAATTGTGAAATATAATACAAATTAAAAAATTAACTCAAATTTAAATATGTGTATATGAATCTTATAATAAAGAAATAAAAAATATAATTTGAAAATGATTTTCAATTGATGTTTAGGTTGTTATGTAATACAAATAATTCAATAAATAATAAAAATAAAATTAACTTATGAATACGAAAATGATAAAATTATACTTTTATCAGTAGTTTATTAATAAAAATTTTAAAAAATAATCTAAAATTTAATAATAGTAATTTTTTAAATGTAATACATACTTAACTTATTTCCCCTTCATCTTTTCTTTAAATTAGGTGACATATAAATATTATATTTCATTTTAGTTATATCCATCAATAGAATGGATTTGAAATCTTTTCACATCATTTCTTATGTATTTTATATGTCTATGGATTACTAAAGTATATTTTTGCAATCATAGAACGGTTGTTTACGGTATAAATAATAATTTTATTAAAACTAATATCAAGTATATAAACTATATTAATAAAAATAATTAATATTTTATCATAATGATTTCAATAAAAGTATAAATTCAAATAACAATTTAATCCTTTGATTTTTTAGTAAAATCTATTTAAAAATCTTTATCAAATGTATAAATGTGTTAACGTAATACCTTATAAATATACAAGTTATATGATTTTTTTCTATTTTTTAAATAGTGGCATGCATGTATTGAGGTTTGTTTTTTAAATATACTATGTGGATATAATTAAACCAAAAATCTTATTCCATTTTTTTGGTAAAAAAATCAAATTTTATAAAAAGAAATACTATCATATTAAGAAAATATTCGCCATCTTTTTGTTTCTGCTTTTTTTACCAACTCTCTCATCTTTCTCTCTTCATATTTCAGTATCATATTAAGAATATATTCATCATTTTTATCTCTCCTTTTTTTACCAACTCTCTCGTATTTCTCTCTCCATTATTTCAAAGTTGCAATTTTTCCAAACTTAGTAATTTATTCAAATTCCAATTTTGTAATTAATGTAGGTAAAATCTAATGCATATATTTTATTATTGCATTAAAATAGATACAACACTTTCTATCTCTCTTTTTTTACCCACTCTCCCCTCTTTCTCTCTCCCTTATTCTAAAGTTACATTTTTCCAAACTTAGTAGTTTATTCAAATTCAAATTTTATAATCATTGTGTGTAAAAATCCATGTTGATATTTTACTAAAAGTACTAAAGTACTAAGCCTTCTCCCACTATAAGTAGGGTCGGCTACATGGATTCTTGCTCAAATCCATGTTGAATTTTTACGCTGGCCGTCGACTACCTAACGCAACCCCTACAAGAGTGGGATTTGAACCCTGGTCTTTTGTGTGATAGACACACTATACTACCACTAGACCAATAAGTTGATATTTTACTATTGTACAAAAAAATAACACAAAACAAACTTATTTATGAAATACAATACTAATTAAAAAATTAAAATAAATTTAAATTTGTAGATATAAATCTTATAATAAAGTAATTAAAAATATTTTTTGAAAATAATTTCAAATTGATGCTTAAGTTATTATGTAATACAAATAATTTAATAAATAATAAAAATAAAAATTAACTTATGAATATGATAATGATAGAAATAAACTTATATCAATAGTTTATTAATTGAATTTTTTGAAAATAATATATAATTATATAATAGTAAAAAATTTGAAATCTAATACATACATAACTTATTTTTTCCTCGTCTTTTTTTAAATTAGAGTGATGTATAAATATTGGATTTCATTCTAACTATACCCATCAATCTATTGAATTTGGATTTCGCATTATTACTTATATTATATATATATGGATTACTAAGGTATATTTTGGCAATCATAGATCGAGTAATTACTGTATAAATAATAACTTACTTAAAACTAATATTGAATATATACATTATATCAATAAAAAATGAATTAATATTTATATTATATAAATTTCAATAAAAGTGTAATAATTTAACCCATAAATATTTTTAGTAAAATCTACTTAAAATTCTTAATCAAATATATAAATATGTTAACACAATAGTTTATAAATATACAAGTTTTATGAATTGTTCTCTTATAATTTTTTTTATTATTTTTAGTTACTTTCTTTCTATTGTTTTATTATTTATCTCTCAAATAATTGCTATATAAATTGTTAACTTCACCTATTAACTTGATGCATATTCACACTTTCGTGCACCCATTATTTCTTTCCCAAATTTTTTACATAAACTATACGTTCAATACAATTCTATTTTAAAAATGAACATCTATAACACACATTTTTACTAAATACATTATTAAATTTATTTACCATTAAACTTTATAGTATTTATTAAATTTCATTGTTGTCGTTTGATCCCGCCGCGAAGCGCGGGTATGCTACCTAGTTTAGACTAAATTCAAGTTCAACAATATAGATAACAAAGTAGCTAAAGAAACATTAAAATTATGTCTAAAGATAGCTAACGAATAAAGGAAGGTTGGTGAAGACATCAACTACAACGCAATTTGTTTTGAGGGCACCGTGATTCTTCCATGGTTGTAGGATACAAGTATGGATGTGATGCGGAAGTGGTGAGGAGAAAAGGTATTGAGGTAAATCGTTTTCGCGGATCATGTGAGAGGCCCTCGCATCAAGAATTAAAGAAGAAGATGAAGAGATCTACAATTATCTGCTACAAACAAAACTAAAAGAAAGATGAAGAAAACATGAAAAAGGCAAGACACAATTTTATTTAAAATAAAAAAATGATACCATTTTTGAAAATTGCAGTATCCAAAAGTTTATAGATCACAACAACAACTACAAGTGAAATTTTCAAAGCAATCAGATATGAGATGTAATATGTATAAAAATCCAAAAAAACTGATCATTGCATCTAGCAACATACACAACTAATTTGATATGTTCCAAAAATCTAAAAATAGTAGAAAATACTACAAACCTATGGATTAGCATTCACATTTATAGTGATTTCATGGATACATATACATAAAAAATGAAATGGCATTGAGGAACTTACTTGCACACTCTTCGTGTGAGACCTTTGACTTTATTCACTTCCTCTCTACGCAAAGTTTACATCTAATACTTAGAATAGATTGTTGATCTTCTCCTCTATCATCCAATCGAGGTTTGAAGAGAGGAGAAGGAATGAGGTGCGCAGTCAAACCTGAAATTCGACATGTAACTCTAGTTTTGACCAAGTACAATGATATGCTCAAAATGACTAGTTCAAAACAGAATATATGTTTATTACTCTTGATTCGTCCTCTAGAGTCGATTGGAATCAATCTAAGGTCCGATCTAATCTAGAATGAAAGATCTAAAATCTGACCACTAGATCAAAATTGATCGTGATTGAATCAAGAGCAAAAGTAAACAATTTACTTCCATAACAATCCTAAAAGGATCTATAGGTGATGTAGAATTGGTATAAATGGGAGATATATCATATTAGATTGAATCATGGTTGAATATGTCTTATCATTGGTGATGATCATTGATTCTCGGTCTAGGAATATAGTGATCAAGATCTGAAGGCCTAAGAACATAAGATATAATCAAACATTACAGCTTAGTGGAGATATGGTGATGATTCTCATGTTGAAAGAGAGAAAAGGGGAATGAGGTACTTACAATGAGCAGAAATAGAGTAAAATGAATCGGAGGTGATCAGTTATGAAATAAAATAGAAGATGAAGGGAAGTAGATTCATAATAATACCTACATTTAGGGTCCTTTGAGTTGAAGGTGAAAAGTAAAATGAAATGCATAATTTAAGCTAGAGAAAGAAGAATCTAATAACGAATATAGGATTCATCAACTTTGTTTTTACATTTTATGTTAAAAAATTCAACAAATGCATGCAAATATGCATTGGCACCAATTATTACAAAAACGTTCAGATACAAAAAAGTGTTATTGGTGCATAAAACAATAACGAGAACCAAGGAAGAATGCAACATATGAACATGTGTAAATACTATACAAGGAAACATAAATATATAAAGTTGTAAGTATGTTTAGGACTCATGTTTCCTGCACCAAGTTAAACTGACATGGTCAAATAAAACATAAATATGAAAAAAAATATGAAAAATCGCAAGACGAGGTAGTATTGATAATCTAACTTCAAATGCACGTGATAATTTTATGTGACATCTTTTCAAACTAATTTATCACCATTGTGTATGTAAAAATGCACATAAAATACAAAATATACAAATACGCGCATAAAAAATCTCCAATTCCACTCTACGTGCTTCTAAAGTTGGAAAAGGCTTCACGAAACTGTTTTAAATTTTAAAAATAACTTGAAGCTAAGAAAAAGAAATGTGAGAAATAGTTTTTTAACTCATTATATATAATAATATAAATTTCACCTTATGACAATTATACAAAATGTAATTTAATAATGTAAGCTATAATTTTACTTTATTTATCATTTTTGTATTTAATTTAAAAATATAAAAACCAATAAAAACATTTCAAAAGAAAAAAAATTAAAAAAAGCCTATGAACATAGGTATCATATACTTATAAACATTTTCATAATTTTATGTACATTGTAAACAAGATTACAAAATCCAAATAAATCCAATTCAAATAGCTAACTGAGAATACTAACTTAATATCGCATACAGTATATCTACTTAGAAAGAAAAGAATGGGTTGATTATTCATGAGGTCATAAGGCTCTCTTATTTAAAGATAAGAAGCCTTGGAGGGCAAATTACACAGGAAAGAAATAAGAAATAGATAAATACAAATAACTTCCACCATTTTCCTCGAGATGAGCATAGATGTAAATCATGCAAGAAGCCTTGGAGGGCAAATTACACAGGAAAGAAATAAGAAATAGATAAATACAAATAACTTCCACCACTTTTCCTCGAGATGGAGCATAGATGTAAATCGTGCTCTGCTTGAAACAACAGTTTTGGAATGCCCCCTTGCTAAAGCCTTGGTGAAAAGATAGAATGTATATACCCCCTAGCTGGTGTGGGAAGTAGATACAAAACTCTTATATATCATGGCTTGCGTGTGGTGGTGATCTACCTCGATGTGCCTGGTACTCTTGTGAAAAGCTAGATTATTAGCAATGAATAAAGTAGCATGGTTGTCACATAACAACTGCATGGGAAGAGGCGAACCAGATCTATCAAAATGTATCCGACCCACATCATCTTGGTACTCCCCTATGTCATATTTGGACTTAGCACTCGACTTAGCAAGCACATTGGGCCAATGGACTCTCATAATGACTGCAAAACTAGAGGTAGACTTCATGTCTTTTGGCACATCATGCATAATCAGAATCTGCATAGGCAGTGATGGTAAGAGACATATGTTGAAAAGCAACCATGTAGTTGAAGAAGCCTTCAGATACCTTAGGATCATGTGGATTGTATCCGTGTACGCCTCTTGTGGCTACTCCATAAACTAATTGACTTTTCTCACTGCAAAGGAGATATCTTTCTTAACAATAGTCGTGTAGAGAATCTTCTCAACAATCTTCATGTATCTTCGCATGTCTACCTTATATATGTCATCATCACAGAGCTTATGATGGAATCCATAAAGTGATGGCAGGTTGCAGTCAGACATTATAAAACCTCTAAGTATAGAAAATCATTAATTCTAAGTTTTAGACCTAATCCAATGTCCATATGAGACAAATGATCAATCTGACTTGTAGTAATTGACTAGATCCTTCCAACGAGCCTAAGAACATTGAAATCAAAGTCTGTATGAGGAAGTTACAGAGAAAATATGAATGGTTTATGGCTTTCAAGTGTGGATATGGGTAGATCTGATTAGGCTCAAGCATATACACGAGGGAGGAGGTGAGCTCAAGTGGTCTGTCTAACTAGACCACTCAGCTTCGCTGGAGCTCCGCCACCGAATAGGTTTTCAATGGCATACAAGACTTTAATATATATGTTAAATGTATGGATTATGGAAATAAAATGATAATCAAGTGAAATGGGTTCGGTTTAATCTCAACTTGAAAATAAAGGATGAAAATGGTTTCAGTGAGGTCCGACGAGGACGATATGAGCATATTACGTACACCTTTAGACATGAGTTTCAGCTCCTACGACCAGTAGTCAAGTTTCCCAATGTAGTTCCGCTTTCATGCAACGGTGTCCAACTTTTAATGGCATGAGGGTAGCTTGGAGTAGCGTATCCAAGGGAGGGGCATGTACACGTGGGCCCGGGTAGATGCTCAGTTGACCACAATCCCGATAGGTCGTTAGTCAGGGGGCATACTACTTGGTGCATCGACATGTCCTTTTTGCCGGTGTATAGTCTCTGTTATCATATGTGTGGTACCGGGTAATTATGATCGGTTGTCTGTGCTTCGCTTCTTTCACTCACGGTTGGTACTTAAGTACTGGTTGGTGCAGACTACATTGATTAGTATCTAAGTGTTAGTCTTAAGCGAGGAGTTTTCGAAGTCGTGGAATATCTGAAGGAGGTGTTCAGGATGGTTTCAAGACTGGACTTCCCAGGGGTTGGTTGTTGGACATGTGAGTCCAAGACGAGCCATTATGCAATAAAAGTTATTCTGATCATTCCTTGATATCCAATGAAGAATAATATATTTGCATAATAGGTCCCTTATTGCAATTATGGTTATGTACCATGGCCATCTTGATATCATACAGTTGTTAATTCAAAAGATTGGATTATAGATGTTGGTGCTTGGTTTAATATTTAAAGAGTTAGATTGAGGGGTCAACCACATCGTCAAGTGATTATCAATAAGGGATCTCCAGTCTGAGAAGTATACAACAATACTTACTCCAAAGGCTGACATTTGCTGACCTCTTGATGCATGTCCTCTACAAAAGGAATAGAGATTTTGAGGTGCTAGATGAGATAAGTCAGAGAGTTGACTTTGTGGGATCGAGATAACAGTGACCTATGTCGTATATTGTCACATATAGACATGCATTTCTGACCAGAGACAGATGCATTGCTACATGTCTAAGTATGTACATTAGGAAGACCATTAGGTTGATGACTTAATCAAGGTATATACATCGACGAGTTGATGTGCATACGAGGGCATATGAGTAATATGATATCTCACAGAGATCGTATAGGTTCACTGCTGAACTGGAAGATATGAGCTTGCTCGTGAGATATTAGGGATAAATCAAATTATAATGTTGGCCATCTTGTTTTGGAATCAAGACAAGATTTGAAGGTATGATTTGTGCTTTTGGAACGCATATGATCAATACCAATTCCCAATGATTGAATGAGAAACATACCGACAAAACCATGAAGAGCCCGTCTAGAATTGGATCGGAAGTTCATGTTAAATTACAGTCTTCTGATATGCACATTGTACGAGTATTATAAATGCTCAAGGGTGATGTGATCTTAATCGATTGTATAACAACATCACTTCCATTATGAGGGAGTGGTGAAACATTTGTTTGATTTTAGTGACTTTGTTGAGTAGATAAGTTACCTAATCATAGTCCAAATGTTGGATATCGATATGAATATGATTCTGATGCAAGAGAAGATTTGATATTCAATGTGACTTGATCAGATAACTCTAAGAGGTCTTCTAGATCTGGATTTGAGATTGGTCTCACTATCCAAGTCGTTGCACATGGAATATACAATTGCACTGTCCTTATCTCCAAGTAACCGAGGAGAAGACACACTATCCTTGAAAGAGTTAAAGAATAGTTACATTCGATAATATCTAAGCATTGTAAGATAAAGAGAAATAACGATGATTAAATCAGATTTAATTATCACAGATAACATGGACGCGATTCACATTGTTTAGACATGTATAGAGAGACATCTGAATAATTATTGGATTTAATTGTCACAGATTAGATTAATGTGGATGGAACTATCCAAAACAATCATGGATAATGTAAGTGTGATCCACAATATCATAGAGTGAATTAATTGTGAATAGGATTCATAATTTAAATATCAATGTGAATTGGATTCACATTGAATAATTGCATGGAAATATGATTTACATGTAGTTTTGGAGGGACGAATATGATTCATAAATATAAATGGTTTATTAGCAACTGAACAAATAATTTACAAATTATTTGACGATATATTGTTGATAAACAAATTTTATGAGTAAATATTTGGTATAATAGGATTACATGAAGATAATTGGAGAACGCCCATGGTGCAAATAAGGAAGGAGGCCATCTCATTTCCTCTCTCTCTCTTTCATCTTTATCCATGAAAAGTGATTTTTTACTATTAAAATTTGGAGCATGAATTAATAATTGATTTATTGATTCTAAAATTTATTTTACTTGGAGCACAAGTAAAGTCATTTAATCTCAACTATTGATCATCAATTAGGAGTGCATCTCCATCATCTATTATTATATAAAAGAGAGGTTATCCTTGTCTCTGTTTATTTCAATTAGGGGATGCAATAGTTGCAACAACTCAACCTCTCTCTCACCGCATTCTACCCTCTATCCATCTCCAACCCTTGTGGTTGTCCACATGGTGTTTGTGGAGATTGTTATCATCGTCGTGTTGCGTCTTGTTGTCGAACTGATTGTTCGTAGATATTCATATTATTTGATGCCTCGTGCTCTTAAAGAAGACGTCAGATTTCATGAGACGAATTAGGAGATTCTTTGCTCGAATCGTTGCCTTGGATTGTGGGAAGCACACATCTCGTTCACGCGTCCACAAGTGCTCCCTCGTTGGATCAGGCTTGATAAAGGAGGCCTCTTCGTTTAGAGTTTTTGAGATCATGGTCACACTTCAAGAGGTAATCCAATCAATCGTGTGATCTTGATGAAACAACATGAGAATTGTTCTCATGTCTTGTGGTTTCATTGATTTTTTTCAATTCTGTCGCCCCATGAAAAGGGAAGTTTGGTTGTACACATAAACGAAAGGGAATCTTGCTTATCCTGTTTGCATGGAAGGTACTCATCATCTTCATTTGAATGAGAGTAAAAAGGTGTATTACTTGGGCCATCGTAGATTTCTTCTAGTATCGCGTCGATGACAAAATAATGTACTTAAAGATGATTTCGATGGAAAGTCTTATCGCGAGTCTGCTAGAATACCAGATAGAGTTATAATAACAAATTTTGCGTGACAATCAGGGCATGTAATGATGGAAAAGTTGTTATAGTTGAACGATATTGGACTTGGGAAGACATTTTAGAAAGTTTTAAAAGATCTAAAAAGTGTATAATTCAGAAAAAGAGCATATTCTACATGAAACTACCATATTGGAAAGAATTGCACATACATTATAATCTTGATGTAATGCACATTGAAAAGAGTGTAATGGATAAGATATGTTCAACATCACTGACTTTCTAAAGGATATTAGTAGAACACGCAGAGATATGCAACAACTCGTAATTCGTGAGCATTTGCATGCGATGTCCATGGGGAATGGTAGATTTGACATGCCAAAATCGTTTTACCATCTTGACTCAAATACGTAAGGACGCCTTTTTCTCTTTTTTAAGGACACCGTGGCTCCAGATGGCTTCTCATCAATGCATTAATGACGTTCAAAAGAAAATTAGCAGGCTCAAAAGTCTCGATAGCCATGTGCACATGCATGTCTTCTTTCCTCTAGCCATTCATGGTTTATTACCGCAATCTATTGTTGAACTTATTGCTGAGTTATTATGTATTTAAAGGTAATTTGTGATGGGATACATGATCCAAACCTTTTGTAGAAGTGGGATGCAATAATTGCGGAGACGCTTTGTAAGTTGGAACGTCTCTTTCCACCAGCTTTTTTTGATGTGAAAGTGCACTTGGTCATTCATTTGGTAGACGAAGCAAGATAAGGGGAATGCACAATTTCTATGGATGTATCTTATTTATAGATTTCTTAATAAATCGAAGGATTATGTTCTAAATCACTTTAAATTAGAAGGATCAATTATAGAGAGATATCTTGTCGAAGAATGCATAACAGTCTGTCTCATGTACACTGAAGGTGAGGATCGTTGTTTCAAATGTCTTGAAAGAAACTATGCTCCTTATAATGAGTTTGATGATGATCGGCTCTCTATCTTCGAGATTCATGGATGATCATTTAATAAGACGATCCTCTTACACATGCATGTACATATAGATGGTTGGCCTAATTGCATGTCTTGAAACTAGTACTTGGAATCAATCCATCCTATAATGAGTGGAAACGTTCACATAATGGGATAAGGAGGAGAGAAATAATTTTCATCAGATGGTTTGTAAAAAGAGTAGAACAAATGAAGGGCGAAAATGATTATCGTTGGATAGCAAATTTTGATATATTAGTAAAAGACTTTTCAGCTATGCTCATAGGCACAATGGATACATAATAAATGGTTATAGATTTAAGAGATGCTCTGACGCCAACAACATGATGGCAAATATTCTCTCAGGAATGTTTATAAAAAGTAATATCTCATCAAGTTGCGATGGTTATTATGGTCAGATTAATGAGATAATCGAGATGAGTTTCCAACATGATCGGTGAGTTATTTTATTCAACTACGATTGGTATAATGTGTTCAAAGATACTGGATTTAAGATAGATCCAAATCATGGATATATAAGCCTTAACAAGAGTAGAACCATCCATAATAAAGTAGAACCACTTGTGACCATGTCTTCTATGCCAGGGATATCGCGGGCATATTGAAAATGAAGATTACAAAGAGGAGGAAGAATGCCAGAGAGGGGTAGGGGCAACATGGAGGAGGGGGATAGGGGCAGAGAGGGGATCGAGGGTGGTTAGGAGGAGGTTGGGTAGGACGGAGGTGGGTGGTGGATAGGAGCTAAAGGAGGGGCAGGTGGGGGTATAGGAGGTTGGGGTGACTAGGGAAAGAGGGTTGGGGTGGTGGGGTGCTAGGGGCAACATAAAGGAGATTGGGCGGGGCGAAGGAGGAGGTCGGAGTAGCAAGGAAGAAAATGAGGAAGGAGGGAGAAGAATAGAATATTACACTTTTACCCAATATTTTCTTCCCTGACATGTTTGTGCTTACATAACTTAATGCCCGTTAAGGAGGAGAAGGGATAGCAACTAATCTGAGAGGCGTAACTATTGACGATCCAAGAAGGTAGAGGCACACATGCTATTAAAAAAAAACAGAGGCATAAGTATGCTATAAAAAC
This sequence comes from Ottelia alismoides, assembly GCA_037367405.1. Classification (NCBI taxonomy): domain Eukaryota; kingdom Viridiplantae; phylum Streptophyta; class Magnoliopsida; order Alismatales; family Hydrocharitaceae; genus Ottelia; species Ottelia alismoides. The sequence continues at coordinate 617,091 of JAZKJV010000287.1, forward strand.
TTGAGAAGATTGAAATATAAAATTTTCTATACTTTAAATAATGAATTAAAAAATTGATAAAACGTCATTGCACCTCATTTTTCAAACTGAATAGATTAAGACATTTGTAGATAGTTATCATCTATAGAAATTTATATACGGAACACGCGCCACTATTGGAATAAGTGTTACTTATGGTGGTTGAAAACCGACGTAGTTAATGCCTAATCACTGCAATTGAACTAAACGCAAATAAACCTATCGAAAATAGTATTTATGACGGTCCTTTATCTCGACCGTCATTTAGGCTTCGTTTGGTTGCAGGGTTGGGTTGGGGTACACCGGTGTACCCCTCCTTCCAACCCTCCCAACCCTCCTCAGTCCTCACAATTTACTATTGATAGGATTACTCCAACCCAACCCAACTCAACCCAGCAACCAAACATGCCCTTAAAGTTTAAACTAACCCCCGCTAATCGTGAGACCGATGCAAAAGGTACTATACTTGAATATGTATCTTGTGATATTTGAAAGTTATATTAATTATCAATGGCATTCTTGATACTGTCGAGACTGATGTGATTGAATAATAATATTAAAAACAGCTTTGATGAGGTGGTTATTAAAGCCACCACAAATGTGGTTGAATTTAAAAAATGCAACAGAAAATCGTAGTGGAATTCACACTAAATAAGATAATAAAGGTTGATGTTGTCAACAGATTATATTTGGCAACAACATAATCTATAAATAAAGTATAACGTGAGGTCTTATGCGATGAATTAACAAAGCATCATAGAAATTAGGACCATCTCAATCGTGACAAAATATACATTATATATATATATATGAGGAAAGGGAGCCTACATCCTGATGTAGGTAACTTACATACATCATGTTTCTTTTTTTCCCATTTTTTTTACTTTGAAAAATGCTTCCAAGTATTTTGTGTGTTCAAAGCAAGGATTCAAAGAGGAAAAGAAACATTTTCCCGAAGACAATGCAATTGAGTGAGAAAAAGAAAAGTATCACTAGAGAAGGCTCTAAAGCAAATTTAGTTGTCAAGAAAATTGAGAATAAAATGGGTGGTGGAGAAATTTCATGAGGAACATAATCATGCGTTAGCTACTCCTACAAAGAGGCATTTTTTAAGATCTGCTCGGAAAGTGACATTTGCACATAAAATCCTTCATAATGTGTTTTCTCAAGCAAATGTGTCCACGTCCAAGATGATGCATGTTTTAAAGGCACAAGTTGGTGGGTATGAGAATATTGGATGTTTGGATAGAGACATCAGAAACTATGAGAAGATGTTATGCCAGTCTTCAAAAGATTTAGATGTTATTTCCTTCATAGAAAAGTTAGAAAACAAGAAGAATATGCATCCATCTTTTTATTATGCATATCAACTGGATGATGAGAACAAATTACAACATGTCTTTTGGGCAGATGGAATATCTCGTAAGAATTATAGTTTGTTTGGCGACGTCGTCATCTTTGATACCACTTATGAAACTAACAAGTATTTGATGATATTTGCACCATTTACTGGCATGAATCACCACAAAAAATCAATTACCTTTGGTGCAGGATTATTAAGGAATGAACGACTTGAATCATTTAAATGGTTGTTTGAGAGATTTTTGGATCCAATGGATGGCCATCAAATGGAGTCAATCATTACTGATCAAGATTTAGCTATGACTGCCGCTATCAAGCTTGTTTTTAATAATGCAGCTCATAGATTTTGCATGTGGCATATTTTAAATAAAGTTTTAGAGAAAGTTGGACCTGTAACCGCATATGATACTCAATTTCAAACTAAATTCAGCTCATGTATATGGGGTTCAGAAACACCTGATGAATTTGAAAAATTATGGAAAGATGTAATATTACAATACAATTTACATGATATGAAGTGGTTCAATGATATGTATGATATTCGCATGATGTGGATACCTGCATATTTTAAAGACATGTTTTGAGATGGATTAAGAACAACTCAACATTCAGAAAGTACGAACTCCCTTTTCAGTTGTTAGCAAGGAACTTAATTTGGTTGAATTTTGGTTACGTTTTGAAAATGCAATGGACCTACAAAGACAAAAAGAATTAGAAGCAGATTACAAGACACTATATTCAAAGGTGGAGCTGAAAATCGATGATGATTTTGAAAGGCAAATGGCAGATATTATGACACGCGAGAGCTTTTATGTGAAGAGGAGCTTTATCTTTCATGTCTACGTTGTACATCTATGAAAATCAAAGAAGAAGGTGACATATGCATCCAACTAGTAAAGGAAAGAACAAGTCATAGATGTATTAAAAGAGAAGTAGTATATAATCATGTAACTAAAATTGCAAGCTGTGAGTGCAAATTTTTTGAATGTGAAGGCATTCCATGTCAGCATATATTAGTTGTGTTGCGTTGGAGTTCACTTGAAAATCTATCAAGTTTCTACATCAAGAACAGACGGAGAAAAGATGCTACACGAAAGCCCTTATTCGATATGCATGGAGCTGAACTCGAAGAATATTCAAATGTCATAGGCTCAACGAATCTTTCACAATTATGGGATACATTCGCACGATGTATGCATATGGCTGGGAAATCAAATGAAACTTTTTAATGGCACAAGAATCTGCATCAACTCTTGAAGAAAAAAATGAAGGAATGGTTGAAGATAGAAAAGGATGGTGTAATTTCAAAACACTCAGGGTCATCGATAGTCTCCAAGGTGGCATCGGATATCAATGTTCTTCCACCTCCTATATCAAAGACAAAAGGAAGTGGGAACAGAATAAAAGGCGGCAGGGAGAAATGAATCGAACAACAACAAAAACGATCAAGGCTTTGCAAATCATGCGGGGAACATGTTTTTCATGACAGTCGAAATTGTCCTTCAAAAATATAGGTATATTTTTATGAAGTTTTTTATTCAATAAGTAAATTCCTTAATTTTATGAGACTAACTGTACTTCCTTCTGGTATTTTGAAGATTGAAAGTAGAGATTCCAAACACCCAACGGTCAATCCTTTTCTCTCCTCATGGGTGCATGGACATTCCTCCTCTTTAAGGTACTACTAATCGATTTTAAATAGCTTTTTATTCTATTCTCTCCATGCAAATAAAACCCATCTTGATATACTTTTAATACATTATTTTACATACTGACATTTGTCTCAATCGTTACATAGGTTGGAGATATTGGTCTTCCGAGCAGAAGATTTGCAGTAGGGGAATCTTTTTGTCATGATGCTATTTAAGTGGAATTGTCATGGCATCATTTGATTGTAATCGTGAACTACAAAGTTTCTGTGATTCCTCATAGAAGGTAAATTTGATGGAGAACTCTTAATGTAGAAATGCACTCATAACGTTTTATAATAGAGAATTTATAATGTATCATGTGATGACATGAAGTACCACCAATCCATTTTGAATAGGTGGTCTATAAGTGAACTCTTCATACTATCTTCCTTACAGTGACATTATTTTGATTATCAGTGAGTACATGTCTCGTCAGAAAGTGCCTAAACCGACAAACTCATTGCTATTCGACCATCAATTTTAATCACCACAAACTTTTAAACTATTATGTCTTGCACGAGTTAAACACGAAATCATTGCGAAGCAACTTCATGTGCATATAAATGAAGAGTTCTCATATACGACCAAGCATTAAGAAAATTTACAACTATTGCATTAAGCGCCCTGCCCCACTAACTTCATTTTCCTCATGCCATTCCTTCTTCGATTTAGATGTTTGCGGTATTCATTGATCGATACGAGGTTAATGGCTTAAAATTCAATTTGGATATTTCTCTTCAACATTGCAAGACTCCAATATATTCTCGAGAATTCTCTGAAAAGGGAATATAAAGTTACTAATGTCAAAACAAAACAGCAACAAGCACATACATCAAAATATTATGCTATAAGTCCACTCCAATATATGCAAATTATGTTATTACTGCAATAATAATGATCATATTTTGAAGCCTTTAAAGATAATTAGAACAAAAAACTGAAAAGTGCGATCAATCACATGTTACAGTAACTCTAACAAATATGAACATTATGTTATTGCTCCAGATTGATTTATCCAGATAATAATTTTACAATAAAAGAACAACCATAATTTTACAGTAAACTATCATGGACTTCTCTTGAATCAGATTGAGTAATTTCAGGATATTAAATGAATATCTGAATCAACTCCGTTCTTCGCATAGAAACACAGTAATAAATTCTCAGATTTTTATATCAACGAGTGATTACGATCAATTATCGAGAAATCTGTGTACAAGAACATCCATAAGATCACATATAAATAATAATAAAGTATGATTCCATAGAAGGTCATAATGTGAAAAGAATAAATCATATCATATAAGTCCAAAAAAGTAAAACTGTAAAGTACCTACTATTGATACGAGGATGTGGAAAGGTGTCGTGTGTATCCTCGTTCGGGAAGGCAGAGAAACCAAACAGTAACCTTCTAGGTTGTTTCCGCCGAAAGGAGGATATGGTAGGAGGAGCACCGTCGTCTTGAGGGAAGGGAATTGGCTGGATGGATCGTCGTCGTAGGGAAGGAGATCAAAGACAGACGTCGTCACAGACGGAAAAAACTTTGTTCGCTGGTTCACAGATCACGACCATGAAGACTTACGTGCACCGCCAAGTGCAAGGATTGGGGCTGCAGGATGAGAGAATGCAGAGGAGAGAGAGGACGTGGGGAGATGGGTTAAGGTTGAGTTACAGGACAAATCTCAGCCAGTACTTTTTACTTAAAATCCAATGGTTGGCATGCAGTGCTCTCATGCTCTCATAATGGGTGGCTCTCATAGGATCCCTCATCTCTCTCTCTCTCTCTCTCTCTCTATATATATATATATACACACACACATACACTTGGTATGAGACGTTTCTCTTTACATTATTGGTTCCAAATTATACAATACCATAACTCACGCCTTGGCAACACACTGACAACATTGTCAAAGGCACTTTTGACTTACTATGACTTGCAAACATAAAAAAACTTCATTTTTTTGTAGTAGAAAAAAAACAATGGCTTATGTTCAGCTTGGAACCATAGCTAAGGAGCCGACCTTTGCATTTTGTTGCTTCTTTGCAATGAGTGTTTCCATCACATTGCCCCAGCTCCAGAAAAGAAAGAACTAAATAACGATGGTCATTAGAGAAAGCGAGAAAATGGAAGTCTACACACATTTTTATTTTTGCTTTTCCCTCGACATATTTTTTATGAGCATATATATGGAAAAAATGAATGAGAAATTTGGGAAAGTAATATTCAGCTGCAAGCAACGAAAATAATAAAATATATGGAATCATAATGTAGACTAACGATTGCGCACATGATTCCCAAATATTCACACATTTCAAAAGTTTGGATATACATAAAAATGCAAGCCAATGTTTATATAGGGTTTCCTACAAAACATTATTTTCCAACACTTAGACGTCGATGCAAAATTCTAGATATATAAGATACTACAACTAGCTAATCATGGGGTTCATCGCAGTCGACAGAGGGGTTGTCGTCATAGTCACGAAGCAGAAGAACGGGGCTCCTTCCAATCAACTCTTCAATCGGCATATGCATTTGTTGCATCGTTTTGGGTATTCTGTAGGACTGTATCCCGCAGCTGACCTTCCCTCTCATGTGTCATGTCTATATCCCATCTCAAGTCCACTACAATCTCCTTAAGTTTTCGAACTCCTGTTGCAACGAACCACCACCTATTCGCCCATACCAACTTGTCTTGGTGGAAGACGTGCCGCCAAGTAGAACCCGTCTATAATGTTGTGTAGCAGGCATGAAGACGTGTTGAAATGCCTCCTCCCCCGATTGGTATAGAGTCACTTGGTTTGAAAGAGGTTGGCTATGTATGAAACGGACCATATGACCATGCATTTGGATGCCATTCTTCATATAATCTTCTATTTCATAAGTTAGAATTAAATCAGTGGTTGACTATGCGAGCCTCTACATAATTCTGATTGATTAAAAATGTATTCCGTCTTTATTGGTCGACTGTCGTGTTATCTCAAATAGACACTCGATCTGTCATCTCCTCCAACACAACCTAAAATCATAAAACACATTAACAAATATTACAATTACATCCCAACAAACCAAAATGAATCTTACATGTTCGTGTTTCAACTGATCTAAACTTATCCTCCCCAAGGTATGGGTAGGACCATGAGCTTTGAATCTATTGACCTTGTTCGTTTGAGATATAATATGTATTTAAAAAACTACTTAAAATTATTAGAAAAGCATTAGATATTAATTTTATTTAGGAATACGATCATTTTACCTTGAACTCCTTGTCAATCCAAAAAACAATGGCAGCCTCCCACTCCGCAGGATGCCAACCCACACGTGGATTGCTTCTCGCTCCAGCCTCAGATGCAGATACCGCAAAAAGCTTCAATTTGTATATAGTTAGCACCCACTCAACAAAAATACAAACAAATGTAATAGATGGATATTACTGACCTTTCTTCGCCTAGTGCATGCATCCTGATGTATTTTCACCGTTTGATGCAAAATCCCTTCCTCGATGATGGGATCAACGTCCCAATCAAATACATTCTGCATATAAAAAAATTTACAATGGGAAAATAAAATTTTATGATAACTTCATTTTAATGTGATTTTATATACCATCATGTTTGAGATTATATCAACTTTCATAAAGGATGGGACTTTCCTAAAATATGTTGTACGCATTGGCCTCATAGCAAGTCCTAATCAGCTAGAAAATGGACCATTGCAATCCGCTACGTGTCCTCCCTTGGTTACTTAGACCTTTATTCTTTCACTTGACTTCAATTTGTTTAACTGATTACATTTGGCACGACTCCTACTTTACGCTCATGAGCTGATTATGGGATCAGATTTACATTTATTTATGGTTCAATGAATAAACAAATGTGTTCACATTTATAACTGAGGATGTCATGCCCATGGTATTAGCATGTCATGCCCATGGTATTAGCAGGAGCCTAATTGTACTCATTCCCTTTTGCATTGTCCCCATAATTAGGAACCTGAGTGTGCTCATCCCCCTCCGAAAATATCTCATCATTCTCGTCCTTCGACTCATTCCATATAGAAAAACATGTTTGAACCATCTGTATTCATAAATGAGATATATCATAACAAGTATTCAAGCAGGAATTAAGAAAATATTTATGGAAGATCACCTTTATTCAAATAAAAGAGAAAATTTGTGCAGTTTAGATATCTACATGTTAATTTGCTATTTATTGCAATTATAAAGACAAGTAATTAAAAACAATTCAAAGGGATCAAACTGTAAATAATTTCCTAGGACCTAGCAGACAATAAGTGATAAAAGTTCGGGGGCCTCTACGCAATTAATCTATCAAGCACACGCGCAACACGTGAATCCAGACACACAAGGGTATACATGCAATTTCTCAAAACATTTCATTCATTTAATAACAAACTCAAAGTACGGTGAGAAACATGCAAGTACACCAAATACCACGTGAGGCTACACGTGGCTTCTAGTTCAGATGGACTAAAATGCAAATATAAAAACTACATGATCTTTTCTGCAAATGTTTTAAACTACAGATTAATTTATTGGACTAACACGAAATAAAACAAACTGCGAGGTAGAAAGGGAGATATACCCTTCGAGGCACGTGGCGGGTGCGTGCATGACTGGCGGTTCTGATAGAGCTCTGTAAAAGTGATCTGACGATCAGAGAATGTTGAGGACGTGCGGTCCGATTTGCCACATTAGGCATGATCTAACGGTCTGCAAGGTTGCTCTATCATGTGACGTAGATGGAGTTTAGCTTTGATCAGAGCGCCAGGATTTAGGCGCTATCAGATGGCTCTAATCAAATCTGGAGCTCCATCTCCAGATCGAACGATGAGAAAGGGGACTGGAAGAACTGAAGCTGGGCGAGCTTTGATCGATCGTAGACGTCTATCCTCGGCTCTTATGATCTCGCGATCTAGTCCAGCCGCTTCGTGAAGTCATTTCGCATCAACTGGGATCCTTAGAAGGGGCGATGAACGGTCAGATGGTGGTGGTGGTGCTCCACCACATGGAGCTGCTTAGCCTGAGCAGTCAGAGCTCATAATGTGTATCTTTTTCGTGCTTGCACCTGCGAAGGGTAAGGGGACTCGGAGGCTTCGCTCTGGTCGGTTCTTGCAGGTAGACATATAGAGAAGCGGTGGGGGGATGGGGCTTCGGTTCTCGACGAATGCGGAGGGGGAACCTATCTTAATCCTTCTCCGATGAGCATGATCCATGGGGATCAGAATGCACTAGAAGATGGAGGATGAGCGGGCGGTGTGATGGAAGAGGGTAGATGGGTGATACAGGGCTCCAAATAGATAGTCGGAGCAAGTGAACCAATGGATGCGCTAATGAAATGAATTGGAATGAAATGTGGAATGCAGGTGAAAGAGATGGTACCTGAAGCTTCTGATGAACTCAGCGACGCCAGGCGAAGGGATAGGCGTGGTTCTGGCCTCAACTCCGATGCGGAAGGCGAACGAGGCTGCACGCGACGGAGGAGCTCCGACCACCTTCGAGCTAAGGCCAAACGACCACCAAGCTTCGCTCCAAAAGGATCTTCGGAAGCATGTCACTCTTCTGGAGGTGTCTAAGGAGGAATGAGGTGGTGAGGCACGAGCTGATGGGCAAGGGAGGTGGAGCGAACTACTTATAGGGAAACCTCAGGGTCTAGAAAGATCATACGAGTGAGCGAAACCCTCAGGAGATCCGACTTCACCTAGGGATCTATGAGGATCACGGATCCTAGGAGGGGGAATCATGCACTGAAATAAGAGCAATGGTGGTCGGACCCATCCTGCAAAAATGGGAGAAAATCGGTCCAGTGACAGGGGAAGTTGAGTCGGGTCTGATGGAGGAGTGGCTGACCCGGGTCAACGGATCCGGGTTGACCAATCAGAAAAATTGAAATCAAAAATTAAAGAATAATAAATAATAGATAGTAAATGAATTTAAAATAGAAAATAATTAAAATGGAAAATGTTTATTATTTTCAAACCATTTTCTGTTATTTTTAATTATTTTTATGAATATATATATAGTATATACAACATGGGGTATTATGTACATGTATAGTATACCTATATCTTTTATTCTTTTTATTTTTATTTTATTATTTTTATACAAAAATCCTTTATTTTATATTTTATTTATTTATAAAATATTTTGAGGAGCATAGAATGATTTTTAATAAAAAATGGAATAGATGGATGTAATATACACTATACACAACGGTTGCTTTTGTACAATGAACTTTTGATTTTATTTTTATTTATTTTGTGTTTTCTAATTTTTATTTATTTTATTTGTAGGACCATGTACAAGTGTTTAAAATATAATATGCATAAATTGTAAAATAAAATAATTAAATATGAATATTTACAAGTATAGTACCATATAACTATACAATGCATCCAAAAAGCTAATTTTTACATCAAAACTCCAAAATTTATGGAGCCACCCCCATTTGAACAATAATTTATTTTGGAATCCAATAAAGGTGATTTTAGAAGAATCTGAGTTTAGATGGAGCCAGAATTGATCTTTTAAGTTCTTGTTTTGTGGCTTTTGGATGAGTGATTTTATTCACAATATGTGCGCTACTTAACTTACAAATATTTTTTATTTAGAAAATATTTTTATGTACAACTTTTATTGAGAAGACTTATTTTGAGGTCTTTTTATTGATGAATAAAATAGGAGAAGTGATATATAAATAGAAGGCATAGTGAAGAATATACAAGGACCCTATCTCCCCCTACTTTATTTCTTGTTGATCAGGTCAATGATTGACCTTCTCTGAGGTTTTAGATCAGTATGTACTTATTTCATAATTACATCCTTCTTTCTTTTTATTTTCTCTTTATTATTTTATTTTCAGAAAATATGTGCTAATTATGCAAGATTAACAACGACATGCACGACGATAATTTATTGTATTTACGCACATTTATAGATGTTTTTACCAAAACATCTATGATAATCATAGATTCATCATCGTCGATCGCAGGTTGATGTTCGAACTCATAAAAAGAACCAGGATTGCAGTGCTTCATCAACCACATAAACCATCAGATATCTCGTATGAGCCAACAACATCTCCGAATATCTTCTCCAACGTCATGCCTTATTGTGACCGTTATCCATCCAGAACATGTAAAATACAACAAATCTGTGCCCGTTAAAAATGACTGTCTGGATGGAGGTCGTAGGAGTCTCTGTTTCTGACGAAATCTGAATGACATATTAGAGGGATATAGTTATGAAAATCCACGTTGCATTTTTCAAAAAAAAATAAAAAATTTGCCAAAAATGGAATGTGAAGTAGGTAAGGTTACCTACTTCACAGAGTAGGCTCCCTTTCCTCTTATATAATATATATTAAGTACTTGTGGGAGACGGGGGGAGGAGGGGAAGCTCCCTCCCGTCCCCTTGTCTCCACCACTGATTACTTGTACTGAACTCATATAATATGTGTGGTTTTCGACATGTCACTTTTATATGGTACTATAATTTGATAAAGTTCAAATACAATTAAAAGTTCTTTTCAACAGGCCAGGATGAGTATGTTGGGAGGAGATTGGGAGGATGAGGCCAAGAGAAGCAAGCCGAAGGAGCGAGAGATGGCCCATAGAGCACACTGGGAGGAGTGTTAGGGTTGAGGAGCACAACCAGAGGAGTGCCAGAAGGAGGAGGCTAGGGGGCGAGAACAGGAGGGAGGCGAAAGAGCAATTAGAGTGTCTATGGTATATCAATGGATTTAATTCTGCAAAAGCTAATTCTGCAAAAGCAAGGAGCATTAGTAACAAAGGAATCAGATGCGGTTCAATATGAATACCTTTTCCTCCTTTCAAGAGCATTGTCAGAGATTTTAACCTGTCACCATTCCATAATAATATCAACGTGAAAAATTCCTACTTCACTGCAAGAAAAAGACATAAAAGTTGCAAACGGTAACATAAGTTCCACGGATAATTTTAGAATTTACGGGAAAATATCCAGTGATTATTATCAGTTAATAAAGTTTATTATAATATTAACACATGTGAATATTTGGACTTTGTCCGAAGATAAGTGAATATTTGCGGGATAAATATGTTTTATCTCGGTATAAACTATCCCGAAGTAAATAGTCACATCGGGGTTGCAACATCCATCATCTATGCGTCTAGTACTTTTCTCTTCTTTATCCTCAAATCAGCTATTCAAGTATAAACCTTAGTTATTGCTTATCCTGACATTATTCCTTATCCTCGTATGAATGGATATAAAAATATATTATAATTTTACTTTTTCAAAGAGACGAATCCTTATTAATCTAGATTTTTCAAAAGATGAAGAAAAGTTAGATAAAAAAAACTGAATGAATATTTATTCTAATCATAGATACGCAAAAATTTTCTTTTCTTTTCTTTCACCCCTTTCGTTAGAATATTCTAAAGTTCAATATTCATTTAGATTGATTCGATTAAATAGATGTTCGACTCATTTTCGGTTCGAAAATAAAAGAACCGAACTTGAACACAAGTTTATACTCGATTAAATAAAGGAACCGAATCTAAAAAATGTAGATTCACTCAAATCCGATCCGTTTACACCTCTAGTGAGTAATCATAACCCAAACATGAGTTGGATAATAGGTAATCGATTTATCCACGACTAACCTCTAATCAAATTAACGGTCACGGTTTATTACATAATATCAATGACATGTTAAGATCAAATTTCTTCGTAATTTAGTATAAAAAAGTTTGGTTATGGGCATGTAAGAATTTGAGGCAAAAGGTATATAACAGTCATTCCTCTATCCTTCCTCGTCCATTAGGTTCAGATGCCCCAACTATCCATGGAAGATCAAAGAGATGAGGAGTTTTGTACAATAAATCACTCTCTTTACATTATTCTAAACTTTAACGTAGAATTAAGTTACATTGGGTTGAGCCGACCCGACCCAGCCTCACATGCCCGGCTTGACCCAATTTATATCATACCGGATTCGAAGCAATATTTTGATCTGATAAATTAATGGGTCTGGTGTGGGCCGACCTCGATCCATACCCATTAGCCCACCTATCCAACCCAATAAAGTTCCAATAAGATACCCCCATATAACAGTCTATGATCCCAACTTCGTATAACACAATTTTGTATATTTCTATCAATCTTTACTACCTACATACACATAATTGTCCACTCTTCTCTAGGAACAAACTCGTATTTAAGTTATTATAATTATCTTCACCATAACATTGCTTTTTCTCGCTACATGATAAATATCACATCTCGCATTGTTCCTCTTATGCATTTCTCATATAATACACTCTATTTTTATTTGTGAATCGTTTTCTTTAAATCAACGCTTCATATACCAATATCCTCGCACACCCATTTATCCTCATTGTTCCGTCAATACAATATGTATCTTCGATCACTCATTTTCCTTCCCCATGCCGTCACCCGAATTTTTTAATGGGCCGATTTGACCCAAATTGAAGTCCATTTTAATCAGATAGGCCTGGGTATTAGGCCGAATGGGAGAAAAATTTTCTACCCACGACTCAGTCTACAACCCATTAATTTTATTGGACCTTGGGCTGGATCACCTTGTACCTGAAGGGGTCCATCCCGGTGTTCATCCCTACGTGGAATGTATCATTTTACCACTAAATACACATCATTATACTACAACAAAATTGATTTGTGGCAATGAATATTTTGAATAATCGTTGTCATATCTTACCGTGTTAAAAATTAAGACGAATATAATTTGTTGCAATTTACGATTTGTTCTTGTAGCTCACAACGAACATCATATTCGTTGCTAATTAAAGTTCATATAACGGAAATCACTTGCTGACTTATTCAAAAATAAATTACTGTCATTGTTGACTTAGCAACAACTAGAAGAAAAGTCAATAGATAACCAATGGTATATGATTCGTTGCTAGCAATCTAAAAGAATTAGACGAAGAATACAATTATCGTAACACATTTAACTCTATAAGATATGGTAACGGATATTTTGTTGATGTAGGTCAATTCTATTATAAGTATTCATCATGTGATGCTTATTCTTGTGGCCTTGACATCGAGTTACTTGATGATATGAACAATCCTCTACTGACTTCTACACTTTGTTGCCACCAAAAAATACCATGTTACCATAAGATAACATGAATATTCTTACCATGGATGCATGTCCTTAAAACTTTTTCTCAAAGGTCATGCATATATTCAACAATAAATTTAGATGTCTTCTACCTACATTGTGATATGTTACACGAAGATGAATAAGACCACCTTGAACATGTTGCAAAGGGTTAAATCTTATACGACATGTGATTATCCAAATGTTAAAAAGTGAGAGGGAGAGAGTTGTACGCGTTCTTTTATTATATTGTGTAGGAGAGTTCGATCTTTATAGTCGTTATCATATTTTTTCCGAATCTTTCACAATCGATATCTATACTAGGATTCAGATTCACTTGGTACTTTAACATGGATATCCGTACTCGATGATTTTTTGGAGTATACTAAAAAAGATATTAAGATGTATCCCAATTTGCTTTCATCATCATCCTTAGATCTTCGATGGACGACTAAGATAAGCACAACGGCTCCCAAGTTGGAATTTAACTAGCTTCAAAAGCAATAGGTTCATTGAATAAAGATGGTTAGGACCAAGGTTGTAAGTTCCTTAATTAGGTCAATATAATGGGTAGGATCTTGAAAAACACTTTGTCTTCACATTGGGGTAAGGTTGCAAAGGACAGATGGAGGGATTACTTGGGTGCCTTTGATATGAGATGGGCACACACCTCTTCCAAGATGCATATTCGTTTGGTTGTAGGGTTGGGCAGGGTTGGGTTGGCCCAACCCGGGGTACCCCTCCTTCCAAACATCCTAATCCTCCTCATAGTTTACTATTCACAGGGTACCCCAACCCAACCCTGCCAACCCTGCAACCAAATGAATCCTAAGGCATCGCCCCTCCTAATGTAGGGCAGTTGCATTTAAGGGACACATTGGTTTTAAACATCTCATATTTAGATGTAAATAAGTAAACATATATAAAGAAGGAAATAGAAGGATGTGTCCCTTTGGAAAACAACATCCTCAACTTTGTCGGTGCATGAACATAGCAAAAGTGGTGAAGCACGAGAAAGTGTGCACTAAGTTTCAACATGCCTTCATCCCTTTTGGTTTTGATACTTTTGATTTATTGACAACAGAAGTTGTTGGGCTTTTGAAGAGAATCTAAAAAGTCATGAACAATAATGTTATGGTTCATAGGTTTATGGATGTAGTGTTTAGAAGAATTGATTTTGTAATTCAAAAAGAATTAGCGACGTAGCTTATTGCCCGTTTGTCTCCTATCTCGATGTTATGATGTATTTTCTTTTGAAATTAATTTTATGATATTAGAATCCACATCACATATCATTACTCTCTCATTGTTGTGTTTAGGGCACTTAATTGCTTGTGACGTGCTTGTTGTTTCATGATGGATGGCATTGGTGAATATGGAAGGAGAAAGTAGTTCATAATTGAAGGTACCGCATCTCTTAAGGGGGATCTATTTGAGGAATAAGGATCCATAGATGGTCAATATTTTGGTCATGGAGTTAAAATGATGAATAAGGCTTTCCTCACTATTCTTCCATCATATGACTCTTCCACACAAAAAACACAAATAACAACCACTTATTTAACAATATTATCCAACGTAACCCCCTTTATCCCTCGTTATCCTCACCCTCCTACCGAACAGAGAATAGCAAACAACTACCCTTATTCCTCCTTATCATCTCCATCCGACCTGAATAGAAACAATATTTTATCCCTCTCTCTTTCCCTTATTCCTCTAATGAAAGGCCCCTTAGAATTTTGAATCTAATTAAAACATTATTTTATATCATTTCGTAGAGGATGGTTAGAGGAATCAATCGCAAAGCTAAGGCAGCTTTTGGATTGATGGGTAGGTTGGCAAAAGGACAACTTTTTTCCGTGGTGAAGTTTTTTGTTCGTTTTGGTATTCAGATGATGTGTGTATTGTCACGTGATTCTATGCAGTTTAGGAAAAATGATTTTATTTTAATTATATGATAATTTTTAGACGAGAAGATGTGATGATAGAATGTGTTTACTGTCACGTGATTCTATGGAGTTTACTTAAAAAATGATTCGATTTTAATTATATGATAATTTTTAGATGACAAGATGTGATGATATAATATTCCTGCTTAATTGAGAGAGAGAAGGGGGAGAGAAAAATGTTGTCAAATTGAAAGAGAGAAATGGCAATAAGGATGACGTGAATGAGAGAGAGAAATAGCAATAACATTGTTAGGAAACACCTTTTTTTTTTCAATTTATCCATTAATTCTCACAGGATAAATTCCTAAGGGTTCGTTTGGTTGCAGGGTTGGGCAGGGTTGGGTTGGGTACTATTCATAGAGGTACCCCCTCCTCACATTTTACTATTCACCCAGCCTTGTGAACAGTACCCAACCCTGCCCAACCCTGCAACCAAACGAACCCTAAATGCAGAAGTTCTCTGCCAACCTCCAACCTCGAGCGAATGCAGGATGAGCTCTTGATGTATAATATAAAAAATATATACCAACTATGTATAAAAATGATGTATATACTTAAAATAATTAAATCGATTAAAATCCAACTGAATCTAATTAGTCGCCCGACTAACGATTAATCCTAAGTGATCCTACCGATCGAGTACCAACAACCGATTTTTACAACCTTTTAGCTAATGAAATAAACCATGTTGTCAAGTTCAAATCCCACCATATAACATACAAAAGTACCTACGAGCAAAAGTAGCTTTTTAACACGATGAATCAAGCATCTACCGGACAATCTTACACTGATAGGATGCTCACCTACGCAACTGCGACCAAATTAGGCAACTTATATTAAACCAACGTATTGGCTTAGATTTTCACATCCATACCCCATCGTGACAAAATAAGAGGTAGAATCTTGGACGCAAAAGGAAAACTGATGTCGAGGGCACCGAGGAGAACTAGAATAGGACATTGTAAGTGCTACCCAAGTAGCAACGGGAGTAGAAGCATACATCGACCTGCAACAGACAAGAGGCACCTCCTGGATCCATTGCATTTTCGTGTACACTCCTATATCCTCATGGGGACTACGGACATTTCCAAACATAAACAGGAGCACAGCCCCTACAAGAAGTTGAAGAGCAGAAGTGCATTTGAATTGATAAAGATGGAATCAATAAGCAATGGCAATATACCCCACGCAACAATTCGACAAGGGAGTAGGTCCCCGTAGAAGTGAGCAAAAGAAGTGTCAAGAATAATTATCGACACAACTTTATACGTACATAAAATACACAAAGAAATAAATTAAATAAATTGCCAGGTCTCCAGAATGCAACAATCATCCCTCGCAAACAAGGTTAGTCTAGATGGGAAAAAGATACCATCAGCGATACTTCCAGATTATTACGAAGAATCTCATGCAATCACACTTTGTGCGCGTTCAATTAAAATACTGTAAGTAAACCACTGTTTATAAATGAAAATATTCATGCAACGCTAACACAAGGCCATGAAACAGGCAAACATGGATTTCAGCAATAAAAGTAGTGTGTGTCCAGGTACCATCTTTATAGTCAAATACTACCACTTTCCAATACCAAAACACTACTGCTGAAACAAGCAGCAAAGAAATGCTCGAAAGAAAATGTTCCCAGGCCTAAGTAAACCAGCATTCTCTAAAACAACACCCAAAGCTTTTTAACTGATTTCCCACGTCAAGTGAAGAAGATGCAAATGACATTACTTCTGAGTTCTACCTACAGGTCTCCTGCATGTCCGAAACTTACCGGCAAACTACCGAATCAACATCGATGCGGAGTTACCTAAAGAGCAAAAACACTAACCTAAAACCTACTGTACAAATGTGACCTCTACTTGCCCCTGCAACTTGCACCTTCACTGTTTTCCCGCATTTAGACTATCTGCCTATGTACTCAACAAGATAGCTTTCAATTCTGTACGCTCAACTAGGATCTCATCTTCACTCCATCGATGTTTAAAGACTTTTCACTGGCAAAGGCATTTAAAAAAAAATCGCCTTAGGTTAACACCACGGTGACGATTACTGAGGGGTGAAACCTGGATGGTAAAGGTAAAAATACAGAACTAAGACATGAC
This sequence comes from Ottelia alismoides, assembly GCA_037367405.1. Classification (NCBI taxonomy): domain Eukaryota; kingdom Viridiplantae; phylum Streptophyta; class Magnoliopsida; order Alismatales; family Hydrocharitaceae; genus Ottelia; species Ottelia alismoides. Next base: position 634,371 of record JAZKJV010000287.1, read on the forward strand.
TTGCTGTTACCCAACAATTGCAAAGTCATCGAATGAACATTCCGCCAATGGTACCCCTCCTTTCTGCCCCCCTCAAATGAAGACACATCCACAGGATACTGCATTATTAAGTGAGAGAGCAGTGTTCGAACACATTAAATCAGGAACCATCTAAGTGTGAGACTCTGGAGCTATATCTCCAAATCCACACAAACAAAAAGGTATTTCCATTTAAAAGGCAATCAATACTAAGAAAACCACAATTTATTTCCTACGCAAATGAGACCGGTTGTTTTTCCATGCTTTTTTTCAAAGAAAACTAGAGTAATAGAGTCTGAAAGTGAGCTAAATGTGTTGTAGGATAATCCTTAAAGAAATACAGATGACGAAAAACACTATTCCTAAACTTTTCAGAACTAAATTAGTCAGAAAAATCTTGCTCCATGCATCATAATGAAAGCAGACATTCAGAGGTCTAAAACGGGAGTAGAAAAGAACTCTGTGAGACCGATGCCAATTTCATGAGGATTGTCTACTAGATGAGGCTTTTATGGTGTTCTTGCATCCACGGGAATCCTCTCCACTGGGACAATCTAGTAAACAAAAATGACTGAAAAAGAATCTTTGTGAGAAGGGTTAGTCATAACCAAGAAAGTGTTGGCCAGCATCATATGACCCTAACTTATTATGAGCAAATTTGGAGCCAAGAGTTGTCAGCTAGGCTTTGATAACAAGCGCAAAATCATTTTCTTCCGGAAAAAAAACGAGGAATTCCAAAATATGTATGCAAGCACCAAGAAAAGTAGCCAGAGTGACCATCATGTTCTATAATAGTGTGAGATTAAAAAAAGACAGCTTATTCAATAACCAGTTACCATAATTTATATAATACCGACCTTTATTGGAAGTTATTTCAAAAAAAAATTGTTGAGAGAGAATTACACAAGACAATCAACGGATACTAAAAACATAAGAGATTCCATAAGTCCCAGCACCCAAAGCACAGCTGCACGAGTTATCCCTCCCATTATCCTTAATTTGAAAAGAAGGTAAGTTTTCCCATATGTATGATAGATTTGAATAGATTTATACTAAAATCCATTAAATTTGAACGATGATCGAACATTTACGTCAATTTCTATAGAGATCATTTGAATGAAAAGGATGATGGTAAGGTTCATCACTGATCATGCAAGAAACAAGTCAAACATGTAAAAATACATTATAGAAGATAGAATATGGATCAAAAATACCACCGCTATATCATCAATATATCCGTATCAGCAAGTTAACATTACTGATATCACTTAAGATATCGATATCAACCGATATCAAGCAATATGTATTATCTCATACATTTGATATGAACAAAAATTGATGTATTTAGTGCAGACTTCTGATCATTTTTTATTGATAACATTGATATCAATATTATATCATCGAGGCCAACCTGGCTGCTTCATTTCACTACTTGTTTTTATGAGGTAAGGATTTGGAAGGTAGTTTTTGATATCACAAGCTTTATACGTTGGTTTGTTCAAGATTTTGTTGGTTTGTTCGAGATTTTGAATAGACGCTCCATGTATTGACATGCATAAAAAGAAATACGACATGAATAAGTTAGACCGAATTTCTAATTAGTAAGGATTAGTAACCTATCAATTTAGATCCAATACAAGACTTTGGTATTGATTATCTTCGTTCATAAGAAATGTTGGATTCTAATCTATATTAGTTCATCTTCTTTCAAATTTCAAATTTCTGATAATCATAAATTGATGTACAAGTATCCATGCTAGTGTATATTTATTTAATTCATTTCAGATGTTGCTAAGACTTTTATTGATACATAGTATACAATGTAACATATAATTAATATGCTGAATACATCTCCGTCATGGCTATAGGAGTGTATTTATACATTACTTATTGTTTTAAAAACTAAGATCATTTTATTTAATGAGAGATTTCTCATTTGATCCATTTTATTGAGATTTCTATTTATTTTATTTAGTTCATACAAAAAGTTTTGTTTTTAATATATTTTAATTCTCTTCTTTCATTTAAAAATATGAATGATGTTCTTTTAAAACTATATTTTATTATGCCCACTCGCTTATTTGTTTAAGTTCCTGCATATGAGCTTAGTTGCCGGGATCAGCCTGAAAACAAGGCCATTTACCTAATCCTCCCTTATCAACAGTGAAATGGGATTCCTACTCTTCCTTTTTAGCTATATATGATAAAGCTCATCAATTTGTTTATACATACTATGTAATGTGATATAAAGCTAATATGTTAGATGCATGTCCATTATGTCTACGTACTTATGTTTCGAACTTCATCATTCCTTTCCAATACCTCTTAGCAGTAAACAGTCAACAATCAAAAGGCAGCATTGATAGTAATGATAAAAGCGATATAATGTGTATTGGAGTGCTAAATATACATCATTCATGCATACAATTGTGTATTTGTATGTTATTTATCATTTTAAGAATTAAGATGATCTTAATTTGCGAAAAAAAATATTTTTCACTATTTCTAAGATTTCCACCGATATCATCGATATATACTAGATATATCACTTTTTGGGTCGACTAGGATATCAATATAAATATTTTGAACCTTGAGATAGAATTAGAATAATATGTTGAAAGAGGTCAACAAGATACAATGCAAGCTTATAATAGGCAGTAGAGACTAATAAGTCGATCAACTATTTTTATTTAGGGGTGACTACTTGATGAAAATACTTGATGAAAAATCATGATGCCGGTGATCAACGAATCTAACTAGCCACATAATCAAATTCACATGTTACTTCATCTTAATTCCAACTAAAATCTAGTTTGTTTCCCATATTTAAAAGTCATTTCATTTTTCTTTGATTCAATTGTTTATTAGCATAATTCATCGTCTTAGAATAAAAATATCTTTTAAATGTATAGTCTAACTAGCACTGATAGAATTTTTTGAAATATTTGTTTTGTAATCCATCTCACCACTGTTGTAAAAGTCGTCCGACTAGTCGAGGGGGTTACCCGACTCGACTAAGCCTAGTCGGCCATTAGTCAGTCAACCCAACTAGTTAACCGACTTTTACATAGAGATTTTTCGTTTTTTTAGTTCTTCGACTTTTTTAAAAACATATTTATTTTAATATGCTTAATGTAATATTTAGAGACAATTATTTCTTTTATTTCATTATGATAGTATAGAAAATGTATAAATCAATGTAAATATATAAGAATGTGTGTAAAAATTGATTTATATATTTAAAATAATAAAAAATTTCAAAACCGACTCATAGTCGACTAAATCCAATTAGTTGCCCAACAGCCGATTAGTCCCTAGTCAGTAACCCTGCCGACCGAAACCCGCTTTCTGCAACCTTGATTCTCGCAATTACTTGATGTCAAACTTATATATATAATTATTTTGATTTTTATAAAAATACTAATATGATCATTACATATAATTCCAATTAGCCTTTAATAATGAGCCTAAATGTATTTTCATTATTATTTTTATTTTGAAGAAAACGAGCGACCACCCAAGTAAGGTATTCACTCAGAATACAACTATGCAACCTTGATGCATTCAAGGCCACTTAAAGATCTTAAACAACCCCAACAAAAGGCTACGGATCAACAAAGGGGTTACTAAAGATAATTTGGCCATTGTGAACTTTAAGTTCACCCGTAGATCTACACAACTACCTAGCTAAATCAATTCAATGCAGAAAAAAACTTAATTTCAATTTGTTAAGTTTCTCGTACAACAACAATAACAATAAAGACTTTTCCCACATTAAGTAGGGTCGGCTACATGGATTCTTTGCCTCCATTCAAATCTATCTTGTATCGGGCTTAGATCCAAAAAACTAAGATGCCTTTGTATAGTCTCATTCCAACAACTCTTGGACCTTATTCACCCTCTCTTAGCCGACTCAACATCCCAAAACTCACATCTCCTCAGGTGCATCAGCTGGCCTCCTTTGCAAATGGCCAAACCACCTTAAGCAATTTTCTCGCATCTTATCCACGATCAGAGCTACCCCAACTTTCATTTTGATTGCATCATTCCGAATCCGATCTTTATGTGTATGTGTGTGTGCCCACACATCCACCTTAGCATTTTCATTTCTACTACTGCCATTCTCTGCACATGTGTATGGTTCACATGCTAACATTCAAATCCATAGAGCATAGCAGGTCTCATAGCTGCTTTGTAAAACTTTCCTTTGATTTTCAAAGGATCACAAAGAACAGTAGAGCATCCTCTCCACTTTAGTCAACCTGCATTTATTCTATTTTAACATCTCCATCAATTCCCTCATGTTTTAAAATAGATCCCAAATATCTAAAAGAATCTCTCTTTTGAATGTTATCGTCACCAATCTTCACCTCGATCACTTCACCATTACTTCCATCAAAAGTACACTCCATATATTCAATCTTTGCCCTACTTATACGAAATCCTTTAGTCTCCAATGCATGTCTTCAAAACTCAAGCTTCTCACTTACTCCATCTCTAGTCTCACCAATCAACACAATATCATTAGCAAATAACATACACCAAGATATCTTATCCTGGATGTGACTTTTCAACTCGTCCATAATTGAAGTAAAAATGAATGGACTCAAAGTTGAACCTTGATGCAGATCAATGTTGATGTCAAAATAGTCATTCTTCCCAGGCTGTATACTTGCACAAGATGAAGCCATATCATACATATCTTTCATGAGGTTAATGTATAAGACATGTACTTGTCTCTTCTCCAAAACCCTCCACAATATCTCCCATGGGACAGAATCATAAGTCTTCTCCAAATCAATAAAAATCATATGGAGGTTATTCCTTTTAGCTCTATAAATCTCCCTTATTCTCCTCAGTAAGCGGATGCTTCAATAGTTGAGCAACCTGGCACATTGATTTTCTTTTACTTTGAAAACCTGCCTTAACATTCTTTCGATCACATGCTCCCAAATTTTCATAATGTGACTCATCAGCTTGATACCTTTGTAATTTGAAAAAATTTGAATGTCTCCTTTGTTCTTATAAAGAGGCACCATGATGCTTCTCCTCCAATCTTCAGTCATTTTCTTGCTTCGCCAAATAACATTGAATAGATTTGTAAGACAAGTCAAACGCGCTCACCTAAAACTCTCCAAACTTCTATAAGAATGCCATCAGGTCCTACACCTTTCCCATGTCTCATACCTTCAAAGCCTCCTCTATTTCCTTTGTATTTGTCTATAGCTTGTACGGTTCAAGTAACTTTCACTACTAGCTAGTTCTCCTAAAGTGGTCTCTTGGTTTCCTTCACCAATGAAAAGCTTATGGAAGTACTGCTTCCATCTAGACTGATGTAGGTAATATCTGTATCGTGTCGATATGATATATCGTCGATATATTGACGATATATCAATGCCATATTGCCGATAACGAACCGATTTTATGAAGAAAATAGCCTTCCAATAGCAAATATCAACCATATCTGTGATATATCGGTCACCTGTCGATATTGATATATCGTCTATATGTCGCTGATATATCGCGATATGGCCTACTATGGTCTAGTCTCTATATCATTCTGAGTAACAAGCATGTGACCTTCCTCATCCTTAATGTATCTCACTTGAGAAAGGTCTTTGGTCTTTCTTTCTCTTGCTTTAGCCAATCTGAATATATCCTTCTGACCCTCCTTAGAGTCGAGATTTTTGTACAAAGCTTCATGAGCTTTTGACTTAGCTTCATTTACAGCCTTCTTTACTTCCGTCTTCGCTATTTTGTAGTTTGTGACAATTATCATTAGACAAAGCTTTAAAGCATGCTCTTTTAATTTTAAGTTTCTCTTGCACCCCTCCACTCCACCACCACGAGTCCTTTTGTCATAGAGCCCCTCCCTTTAACTCGCATAGTATCTCTTTTGCTTCCCTTCGGATACAATATGTTACCGCCTCCCACATCTCGTTTGCACTTCCGTTACAATCCCAAGATAAGTCTTCCAAAACCTTCTCTTGTAGCTTGATTGCTTTAATTGAAAATTCCACCATCTAGTTCAAGTGATATTGGAAACCCTCGTTTTCTTTTCCAGCCCTTTTATTTGCACATCCATAACTTACAAGCGATGTTGGGTGGTCAAACTCTCTTTTGGGATTACTTTTACAGTCTTTGCAACACAGTTGATGCCTTCTCCTCAACGTAAAGTAATCCATATGTGTTCTAGTTGAGTCGCTCTTACAAGTAATTAAATGCCCATCCCTCTTCTTGAAGAGATTGTTTGCTAAGAACAGATCATAAGCCGTTACAAAATGTAGAATGACTTTTCCCTCTTCATTTCTATCCCTGAAATATGTCCTCCAGAACACTAGCATACAATGAAGCATCCTTTCCCACATGTCCATTAAAATCTCCACCTAGGCAAATCATCTCTCTTTATGGGATTTCTTGCATAATCTTATCCAAATTCTCCCAAAAAGCTTGTTTAATCCTTTCATCTAAACCAATATACGGTGCACAAACTGAGAAGATAGTCGGATCTACTTCTTCGCTCGCCACTTTTAGCAAAATAATCTGATCCCTGAATACTTGCATCTCAACCACACAATCCTTCAAATCCTTATTAACAACCACTCCAACACCATTTCTGCTCTTATCTTTACATGAATACCAAAGTTTAAAGCATGTCTTCTCAATCTCCCTTGCTTTCTCTCCAACTCATTTTGTCTCTTGGAGACATAGTATCTGAATTTTCCTTCTTTCCATCTTATCGACTATCTCCATCGATTTGCCATTCAAAGTACCAATATTCCAACTACCTATCCGCAATTTCCTTCGCAACCTCTTTTGGACTAACTTCTTTACCCACAGCTTCCTTGTAAATTTCTTGTAAATGATTAAATTGCAAGTTTGCATTCCTACTATTAGATTCTAACCCTAAGAATTCCACGGTGGCTTTCAAATATTTAGATCCTTTAAAAGGTGGAAAATAGCTCGGGATTCAACACTTCCCCTCCAAAAGAATCCTTTTCTTAAATCCTAGCTCCACGAACATCACTCTGATATTCACTTCTGAAAGGATCAAGGTTTAAAATATCCATATCAATATTTTAACGATAATTTTAGAAAAGGATATATTAGGGATATATCATGGTATCGATGATATCAACGGAAGTTTCAAAATGGCTCAAAAAACTATTTTCTTGCAATCATCTTAGTTCTTAAAAGGATAAGTGACATTCAATTCACTCTTATAAGCAAAATGAAGGTGAATTTAATACATTAGTGTATATCATATAGCACATATCCCAATATAATATACATAATATCCTACAGAGTGATGTGAATTTGACAGTTGAGAAATACCAGAAAACAAATAATGAAATCTGTCCAATCACAATTATAAAGTACATCAATCTTAACAATAAGGAACCAAATGTTCAAAAATAAGAAGATATGCACTTTAATAACAATGTAAAATATTAACAAAGGATGATCAAAGCCAAGAGTTGACTAGTGGATCATATAAACCTCCCCTTCCTTGTCGTCACTCGTGATGCATCACTAGCTCTAAGTACTCACAATAATTCTCCCATGTTATATATTAAGCAAGGTTGCAAAAGTCGGTAGTCGGTACTCGGTCGGTCAGGTCACTGACTAAGGATTAATCGGCAGTCGGGTGATTAATCGGATTTTGTCAATCTTTAATCGACTTTTGATTTTTTAAATATATAAATCATGTTTATACATATATTATTATATACTTACATAGATTTATATATTTTTACTATCATAATGAATCAAAAGAAGTAATTGAATTTAAATAAAACATTAAACGCATTAGAATAAGTTTGTTTTTATAAAGGTAAAAAAATATGGTATCTCCAAGAAAAAATTGGTTGACTAGTGGACCTAGTCGGAATTAGTCGATACTCGATCGGAGATCCCACTGACTAGACTAGCCGGACCTATTAGTCGGGCTAGTCAGGTGACTTTTACAAAACTGATATTAAGACATGGCCTTGTAATGTATCATGTGCAAGGATAAGCAATAACAATGCTGAAACTGGAAATGGTATCACCGCCAAGACAATAAGAAAAGGGAAAAGCTTAAGAACATCGTGCGATGATGGTATCACCGATGGCGCAATATGAAAATGGAAAAACCTGAGAACATCGTGTAATGATGATAAAGTAGGAGATGATCTCGATAGTCGAGATGCTTGGACATGAGGAAATCGATGTTTAATATAAATAAACAAAAATATAGAATAAATATGAATTTATATCAAAAACTCTAAAACCCATTTCCCGAGATCTTAATAAATACGAGAAATCATAGCATAAACTTAAGAACAAGTAATAGAGCATGAAATACACAAAACTCCTAAGAAATCCACCTCTAAATGCACCTAAATCAATGAACTAAATTAAGAATAAGTTGACAAAAAACATCATGGTATGGTGAAAGAGAAAATCAATATTTGATGATATCGATCAAGATACGAGGGAAAGTTGCATTCAGAACTTCAAGTTTTGGTCGATACCAATTCAGCAAGATCTTGCCAAGATTCTCACTGATGTCTAGGAAAATGACATACATTGATATCAACCAACATCTGATACGATATATTATCTATGCATCGATGTTGTATCACTCGATCTGAATCCATGGAGAGGATTATAGGAGCATCATCTAGTGACGATGTCTCCTATTGTCATTACTCCTCCAAGTAATAACACTAGAACAGGAGAAGTATATTAGATTAGCAGTATTATCGGAGGCTTGTGTTGCTTGTTACGTCATCACAAAAAGTACCAGTTGTGAAAGATGTGTCCATTTTGTACCATTAATTTTCTAGGTGTTTTTATAAAAATATCATGGAACCTTCGTAGATTATTCTGCAAGATTCAATTCTATATTAATTGAGTTATATTAATTTGTAAAATACATAACAGAGAAGTCTACTAATAATATTACAATGTCTGAACTCACCAATTGGCCAAATTTTGAGCACAAAATTAGTGTCCAGCTTTCTGAACATAAACGAAAGAATGTCAGTGCTAGAGCTTTATGGAGTTGTGTTAAGCAAAATAACATGTATAAAGAACCTTGAAGTGTCCGCGCATCAAATTAAAAGTCACACTTTCGGCATCGGCATCTTGAAATGTTAGACCTAATATGTGATAATACCATTAGACTAAAAGGGGCTAAGGAACTTTGATAATTTATTAACAAGATGGACGAATTAGTTATATACCATGCTCTTGAGGATGTGAACAATGATATTTCAAAAAGGTTTCTGTATCTCAGATATTAACAATAAAAAACAATCTATAATGAAAGAAGAAATGTTCTAAACTACCTGTAAAATCACTATTGAACCTAGATCATCCTCTAGCAACTTTAGTTAATTGATTTATCATCAGCTGAGGCATGAAGGTTAGTCAAATGCCAATTCACAACTGAATTATATATGGACTTCAACCCACATTCCAACGGTAAGAACATGCATTATTCATCCATGCTCTCATTGGAAAACTGACTTTTTTTGACATATACATATAATGATATCCTAATTAAATAAAATTAAATGTTTTGGACTGATGGTTGACCTTTTTAATTTGCAAAGAACTTGTTTTTTTAATGGAGCAAAGAACACTAAAAATTATACACTAAACAATCCAGAAGTGATATACACCAGGACAGGCGACATTTTCCTTAGTGAGCTACCGAACTAAATCCCGACTTAGTCCTGTTTTTCCTAGTCATCAATATTAGGTAAACTAAGAAATCTAATCATTTGGTGCAAAATGCACAACTCATGTTAGACACAATAATTTATAAGCTCAATAAGAGAAGACCAAGTAGCTAACGATTATAGTGTAGCTTGCACATGCCAGAATAACAATAAATCCAACTTGTATAACCTTTAACAGTAGCTTTTTTCAAGAAGCCATATAAAAAAAATTAAAGATATATAAACAATACTTAAAGATGTATGCTCTGGATACTACCTAAAGTTTATATAGTTTTCTTAATTATTCTGATAGAAGGTTTTTTAATTTGATACAGACCTAAGCCTGACAGCCTCAATTATACGGAAACCACCTTGATAGACATTTTATTTTTTAAACCTTAGTAGCCACGCATCTAATGGAACATCTTCATCTCAAATACAAACATCTTATGTGTGTCTATCTTTAAATACCCAAGAGCCGCTTCTATAGAGCACTGCAAGTCTGGATACACTTAAATGGTACAGTGGTTGAGTAATATGTCTTCTGTGAAAAGCAGCATGGTACACACCTACCAATTACCACTTACTCAACAATAAACATCACAGATCTATTACGTCTTTGATTGCATTTTCCTTTGAGCTTCAAAAGTATCTTCTTATTGCAAAGAGTACCTAAAGCTCATCTCCGCTGCATCTACCATGTGTTATTTATATGAGTGGCATCTACATCAAATTTTACATCACTTGGACAGATCAAACCCAGGTGTTTAGATGCATTGTTCTACAAATCCATCACTTTGACGGATCAAACCTAAGTATTTAGATGAATTGTTCTTCAAAATAAAATGTGGTCAAAGATTTCCTCAGGACACATTTTTAGTTTCCTATTGACTGATAAAAAATTCAGTATACTCCGCCTAGATTATACTTTATCAGAAACCCTTACACTCAATAGTACCTTGAGTGTACTTGATCAAAATCCTTGCACTCCAAAGGATCAGTCCACGCAAGCTTTATGTTGACTCAATCCATAGTCTTGTTCATGAAAACAATGTCAATTATTGATAACATGCACCAAGGTACTTCCTCTTATGTGTGTTTTGTTAATTTGTCCATAATCAATGTTAAATAAGACGAGGGCTTGGGACGATAGCATTTCTTAAAAACATGCCTCAAAGACGTCAAGGCATACACCTCGAGGATATAACCTTAAGCAACCCCAGGCAGTGTTACTAGAAATAGCAATATTACTACTTACTAGAAATGTCAAAGATCCATATATGTATCTCGTTAATTGGTACTTTTATCATGGATTCTTGTTAATTGATGGTCATATATGTATAAATATATAAGAATATTTGTATTACAATCAAATCTATACTTAAAATAATTTAAAAAAAATATAAAACTGAATAAATCCGAATAGTCACTTGAATGCCGATTATTCTCTATTCATTAACCCCACCGACTAAATACCGAACACTGACTTCTGCAACATTGACCCCAGGTGAGGCATGCACCACATAAATGTGATGTTGAGGCACTCTCAAAAAATCACCCCATCTATACTATGGTTCAAGCCTTGTTAAGAACAACTTCCTCGTATATAATCGAGAAGCATTTTATGTCACCCTCCTTTTGTGTTGAATTCCATCACATGATTTACACATGCAACACCTAGCCATGCAATAACCAGGTTGTTCAAGGACAACGTAAAGTCCATATGAAAGCCATTTCTTAAAGGATCATGTACCAAATCCCTAAATAAATTGATATGGGATTAAACGTCCGATATCATTAAAGTTTCTTCCGAACAGTTCCATTTCTCTCTTTTAAGCCACTCTTCTACACAATTTTCAATCATGTGCCTTGCACGTGACATTTATTCCACAATTCATTTCTACTAATTTCAATCTTGTCTTCCATGGTTCCCTTTGACTTTGAAGTTGGTCAATGCTTGCCCCTTAATCCCTTTGTCGCTTGCTGCCTTGAGAATTGTCGTTAAGTGTCAATGTCATCCCTTTTCCAATCGTCCCTTTGTTGCAAGCTAACCTCAAGCAACTTCAACAAGTGTTGTACACGAAGTGTAAGTGATGATTCATTCTATGTTTTATAACCATTTTCCATCTTTAAGATCTTACAAAAACATATAGTTTTCGATTAATTGTCATTTTTATGAATCGTTTCTCTATAAAATGTGGCTTGAGCCTCAAAGACCTCAAGATTGCACCTCTATTTTATAATGAGGAAACACATCCATAAGCCTCACGTTTTCAATAACTTGATCCTTAGTGCAAACAGATACTGATATCAAAATTTGATCCATCAATCCATTGAAATCCTCACTAAAATTACTTCTTGGCAGTACATAATTCTTATTAGATCGATATACAAAGTAGGAACACATCTTTTCTCTAGAATCCCCACATGATTTTTCTAGGCACAACATCATAAACCTTCTCCGAGACAATATACTAACGGAGCACTTTAGTTGCTACACATTTCCTTTTTCTATTCAAAAAGCAATTCCTTATTGACTTCCACCAATTACAATACTTCGCATTGCAATCCAATGCCAATTATTATGTAAGTTGTGATGGCACAACTGAACCGTCACCAAATAAAAACTAATTACGCAACAGGGTGCAATAAGACAAAAACATTTAGCATCAATGTACAAAGCCTGCGCCAAATGAAGAGAGTTGTAGTAATTAGTACATGAAATGGTTGACAATGAAAGCATGAAAGCAAACAAATGGGTTTTTAACCTAAAAACAACAATGGGGTTAAAAAATATGCAGATATAAATGAGCACGTGCATGCAAGCATGATAATCATAATCTACATAGCATCCAAACACAAGCTGGGAAAAAGATAGCAAAGAAGTTGGGAATATTAAAAAAACAAGTAAATGTGAGTTAGGATGCCGATAGCCGTTTAAGTGAATATAACAATGACAAAGAATCATGGAGAAAATATAATAAAACAAGTATGGCAGGTACCATTAACTGAGGACTGTTAGGGCCTGTTTCGTTGCTGGGTTGGACTGGGTTGGGTTGGGCTGGGTTGGGGTGGGTGAATAGTAATCTGTGAGGAGGAAGTACCCTTGTGAATAGTAACCAGGGTTGGGCCAACCCTGCAACCAAATAGGCCCTTAGAGCAGCATAAATAAAATGACCCATGACAACCTACCAACTGGGCAATAAGAGTGAGCGCCATTCTGCTGTGGCATATGACAATAAGCACGTCAAGAACAGCATTAGTCAAACAAATACAAATATCCTCATACAGACAGATAATACAAGTTAAATTAAGCCTTGAAAATATCACAGCCAAGGGACATGCAGAAGGCCTAAAACCAGTGTGGTTCACCATTCAAAGGAAGGAATAACAATTTCCACTGAAGAGCAATCACTAAATGATCTCACCTAATACTTACACTACAATATGTAACCAGATCGATTCGGCACAGCATATCAAATATAGACGGTACAACCTAATACTTTCCACAAGGAAACACATTATCAATCGTTTTTAAAGGTACATTGTTTCATTAGATGGTGAGCTAAAAAAGGTACCTACTCAAATGAATGTTAAAAAGAAAACATTAGCAACATAAAATCAAAAACATTTTTATAAGTTGCATAGAAGTAACTACTAATGTAGATAGTTCACTTAGGTGAAGGTCCATGCTTGAACTGAGAATGGCATGCACACCAGAGGGTAGAAATTAAAAACAAAGGATTGGACATCACCGAGCAACCACGCAGCTAAGTTGGATATACACACTCAATAGAAGGCCATCAAGAGGAATGAATTAGATAAAAAAATAAGATTCAAAATGCATTGGTATCAGATACTTTGCATGGAACTCTTTGATGCCCATATGAATATGCTGACACACTTTTTGAGCATGAATATAGGTGTTAAATACCTACCAATATGTATGCCAGATAATATGATACCCATGAGATTTTGGATACTATATCCATTATTATGGACTATATTTTCCAATCCAGTTACCTATTCAAGGACTCATTGTTGCACTGACCAATCTTAGCACTGTTAAAAAAACAGTAGCCTGCAACCTGCCAATGAAAGCTTGAAGCCATGTCAGGTATACAGACAAAAACATAAAACAATAGCAAGGTCTTCCTGTTCACCTGCAGCATACCACTGCCACATGAAGCACTTGCATGGAGATTTGACGATGACCTGGGAACAAATCAGTCATCCTCAACATCTAGCTAACTGCTAACAAGGTCAAAAAGACCAAACATTATGAGAACAACTAAAGCATCAAAAGAATAACCAAGATAATATCACAAGCAAACAGGATCTAAAAATGAGTTATAAGGTAAGCTCCAAAATAATAGTTCCCAATCAAAGAAGCTGTAAAAGGAACAAATTAGCAGTTCTGAGATGACGGTAATGATCAAATCCAACCACGGCCAGGAGTAGCCCCTGATGTGAACTCGATACGAAACAAGGAGCTCAAGCATAATAACCCTGCAGTTCTTTCAACCATAAAACCTCTGCAATTGTCATAACAGCACAGCAAAGTTAATGATGTGAGTCCCAAACTTCCAACTAGCTGAAGACATATAGGGTAATTAATCAGGCTCTAAACTTCTCCAGAAACCTCCTGCCAAAACATCCAATCATCATCAAGAATCCCGTTAAGAAAGAGAGCAAGAATGTGTTTATACATTAAGTAAATACAAGTTATAACAATGCATAGTGGATATAAAGATCTATACTAAAAATGCCAAGAAAAATAAAATCGAGCATTTTAAATAGTCAAAAATTTCTTATTAAATTATACTACAGATGAATATATGCACGGAGAATCTTCAAGTGGATCTTCATTGCAATAAATTTTTAATAAGAAAATACAGAGAAATCATACACCTTCCTAACAAAGCAATCCACGGAAGAAATCCATGCCGTACCTTTGGAAGGAGTGCAGTAAGAGCACAGAGCATCACTTCATCTCGGATATGAACTTCTCATAATCTGCATCAGCACCATAAGCTGATGCTGAGTCAGAAGTGGACGATGGAGGTGGAGGAGGAATGGAATTTGAAGCCCAAGGTGCACCAGCTATAATTTGAGAAGGATCTGATGGAGGAGGTGGAGGAGGGACAGATGGAGGAGGAGGATAGTATGTAGGATATGTGAAGGACGGGTTCGAGTATCCTACTTGATAATTCTGATACATATTGCTGGGAGGAACAGGTGCAGGAACTGTACTTTGGGATGTGACACCAGGAGGTAAAGTTTGTGCCGAATCACTGGAATGTGTGTTCTGTGTTTGGGCACCCGGAGGGGCCAGTGGTTGGCTATGTGGGTATGGCGCACCATAAGGAGGAGCGTGCTGACTTTGAAGAGGTGTGTACATGCCTGTTGAACCAGGAGGAGGCGGTGGTGCATATGGAGCATAAGGAGGCGGAACAGGAGGGCCCCAAGGAACTGGAGTTGCCGCATACCCAGTAGGAGGTGGTGGATGTTGTGGATTGGTCAGAGGTCCACCTATAGAATACTGCTGAGACGGGTACCCTCCAGCAGAGGAAATAGGGGGAGGATATGTTGGGGCCGCAGATACGGGAGGACCAGGTGGAACAACAGGCTGTGGTGGCTTTCCCGCTACACGAACAGCTATGACCCTCCCTTCCAAATGGTAACCGTGCATACTGGAGATAGCATGGCTGGCCTGTGCCACATCTGCGTACTTGACAAATCCATAGCCTTTGCTCAGACCCGTAGCTCGATCCTTAATAACCTTGGCCATGACAATATCACCGAAAGGGGAGAACTGACGTATGAGGCTGTCATCATCGAAAGTAGGCGGCAAATACCCAATATACAAATTTGTCTCATCGTACTCCTTCTTGGCTCCGTTCTCCATTGTTTGCCCAATGCCACCGGCAGTTCCGTTGTTTGCCCAAGGCAGACTACTACCGAGAAGGCCGATTGGAGTGCTCTTTGTAAGCGAATCCGGGGCACTGCCACCCAACTCAGCTAAGAAGTTCTGATACTCCTCATCCATTTTCTTTCCACTTCCTTTCATGGGACAATCTATTGTAGGATGCCCGCCATCGCCACATATCTTGCAAAGCACATCGCTCTTAAAAGTCGAGCTCCGAGCAGGGCAGGCATACTGCCGATGACCCGGCTCACCACACAGCCTGCAAAATTCCTCGTCCTTTATAGTCCCATTAAGTGCCGCAAGTTCCCTCAGCTGCTGCCTCTTGTGCTCATTAAGAACCTCATCAACCGGAGTCAGAAGCTTCTCCACCATCCCGGCAGCTGCTTCCAGTGCATCCTGTGTTTCCGCCTCAACCAACACATGCAGGTCCTCGTTCTCAGACAGGTCCGGCTTCAGATCCCTCTTTTGCTGCAGCCTCCCTTCCTTCACAGACCCCTTCCCCCTGATCACGATCTTTGCACCGGTCTCTTTCTCCATCCTCTTCTGTGTATTTCCCCTCGGCCCAATGATAAGCCCGATGAAATTGTAACCGGGATACTCCTTCATTGGTATGTAAAGCTTCTTCTGCAGCTTCGGGGGGCGGTAATCCGCAGGTGGACGGAATGCAGGGTTCTTCTTGATGAGCTGCGAAATGATCTCCTGCCGCTCCTTGGTTAGCCGCTCCCTGGCACGGAACTCCCTCGTGTTGATCCTGATCCCCATGTTGTCGTATAACGGCTCAGGGGATGGTGACCGTGCACCCTCAGGGCGATCATCCAGAGGAAGCCCAGATTGCAGCATCCGGCTTATATCAAGGAGACGGGCGTTGAGCGCCTGCACCTCAGGGTCGAGTCCCATGGTGAAGTCCTTCATGAAGTCTGGGAGCTGCACGGAGGGCCGAGGCTCCTCCTCCGCCCACCGAGACTTCCGCTTGCGCGCACCGCCTGTCGAATTATCTGCGTTTGGATCGTCGGAAGGCGGGTCCCACCTGCTTCTCCGGCGTCGCCTGCTGCTGGTCTCATCCTCTCCACCGGAGGCATCACGGTCGTTGCCACTGGGCGTCTTGGCGAGGCTGTGGTCGGAGATGAGGGGCCTCGGACTCGCGTGGTGCGGGGGCTCCGGGGGCGGTGGGTTCACGGGGTCTTCAGGGGGAGGCGGCGGGGGGTTGTCGGGGATCGGTGCGTCGGAAGGGGGCGCGGGGAAGGGCGGGAGGGGATCGGAGGCGTCGGGGAGGGAGAGGGGGTTCCAATTGGGGGTTAGGGTTTGGGGTTGGACGGGGAAGGCATCCATACGATGACGCGGAGGGGTCGAATTGGGAGGGGAGTAAGTGGGGAGAGTCTGGGAGGGGAGACGTACGTACCTCTGGAGGAGAGAGCGAGGAAGTCTCGACTCAAGAGAGAGAGAGAGAGAAAGAGAGGAGCGCTTGAGGTTGTGTCCTTGAGGGAGAAGATCGGGAAAGTCGGCGTTGGGGGGCTTTTATACGAGAGATAAGGGGGGCGAAGATGGTCACGTGAGGAGATGAGGAGGGGAGATTTTTCCCGGTAAGGCATGATTACAAACCGATTAACGCCTTCAATTTTATGTTATAAAAATAATATATAAAAATATATGGAATTGAGAACCGACAAATAGTTGGCTGATTTTCAATTCTAAATATTTTTATATATTATTTTTTATAATATAAAATTAAAAAAATCGGAATAATATTATATATTATTTTTATGTATAATCGGCAAACGGTTTGCCCATTGCAGAAAATTTTTTTCCAGTCAGAGCATGATTCGGCAAACAGTTTGTCGATCGGCAAACCATTCACGGAATCATGTCCTGACTGGGAAAAAAATTTCTGCAATGCCTTAACCGGAAATTACAGACAGGCCATTGCCCTGTCCGGGAAAAATCTCTGAGGAAGGTGTTGGCTCGGGTCGAACGGATATTGAAAGCCGGGCCAGGTCGGTCAAATTGGCTACACGACCCAAGTCCAGCCCATGAATTGTGAAATGAAACAAGAATAAATTAATATAGAAATAGAATACAACAGAACTCGATGAAAGTGGATTGATTGGATGCAACAACATAGGATACACCAAACGAAATTAATGGATGAAATCACATCTAGATATGTTGTCAAATTAATATATGTTTTATGTTTACAGGTCGCCAGGCCGAACTGGGTTATAGGGTACATGTACATGGCATGTTCATTTAACATGCATGCCAATGAGCAGGCTGGGCCGGGCTGTCCAGTGAATCATTTTTTTGGATCCAAGCCCGACCCATGAGTGGTTGGACGAGCTGGGCAGGTGGGCCTCCTACCCATTGTCCATGTCTAATGACGAGGTATGTTTCACATGTCCTTCGGGGTTTCGATAAAGCAGATTGTGTTCTAAAGTCTATACAATTACTCACAGAAACAACTCCCCCTCAACCACATGCAACAACCATACTTATCTTTTAACATAAATTTGAGGGTAATGATGAGGTGTGTTTCAAGATATCTTGGGTTTTAATTTTGTATAATCAATGGAATCAGGATTGATCAATCAACCACAAATTGATCACTGAGTTTGTCAGATCAATGCATGATCATTTATCAAACATTTTGGTTGAAATTTGAATTTCATTTAAAATTCAATTTTTGCGAGAAGATTTTATTAGAAAGTGTATCAGACACCTTTATGACTTACTATCTCAAACATCTATAAGATTAGATGTCTAGTTCATTTTTCAATTTCTATCTCACATTAAGAAACAATCATATGTGTGTTTCAATCACTTGTTGCGATAATTTACAAAGGATTTTTTCAGAAAGGTAATTTACAAAGGATTTTTAGTACAATTGTAATTAGGTTACAAAAACTAGTACATTGATTGGGAATCATGGCATAGATGGGGCCCTTCTTTGTAATATACCCTACTTAAATTCTCGATTCTCATGTTGATTTTAAATATATCCTTACAGGAGCAAAAGTTTCACGCTTATTTGACATTATGCAAATTTCGTGATGCTTGTATGTTTTTTGATTATGTAAATTAACAAAGTAACTGAATTTATATTGCTTGCCCATGATTGCTAGTCTATTTTGACTTGATGTTTGTATATGCATGAAGATATATCTGTTCATGATGCATCTTGAAAATCTCATACATCCCTTTTTAAAGTTTGGAACATTTCTGACATCCAAATTGAACAAGATCACTCCACTCAATAGAGCTCGTCGAGATATTTCCAACGAGTTCAAGAACGACAAATTCATATTGGTTGCCAGGGTACCTCGAGGTATCCTAGCATACCCCCAGCTTCATCCATGCATTTTTGAGTTGGGATTACTTGTATAGACCCTACAATTTCTTTGTTATAATACTTTAAACCATGTTCAAATAAAAAATTAACATAAAAACATATTATAATCATTAGAAAAAGTTAAAATAATACATAATCAACGTCACATCACATCACATTTATCATTCAGATCCTCCCAACCATCCAAACAACTACTATTCACAGGAGGATACTCCAACCCAACCCAACCCACTTACCAAACATGCCCTAAGAGCTTGTTTGGTTACCAGGTTACTATGGGTAACCTAGTTTACCCCTCTGCATTCCTGGATTGGAATTCCATCACAAATCAGTGTGCCATCACATCGCATTCTTCATTCCAACCTTGTTCAGCTTTCCTAACAATCCAAAAAGCTAATATTCATTGATATATAAATGCATATGTACACCATCAACTATAAATGTGCACTTATACATTAGGATCGTGCAACTATTACACCAAAACACGTACCCGTGCACCATACATGTGTACTTGTATTCCTATGGGCTCGTTTGGTTATCGGGTTACCTCGAGGTAACTTGACATACCTCCTTCTCTATCCCTACATTCCTGGATTGGAATTAGTTATATGAACCATACTTTCTTTGTTATAATATTTTTTAATCATGTTCAAATAAAAAAATCACATAAAAATATATTATAATCATTAAAAAGTTAATATAATACATAATTAATGTTATATCACATCACATTTATCATTCCAACCTTCTCCAATCCTCCCAACCATCCAAACAACTACTATTCACATGAGTATACCCCAGCCTAACCCAACTCGGTTACCAAGCACACCTTATGAGTGCACACATGAGTACATTTGATAAAGTTGATGGTTTTAACAATCATTTGACCCAAGTTATATCATTTATGTTTTTAAATGATTAAGTGAAGTATATACATATGAATGGGTAGGTTAAAGGGACAATGATCAATTTGAATAACTTAGGATGATTAAATTGAATATGTCAAAGGTGAACGACGTGATTGTCGTATATGTATATAATATATACACCCATCATATACGAGTCATGGTTAAAGTAAGTATGTAATATATACACACATCCTATACTTAGCTTGTGCTATGTCCTCATGGTATAGATTAAAATAAAGACATAGTGCGTACTAAGAATAAGTAGGTGAAAAGAATAAATGTCGACCGACCCCCCTATACAGGCTTTTGAAGGCATGAGTATAGAAGAGTGGTCAAGGCTAAGAGACCGATAAGGTCCGAAGAGAATATACAATTTGATTAATTGTTTTCTATCATTATGTCAAATTGTTGTAGTATTGGATAGAAAGCAACACATCAAAAACCTTAAGATGTGTCTATTAAGCTTGGTCAATTTGTTTTATTTTACTTATCAAGTGTACCAAAGTTGAACTCAGGAATACAGTGAAGTTTTTACTAAGTGACTTAGGTCAAGTTTCTACTAAGTGACTTAGGTCGATTTAGAGTTTTCAATTGATATGTAAACATACCTAGGTTTGATGCAATGTATGCAATGAAGTTAATGCAATTAATGTGAAGTGAGATGCAATGTCTCAATGCAATGCATGTGATTAGATGAAATATCAAAGTGGTGCTATGTTCTTGTGCTTTTATTATTTTTTTAGTTATTCAAATTTTATTTTTAGTTACGAAAATTTTCCATTACGTTTTAAGATTTTAATAGAAAAATATGATATATGTGACAAAATGGATTTTTAATATTTTAAAATAATGACTAACTATAATATTGATGGGTTATATATTTTTGGATTTTTCTATGTTTTGAGGTGTTTTTGGATTTTTTTTAATATGGATAAATTAAAATAAAATAAAGAAAATGAAATGTTAAAAAGGCTTTAAAGGAACATTTGATCAACTTCTAAAAAAGTTTCTATGTGAAATTGCAGCCTAAAAATCTACATTATATTTTTCCCAAGAAGCTTATTTGACGGGGAATATAAAACCTATTTTTTAATATGGAATAAATTAAAATAAAATAAAGAAAATGAAATATTAAAAAGGCTTTAAAGGAACATTTGGTCAACTTCTAAAAAAAGTTTCTATGTGAAATTGCAGCCTAAAAATCTACATTATATTTTTCCCAAGAAGCTTATTTGACGGGGAATATAAAACCTATTTTTGGAATTTTTGATTTAAAATGAATTAAATATGCTCGATGCAAGATTTTTGATAATTTTCAAATTCAATGACGAAAATATAATATTTTTGAAATTAAAAACAAGAAATGCAATATGGTATGAATGCAAACTATTTTAGCTTTTTTTAGAATTTTTAGAATTAAATGAATAAATTAAAAATAAAATAATTATATGCCCTAATTTTTGGATTTTAAATGTTAATGCATAACAAACGGCATCAATAATTTTGCAATAAATCGCCAATGATAGCATCATGTTAAGATACATCCAGAGATATTTTTATGTTTGGAATAATTGCAATTTGACCCATAGAAAAATCAAACAAAGAATTTAAAAAATAATTTCTACATAGCATAAAAGGTAATGAAATTTAATGAAACATGTGTCAAGAGTTTCATTATAAAATTAGCTACACAATCCATATAAATGACATGGTTGTTGGCATGCTTCAAGCTGAAAAGTGTCCTTTCCAAAAAAAATCAAAATACATCTAGCTGTAACAGGATACTTTTTCACGAGAAGTCCTTGTGACAAAACATTCACATCCAAAACTGGTCAAGACAATTCTATTAGCAACAACTCGATTTGACTTGATTCGATTATATTTAGATCGCACTCGCACACATGCAAGAATGAAGACACGAACATACACATTATCTTCGTGTATCATTGTATATCTAAAGTTGAGGGATTGTATGCAAATTTCCATGCTAAAAAATCATTATATCTCATGCTTTCCACTTCCCACAAACAACAACTTGGTAAATTTAAGCATCTTTAGCTATTATTGAACTCATAAGGATAATTAATAAAGCTTGTTTAAGTTTGTCCATTGACAAAACTACACAAATATAAATGAAATGTAGGAAAATACAAATTAAATTGAAACATGTATTAGCTTAACAAGCCTATCAGTGTTCTGGAATGTGATCGCAACAAAACAAACTGCATTTCCTAACCGAGCATTATAAGATTTTAGGCTGGATATTAAGTTTGCATAACAACACATCATGACGCAAACACACCCATTAGAGTTGTATAAAATTCGGAATGTAATGTTTACTTGTTTTAAAACTTATTTACTTCTAGTATTGGTTATGTGATACTTCTATTAAAAGGATTAATTATAACATTTCATTTAATATATTTTATAATAAACAAGCATTTATTTTAATGAAAAAAAGATAATAACCATACAAAATCACATGTAGTTGTGAACCTTAAAACCTATTGAACCCAACTTAGATAGAATCTTTTAGATTTAGTTTATTTGCATTCTTAAGGAGTGCATATCGTTTGAGGTTTTCCAATAGCTACATGGAAGAAAGAATAATGAACTAAGGCATGATTTGCAAATAATATTATACCACCGAGCCTATATGCAAACTATTATCAAAATTCAAATGCTGATAACTAGATGGACTTTATAATCCAACTAGTGGGAAACATGTGCAAAAGTATAGGTAAAAATATGTTTATCAGTGTGAGGACACATGAGCAGACGAATCAACATCAATCAATTATGTCCCAAAGTTCTATCTAATTTGAAACCCTATAATTACGTGAGTTTATCTAAATCTTTTGGCTTTATCTAGGTAAGTGTTTTCTTTTCTGAAGATTATTTTTCATAAATATCAAACTTCTCCCTAAACACACTCTTCTTACCATTTCTGTCATAGTTAGCTTATATATTACCTTCTATTAAATTCTAATAAGATGAAATTATGGGTTTTTATCAGTTGTACCCCTCTGAGATATTGCAATATCAGTTATGACCCTCCCTTTTTGGAATATCAATTGTGCCCTCAATTTCTTGCCGCTCTAATACATACGTCCTTTTGTTACTTTAGTTGTCAATGAGTTAAACTTAACCGTTGTTTTTTCAAACCATGGTAACTTTAAGAGGAACATAACTTCCAAACACTCCCCCCACCCGTCCTCCTCCTCCGGCCTCTCCTCCTACCTTTGTTGCTCTTGTTCAATAAGAACCTGCACAAAGAAGCTACAACTGCTAACTAGTTGAACCACCACTTCCAAGTCGTTGATGGTTGCAACCACACCGGCCATTTCTTCATCGTAACTGCACCCTACTTTATGTGGCCTAACTGCTGAACCCATTATAATCAGAGCTTGCACCAACCACCAAAATTATCCTCCAAGCAAGAGAGGAAATCAGCTCCGAGGCGCCACCTGTGAAATACTTGGAGAAGCTTTTTGCAAGCACCGACTACTTCTTCCTCAATTCTCCAAGGCGAGATCAAACATGTTAACTCCCACTATTGCAAGCTTTTAGCAAAGCTTCAGAGCACTACCGACGTGTTCTTCAAGACCACGATCAAAAGGTCCCTCCTAGCACCTTCATTTCCAGGCGACCAACCCTATGGGTAAACTCCCTATCTCCTTCTCCATTTTATTTCCTTTTTGCTTTCCTATTGTTTGCATCCCTTAGTCTTCTTTATTCTTTGTTCTTGTCTGATATGAACCTCATGCAATATCGATCTATCACCCTCCTCTTCCTCCCTTCACGTATTCTTTTCTACCTCGCACATCTTCCATCTCCCAACATAAGCGGTGGCTGGAGCTCGAGATCTAGTCTCTCGCCACGTAAGGAGCGATGTCCCCCTTCCTTACTCATAGAAACACATCTTCTCCAGCCTGAACCTAACAATGGTTGAGATCTTCCATCTCAAGGTCCAAAGTATTCTTTTTCAGGTACCCAAAGCGGGAATCGAGCTGGAGTTGGATAGCAAGATACCAATGTCATCTCTATAGCAGCTTGCTTCCACCATTAACTCTCGGTAGGTGTTGAATGAGAGCTTAGGGCCTTCGTGATGATTTACCTCTAGCCTGACCATTGTTCCAACACTATCCGAATCACAAAGTCTTTGCCAACAACGTCCACTGATCGTAGGCCTCCTTCCTTAGTCCATTGTCAATGGAGGTCCTTCGTATTAGCAAAGCCCTAAGTTCCATTGAAGTCGGATCAAATCTTCTTCCTCAAGTTTCACCAGTCGAATCCCTCATTGGAATACATGAGGATGATGATGGGAGATGACGACCTACTGGTACCGTCTGATTAGAGGTCAACCAAGAATCCCAGTCGTGGCAGAGGAGGAGGAGGAAGAAGAGTGTGGGTTTATTAGGAGGAGGAGGAGGGGCTGGAAGGGAGGTGGAGGATGGGGTGGAGGCGGAGAAGGAGGAAGGCATTTCCACCACTGATATTTTATCTAATTACCTTTATGTCTCCAAATTTAACGTCCGTTTGAGATGAGGATGGATGACAACTAGTTCGAAGGGCACAAGCGAACATTGTGGAAGAAGTGAGGGGTTCAATTGATATTCCAAAAAAAGAAAGAGTATAACTGATACTGCAATATCTCATAGGGGCACAACTGATAAAAAAACCTAAAATTAACAAATAAGAAGCATGATTCAAGACACCCATTACAGGATGATCTTCTATTTATTTCAATGCAAACTTATGAATACGACGGTGGATGAACCCTTCTCAATTCTCTAAAAATTCAAATTTATGGAATTAACCCCTTCTAGATGGACATGTTAGGAGTGCTTGCTTTTTATGAAATGTCAATGATAATATCACGATAATATATTATTTATATCCCCTTGGGAGTTTTTTAAAATTATTACAAAAAATAAGAAAAAAAAGGATGGGAGTTTCAAATTTAGTTGAATTTTGAATGAGCATATGATGATAATATACGATCTAAATTTCCCTAAATATCATTAAAAATATCTCAAAAATAAAAGGAGGGTGGACGTATCTAACTTAGCTACCCCATGTAAGGGAGCTCCATTTTTTCTATATGTGTGTGTAGGGTTTAATGGGGCTACTCCTTGTTATCCCCACTCTTATTTTTCTTATTTCTTAAGCTATTTTTTCAAAACTCCAGGAGGGATTTACTCCAGTAGATGGCAACATTTGTCATTTGAATTTCATGAAAAATAAACATTCCTAACCCGTCCATCTATAGGATCAACTTCAACAATTCTAAGACCGTTAAAATTTGACAGACTTGATGGATGTGATAGGAATCTCGAATTAAGTCAAAATTTGAATGAGAATATGGTATCACACAATAATCTAAATCTCTCCAGATGTTTTCATAAAATAGCTCAATAAATTAAAAAATAAGGGCAAGGGTAGCTAAGTTGGCTACCTCGTGTGGTTAAGCAACTTGGCTACCCCATCCTTTTTTCTTAATTATTTTATAATATTTTTTTAAAAAACTCATGTGAGGATTTAAATCACATACTGTTATAGTATTGCCATTCAAATTTCATAAAAATAAGCACTCCTAACATGTCCATCTGGAAGGGGTCGATTTCAGCAATTATGAGACCATCAAATTTTGATAGGCTTGATGGATAGGATGAGAATCTCGAATTGAGTCGAAATTTGAATGACATCATCATGAGAATATGTGATTTAAATCCCGAAGTTTTTTTTTTAAAATACCTCAAAAAATAAAAATAAAAAGGTGAGAGTAGCCAAGTTAGCTACTCCCTATACATTTTACCCTATATATAGGGTAAAATGTATATGCTAACAGGGAGTAGATAACTCCAATAGTGAAATGACGTGCTCTCTCAACTGCTTAACCAACACAACCTTAAAAATCTCAACTCAATATGGTTGTTCTATATGTCTTCCAAACATAGAAGAGCATGTATACAAGACTCAATTTGTTAATTATCATTACAGTAGCGACATTTAATACCAGCTAATAGCCTCATTTTTAGAAATCTATGTCAAAGGGCATTATTATTATCATGAGTCTCAGAAAAGAAACGGATATCTAATGTGGGATACCCATATCCTATTTTCCCCTTCCCAAGTCAATAACATAATAGTATGTATGATGGAAATCTAAATTTCTTCTTGTAGCCATTTCCTAGAAGGAATTTGATAAGATAGAGATGTTGAATTGGACTTGCACAAATGATTTGTTAACATATTTGTGTTCATCTATAATCTTTATTTCTTCAACAAAAAAATTTATTATCAGATCTTGCATTACAGCAAATATTAATGATTTTTTAGTATCGTGCATTTTATATTTAGAATTGGCAAGCAAAAGAGATTGCCTTACATTTATTTTCAGCAGTATGATATTCTTCCCAAATGGAATTGTTTTCTTAAATAGACAAAAGCACTTGTTGTACGTGCATTTGAGCTGCAATCTAAGTTGGAGAATGCAGATTCTGATGTATTTGACTTATTTGCTAAAATTGGTTGGTTTTGTTTATCTCATTGAGTTCATTAAAGTTAAAATGCTTTGGAGACCATTTTTTCATGCTTTTTAATTCCATTATTAATCATCACTCTCCTGCTGTTGAAGATGTAAAAACCTCTGACTTCTTTATCCATCAAAAATTTCTTTTCTATACCGAGGTATATTTTTCTTATCTCGTTCACTTACTTTTTATATTTAAAGGGATAGCTTAAGACCTGATCACTAGCTTATTGAACTTCTGAACAACCTCAAAATAATCAAGAGGGAAGACTGACTGCTTTTGCATAGCATCAACACAAGGTTAGTACTTGTTTACAAACAGTTAACCCTTGATATTCATTTTTTATCAATCTTATTTATTTTATTTAATTAATTTATCTTATTTATTTGAACGGGGCCATGTCAGAGAGGTGGAAATTCACTCGGTCAATTTGCAAGAACACCATGGATTTCTTCCAGTTCTTAGATGTGCATGCATTAAAAGAAGTAAATCCAACATGGACAATGATGTCGTAACCATGACGACTAAGACAACATGGACAAAGAAGTAAATCCATTAAGGATGCAAAAGCATATGAACATATCCATATCAGATCTGCTATTGTATCCATTTTACACAAATTATGGCATATGTATTCATATTGTCGTAAGATATTTAGCTGATAACCCTAAATAGTTTTGCATTTACTTACATAACCCTCGATAACCCATAATTACATGAGAAGACATGAATAGTCACTCCGTCTCACAACTATAACCCTCCGTTAGTCCAGTCCATTAACTCAATTACACCGTTGAATTAATCTAATATATGTTCTCTCCAACCGCTATTGATAAAATCTTTAAAAGACCTAACCCCCTCCCCCTTCTTCCTTAGGTACCCTTACCCTCCAGTCCCTTCCACCGCTCGAAGCCCCTTCCCATTTAGCCCCTCCCCCGAAGCCTCCTCCCATCTAGCTCATCTGCCCCTT
Organism: Ottelia alismoides; assembly: GCA_037367405.1. Lineage (NCBI taxonomy): Eukaryota > Viridiplantae > Streptophyta > Magnoliopsida > Alismatales > Hydrocharitaceae > Ottelia > Ottelia alismoides. The sequence goes on from JAZKJV010000287.1 coordinate 661,785, forward strand.
CTTCCGCCCGAAGCCCCCTCCCCTCCAGCCCCTTCGTCCCTTCCTCCGCCTGAAGCACCCTCCCCCAGCCATGTCGCCCCTTCCTCTGCCCGAAACCCCATCCCAGCGCCTCCGCCCCTTCCACCGCCAGCACAACAACATCAGCAACAACCCCCTCCATCCACCACTCCTCGTCTACCTCTCCTCCACTCGAACAATAGCAACATTAGTCTCCCTCTACCGCCTCCCTCTACCTGCATAGCAACAACCTCCCCACCCCACTCCGTTGCCTCTCTCTCAACCTCCTCCCCCTCCTCCTGGAGGGCACACTCCATCACCGTCGAGTATTTCCCCTCTTCCATCGTCACTGGTCTATCCTCATTAACGTCAATCAATGGAGGAAAGAGCGATTGATGGCACCTTTTCCAAATGTGATTGATTTCAAGGGGGGCAAAGTGGTCAAAATTCAACCAATTCCGTCAAAGATAACATAAAGAATGGATGGAAGTTAACACATGGTTATGACATGAAAGGGTTAACAACTATTCGGGGTTCTAAGTCTAATTATAGATTATGGAGAGTTATGTACGTAGCTACGAAAGTATTCATAGTTATGGGTGTAAATAACCCCAATTGATGTGTCAGTTGCTAGGTAGGGGTTCCCCAAACCACCTGTCCTTGTCTAGCAGATGGTTAATCTTCTCCCGTGATTGATTTTACACATCTTGCTTAGGTTACTTGTTCAAATCACATCTTCCAAAAAAAATTGTGGTTCATCACAAAGCTCAATAACTTCACTGATTCACTATGTTGGTTACCCAAAGAACAGAAAGAGCCGTTGCAATTGAGAGAAAACACTCACAACTATATACATATATGTTGGACTTTTGGAGCGATTTTTGAAACTAATCGAAAACACTACAGAAACACTAATTACGGTAAAGATTGCCTAGGAAAGCTCTCCTAGTCTAGACCTTATAAAAACGATATGTTTAAAGGGGTAAAACTGTCAACATCTAACATTTTCTATTGAAGTTAACAGAGAAAGGAGACGGGAGTTAATAAGGTCATGGCATATAAGGGTTAAGTCTTATTTGGGTTATATACATAGGTTATGGTTGTAAATATCTCATACAAAAATCACTGTGATAGATATAAATATCAATAACTATATTCATACATCTACTTTAGTGTATAGACATAATTGTAGATTTATTTATAATTGTATGTAATAATAGGATATCCTTCTAATAGGACGCAGTCCTTCCTGAGTTCAGGAAGACCAACTCTTTTTTTGTAAAAAACACGATGTCTTTAGTAGAATATGTATATAGTTTGCATTATAATGTTCCGTTTTAATGTTTGTATTATAATGTGCAATTTTGTATGTGGTTTTGTATTTATAATATGCAGTTATAATACAAACTGCATATGTATTCTACTAAAGTGCTCATGTTTTATACAAAAAAGGGGCGACCTTCCTGTACTCGGGAAGGACCGCGTCCTATTGGAAGGGCCTTCTGTAACAATATACATTCTTTTATCATATTTGATATAATTATAATGAAGTAAATATATTTGATATATTTACTTGTGTAAGTCATACAATACATGTAAATTCAAGCTAATCTATAGGAGATTTCTGCCAATGTTGTTATACGAATGGTAATTGTTTTATATTCGAATTTGATTGTAAGGATCTGGTAGCACATTTTCATATCCGTCAAATCTGTTTTTATGGACAATCACACATGTCAAACTTCACTTACTATTAACAAAATCTACCCATATATGTTCGAACGTAAATTTACATAAATTGTTTCTATGAGTGTTGGGAAATTATGTTCAACTATATCTAGTATTTATGTAAATATAAATTCCAATAGCTTTTAGAATCCCTCGTGGTATTTGCATAAACTGACCAAAGTTCATTTACGAGATAATTAGATGATAAGTTTAAAATTTTAGCCTCGGGCCTTAGCATATACATATGATGGCAAATTTTTATATGGGGTTCCAATCATACGAATGCAGATAGAACTCCTAATGCTCGGTGTGTAATATGGATATCCGACTTAAATGGTTTGCAACTCAATAGAATGATGTTGAACCTATATTTTCTGATCCCACCTCTATGCATAATAAAAAGATTATCATGTGTCTTATGCCTTCATATAGTGAAAAACTACTCTTCTCTTTGACATTAAATATATTTATTTAAATAGTGGTATTTTTTTCATTAATCCGATAAAAGTTTCAATCTACTCGTCATAATTCTTCCAAAAGAGAGACTTTTACACTCAACTAGTTGTACTTTCATAATTACGCGTTGAACCTTCTATAATTCTGAATTACATGTGCAACCTTAAATAGTGACTTCCGTTTACACACAAACCCTTATGTTATTTTTCTCTCTTGAGTTAACCATTCTCTTTGGTTAATCAAGCCGAAGTAGATCCAATGGTTCATCTTTTTATTCACTTCAAACCTCCTCTCATGTGCTCTTCATTTCCCGACACTCCCTCCTCACACGACCCACGTCGTTACCTCCCTTGACCCTGGCCTGATCCCCCGCTGCCTAGGACAAGGGACTTTGAGTCATCCCCATAGAAGGCGAGGTAGAGTTGTGTGATGATAGCACCGTTGAGGCCGATGAAGCCCTTTAGGAGCCCAAGCATGATGCCATAGCTCTTGAGGAAATTCTTAACACAAGTGACGAGGGATTTGGCATCGACACAAATGTAAAGCCACATTTGCTAAATGTAGGAGGTGACAGTGCAGTAGATCATTAACCAAAGAAGTTCATGGTAACACCCATGGGAAGGACGACCCAAGGAGGGGTGACCTCATTGGTGAGGTCGAAGAGGATGTCGACGTTGTCTCCAAGTTCCTTGAAGAAGCCGAGGGTTTTACATGTCTAATAGTTCTAGCCAAAGGAGCACTCGATGTCCTTGGGGTATATGCCAAAGATGTAGGTGGCACTGACGTAGACATGGTCAAGAACAACGCGACGATGGTGAACCACTGCATGCGCACAATGGGGGACTGCAAATGCCATCGCCAGCAAAGAAGCTGGTGCAATGTCAAGGGTGGGGAAAGAGAAACACGAGTCATAATATATGGGGGGAGAACACTGGGGAATGTTGTCATGGGAGGGGGAGGAGAGGGCAGATGAGGTCTTGCACTTCGACTCGTAGTTCTAGAGGACGTCAACTTCACGGTGCTTGGAGGTGAAAATCATAGAGGCATCACTGCTGATGTCAAGGCCAAGCACGACGACGCTCAAGGTGGTGAGAGGAGTCCTAAGATATGGAGAGAAGGCAGGGAGCAGTGGAAAAAGAACGGGGGTGAATGGCATCATTTATAAATGTGGTGGGCTTTTTAAGGGCAAAAAAAGTCAACATTAAACAGATACTATTAACATTAAAGAAGAAAACATGACTAAAGTTAACACAAGATTATGTCATGTCATGGTTGACAACTATAGAGAAAGCTACAAATGAGAAAAAAGAACAGAGATTTTAACGCAGCAAAACCATAATAAACTTGTAAGCTCCGTAAACCTACATAACTGGTTGCCAAAATTTCCAACAGTTACGCTGCAAAATTGTAATACATACGTAAGTTATGTGAACTACAAAATAATGAGCAGATTTATTCTACATTATATGTGAGTATCTTGGTGAACAAAAATGTAACTGATACAGGATAAAACCAAACCATTTCATTTGTTCTGGCAGTAGCCAAAGCCAAGTGCCTCAAGTCCCAGGAAAAGATGGCCTACTTCCTTTTTTTGGAAGATTTCTTCATAGGTTTACCTTTAGGCTTCATCGTACCAGCCATGGCATGATGCTTATCTGTCCTTCTTTGCTTTTCATTTTTAATTTTGATCATTGATACCGCCTATTCAAAAGCAAGATAAAAAACTTAAAGAAGTCAGATGAGTATTTGCATAGTACTAGTATTCTAATCTCAACTTCCCAAAAGGATGTACACGAGCATTTGCAAAGAACAGAATGAACAGCGTGATAAAAGGAGGGATTTCCTTCCAGCTTGGTGTGTACTCATTTTCTTGGGGAACCCACAGTGCATTGAAGTTAAATGGAGAGAAGACGAGGTAAGCAGAATCTCAGGAGAAGAGAAGATGGAGTAAAGACAACAGGGGCTCATAGCATTCACCGCACTAAATATCCCTTTTGTTCTAGCCATTACAAATGACAGAAAAGACTGCACATTGTCGCATTTCCCACTAAACAAGCCTTTTTAACTAGTTTTTATGAATAATTCCAAACATCCCTAGTTAAAGCCTTGGTAAAAAGGAGGTGGTTTCCATTCCATTTCATCACCGAGGTATTGACCACAAACTAGTCACAAGATGAGAATCATAAGAGTTTTTTTAAGGTGTACAGGTAATGGAACTCTTAATTTATTTTTTTCTCAGTTCATCCTACAAGAAAGTTATCTAGAGTATATGGTGCCAGAAATCAAAATATTTAGCCCCTATGTCACCACCAAAAGTTTGTGAGATAACCATACGAGTCCGTGGAACTTTACCTTGTTTACATCAAGCATTTCATCAGAGCCTCTGGAAAGAAACTTATTTAGAATTTTATCTGTCTGTTGCTTCTCTGCTGAGCCCATTCCTTTTCCCTCCACGACAGGAAGGAACTGCAAAAGAGGTACAAAACGAACAGGTAAAGTATCTTCATTAAGGGAAGTTTTTATCAAATAACATAATATTGAATTACTGATCACCGTAAAACCTTTCGATATTTCCCATGATGCTTAGCAGGTTTTTCCCCAGGAAGCTTTTTGTCAAATTTTCCTATGCTTCCTGTAGCAGTGGCAGCCATTCCAGTAGCACTCTCGAGCTCATGTTTATTTGCTTTCTTTGGAGCAGTTATTTGAGTTCCAGTTATGGGCAATGCAGTTGCAGCAAGTTGGACATGGCTGCAACAAGAATAAAACATAAAGCATTGGAAGTTGATTAAAGTTGGAGCATCAACTGAGAGATTAGAACTAGAGGAAATCCAAGCAAATAAAAAACACAAGGAAAGAGAACTAGGACAAATAGTGCATCAAAATTATATCCAACTGGAGTCAATATCAAAACCAAGCTTCCACTCCGAGTGGTGTTGGTTACATGGATTTGTTACCTCCAAATGGATATAAATTTGAAATAAGCTGGGTTTTATATCTATATAAGATTGTAATTGATCTAACTATAGAATAGAATATGAGTAGACCAATAGGCAACAAAGTGGAAAAAGAAGATTGTCTCGTTGAAGGACAATGTGCAACACCTGGGCAAAGCATCAGCTTTCATAGCAGTTTTCAGATTCTGCACTCTGTTCTTTTCTTGCTTTTGCACCCGGTTCTTCTTCTCCTCTGCCCTTTTTTTGAATGGGTCCTCTCCAGGTTCTGAGAAAACAGTTGCAAGGTTAATCTAAACTCTTCATAATAGACAAGAAAAAAATAGGATAAAGACATGTTAAAGTAAGAAAGATGATAAAGATGCTTTAGGGAGTTTAATTTTCACTGAATTAACAACTTTGCCGCATGATTCTCCCCAAAACAGAAGTCATAATGCCAATGTTGAACTGATAATTTAGAGAATATCCAACAATCATCCACCATACACCCTTCTCTAGACAGAGAACTATTCCCATAAATCACAATATACAATTTCAGAAAAGCCATTAAAAGTGAAGTTTCCAAAAGAGACTATCTTTCCAATTAAAATAGAGGAGAAAGTACAGCTATAAAACCAATACAAGTACATCAAAGAAGGGAAGCAATTCAAAATCCCCACCCAAGGATTTGTTGATCATATGAACTACCAAACTCAAATCATGTCCGGCAACCTTAACTAGGTAAATTTGTTCATCACCAAGGTCTACTTATGATTAATGAAAAAAAAACTACTACTTTAGCCATCTTCAGATGACTCTGCGAGTAAAATCATAATGGTCAGAGCATTTTTCTTCAAAATTACACCCATCTGACATCATAAATATATCCATCAAAGCCCTTGTCAGACCATGATTCTATCCTAATATGTTGGTTGCCAGAGAATTTTGTTCGAGCAAAGAAAACTAGACACTGTGACAACCCTATACACTAATACATACCATCTGTCATCTTGGCTTCAATAATCGGAACATCATTATCGTCATTGACACGATCGTAACCATATCGGCGCTTCCAGGTTCTTGATTGCTCATCGTATACACGCTTGTCCTTTTTACGGTTCCTTATCCCTGTAAGATTGTCAGGTGTCATCAGCAAGCATGCAGGGTTACATAAAACATGCAAGAGCATGCAAGTTCAACCATCTGCAAACCTTTCATCTTGGCAAAAGCTTCCCATTTGGTTGGAGGCTTGGGCCTTGGGAGCTGAAATTTTTTTATTAAAAAGATGTGATCAACGGGTTTTCAAGGAGAAAAAACGGTTATTGGTGCATCACAAGTAATTTTATTAAAACAAAAAAGAAATACGGGCTACATAGGTTAGACATGTCATGTCTGAAAAATGTAAAAAACAGATTTATACTACAAAATTTGGCTCGGCAAGATGCATAATTTTTTAGTGCATGAATCACTGAATGACCAAGAAAATAAATGTACCTACATTACACATCTCTCCTCGCATGCATAACAATATACGGAAACAACCTAACTATACGAGAAAAAACAAAACTAAGAAAAGCCTACATGTTTTTCCCGTGGCAGCTTAGTTGTGGGATCAGGCAAATGTACAATAGGTCCATCTAGATCCTCGGTAGAAGGCAAGCTAAAAAGAGCATTAGCTATTGCTTGAACAAGTTCAGTACCCTTCTTCAGACACTCGCTTGTGAGCTCCTCTCTAAGCAATAGCGTGAACCAATTAGAAAGAAAAAGGATACATGGGATAATTTTAAGTTTCCTCTGCATAAGCATCGACAAGAAGTGCAAGCCAGATTAGGATTAGAATACAAGAAACATAACATCAATGTGCACATCGCTTCCTAAAATAAACATCAAACACCGGCAATAATAGTAGGAACTATGCTGTAGATAAAACAAAATGCCCAAAGTCATCCCTGAACTTAAAATATGTTTCACTTTATCAAATTTATTATAGGATTAACTTCAATTTCTCAGGCTAAAGGTGAAATCATTATTTAGATACCACTGAAATAGATGGTTGCAGTTGGAGTATCTTATAGTTATTATGAGACAAAATTATCTTATAGTTAGTTATACAAGAAAGATATTACAATCAACATATCTTTCAAAAATACCTGCTGGGCTAGTAAGAAACACTTGAGAAAAAGTACCTGCTAGATGGGATAGACTGAAAGTGATGGCTTTGATCAAATGCCAACAAGTTTCCAAGATCTATCTGATACTTCTCCCCCTCCATGGCTATTTCCCTTTGGTGGAAATAAAAAATGAGTCAATGAATGAGAAAAGCAGTTCAAGCACCATTAACAACAACAACAAAACCTTGCCCCACATTAAGCAAAGCACCATACCTCGTCAAAATTTTAAATGAAAATAAAGGAAGCACGTGAAAGCTTAGAAGTTGCGAGTTTACCCATACACTTGAAAATTAATCCAACATATTCAATTGTAAAAGAAACAAATAAACTTACGTCTCATCTAAAAGGGTTTACACCACCGATATTAGAAGGAGATGGCTATTTCTCTGTATCTGTTTTACGCTATGGATCTAAGCATGTATTAAACATATTCTGACTAATCTAGGATTAGATACTCGAACAATATTAAGCCAGATTGATACAGAACGAGCTTGGCCGTAACACCCCAAAGGTTACAAAAGTCGGTAGTTGGTACTCGGTCGGTTGGGTCACTGACTAAGGATTAACCGGCAGTCGAACGACTAGTCGGATTTAGTCGGACTTTAATCGACTTTGAATTTTATGATTATTTTAAATATATAACTCATTTTTATACATATATTTACATAGATTTTGTACATTTCTATACTATCATAAAAAATAAAAAAAATAACTGAATTTAAATAAAGCACTGAGCATATTATAATAAGTTTGCTTATAAAAAAGCAAAACATATAAGAATATGGTATCTCCAAGCAAAAATTTGGCCGACTAGTGTAACTAGTCGGAATTAGTCGGTACTCGGTCGGCTACCTCACTGACTAGACTAGTCAGACCTACTAGTCGGGTCAGTCGGACGACTTTTACAACCCTGCAACCCTCAAATATAGTCCCACATCTAAAACTCACAAAGTGTGAGAATGGGTTATAAGTGGTGGGGATTACTACTTGACAACTTGGGCTTAAACATTTTGGATGGTTGTCAACATATCCTTAGACCCGAACCCAACAAGTTGTCAAGGCCAGTTTTCCTCGATAACAGACTAGGGACCTAAGCCCGGAACGTTACAAATAGTATCAGAGTGGATTCCCTCTGATAGTGGAAAGAGCTACCCAAAGGGACTTAAGCCGGGAGCGTGCAACCGCCACTATCACTGGAAATAAGTAATGGGCAATGTCGCAATCATGGAAGGCCGTATCGGCGATATATCGCCGATATATCGGTTTCGAGAGGGTAGGGGTTTCGATATTACCCAGTATCTCCTTTTACAGGGATATTGGCGATATATCGCCGGTATATCGGCGAGAAATCGTTATATCGGTTCATATCGGTCAAAAATGGCTGGATTCAGTAGAAAAAATGCAGGATATCGATCGATATCATCGATATTTCGCCGATATCTCTATATATCAATGCTATTATTCATGCAAGATTGATTCAACTACTTATCTAGCTACACCCGGTATTAAAACACATATATCTACTATACCTATTATTAAAACACATAATGGTTTAATATATTTTGTTTCGGGTCGGGGGCGCTGCCCCCGCACCCCCGCAAGGGGGGGCCAACCTGGGCTCCCTCTAGTCCCCCCAAGCTCCCTAACCGGGCAGCGAGACCCCCGTACTGGTAGGGTATGGTACGACAGGAGGGTGCATACAATGGTTCTTCAACTTGGTGTATGTTTACAAGTTATTTCATGTTGTAAGACTTGAATGAAATCGATTCCAATTTCCAATATCTATAAGTCAATTCTTCAAAAACAAGATATCTATAAGTCAAGAATCAAACATTAATATCGATATGTTCAAAATGATCGATATATGCAATATAAGATTCATAGATTGATTGATATGTGTAATCTAAGAGTATATTTGTAAGCTATTTAGTGATCTAAGAACTTGGATGAACTCCATTTTCAATATATATAGGTCGGCAACTAACAGTACCAGCGATATGTTCGATATGATCGATATGTGCAATATAAGGATCATAATCTTCACAAATGATCTATATGTATCATCTAAGTGTATATATGTAAGTTGTTTAATGTTATAAGAACATGAATGGAATCCATTTCCATTATTTAAAGGTCAGGAATAAACATTAACAGCGATATGTTCGATATGATGATCGATATGTGCGCTATATGGTCTATAAATGACCGATATGCGTGATATAAGTGTGAATTTGTAGGTTATTTGTTGTTCTAATATCTTGGATGATCTTAATTTCTGAAAAAAATGGCAAAAAAATAGCTTTTTTGAGCCATTTTCGACATTTCCACCGATATCGTCGATATATCCCGATATATCCATTTTCGAGCGGACCGAAATGATATCGATATCGATACGACCTTCCATGGTCGCAATGAGGACGTTGCGAATATAAATGGGGGAGGTTGTAACACCCCAACCCCCAAACATAGTCTCACATCTAAAACTCACAAAATGTGAGAGTGAGTTATAAGTGGTGGGGAATACTACTTGACAACTTGGGCTTAAGCATTTTGGGTGGTTGTCAACGAATCCAATTGGACCCGAACTCAACAAGTTATCAAGGCCAGTTTTCCTCAATAACGGATCGGAAACCTAAGCCCGGGATGTTACATTGGCAGAAGAAAAATCCCTACAGCAGACGCCCTACCATTAAACCTTGTAATCTGTTTCCATGCAATCTAATTGCAACAAAAGGTAAGTTTGGATTGATACAACTGCAGTGAACAGTAACATGAAAAGAGAAAGCAAAATTTATGTAAGATATAACCAACAAATTTGTGAGACAGCCACAAACAAGCTAATTAGATTTTAACACAGAATGGGACATTGTATTCAATACCAAACACCAGAATCTGATTCCATGAAATCATTTTACACATGGCCAACATAACAACTAAAGTAGTTTTCCGTAAGCCTGATATTAACCTTAATCTAGGGGCTTTAAAAACTGTTGTATCCTTGAACACAGCTGATGCAGACAAGATGATAGGGATGAAATGACAATTAACTCAAAAAAAGTTCTTGACGGATTTAAACTGACATATAGAGTCTGGTCACATAAATAAAGCAATATTCAAATGTTAGGAAATCAGAATGAAAAAGGAGAAGAAAAAAAATCTGGAAACAGCACTAAAACCTTGACTTGCAGGTGGAAACAAAGCTGGATATTATACACGGGATCCTGTAACGGCAAGTGGAGGAAGCACAGCTACGTAACATCCACAAAATATGCTCAAAAAAGAGAGTTGATGGAGTTTAGGGTATCTATTCCAATGTCTAACAGGCAACGGAAAATCCTTCTTCCCCCAACCAAATGTTGCATATCAGTCCACAGCCAAGAGATGTGTGTGTGTGTAAGAAAGCATTCATTACCCACAGCTTGACGGAGGAAGCGTGCAGCACTTCGAATTGTCGGCAACAGCAATCCGATTCGATTTGCGCGGAGGGGCCGCGAGGTCGGCGGGGATGACACCAGTTTCGAGTTGGTGAGGGCGATGACAGCGGCGGCAGGTGGAGATGCGGCGGCGACAACGAGGAAGAGGGGTGGTGTAGGAGAAGGCGTGGGAAGGAGGAACAGAGGAAAGGGTCAGTGGCGGAGAAAGAAGAGACGTGGGGTTTAGGGTTTTCCACGGGCAGCGGAGTAAGAAGGCGGACGGGGTGCGGACCGGCGGAGGGAAGATCCTCAACCCTGACCTCTACCCCAACCAAAAAAGAAAGCAACAAAATTACATAGGACACTCTTCTTCATGATTCTATTACAAAATTGACCCTCCAACATCTTGAGATCGTTTAATAATACCAAGTTGTTTTGAAATGTTAAGAATATCCAAGATATCATCGATCCTGTAATGTATCATAGATAGCAATGGATGCATGGATAGCACAGATATGGATGAATGCATTATAAACATGTAGGAAACATGTTGTTTTGACATGCACAATATTTTGGTGCATAATATTATAAACATGGGATGCGGTGGATTGGACTAAAAGATCATATCGTTGCAAACACAGTAATCTCAAAGCAACCACAACATTACATAATACTTTTAATCACAAGATAAACAGGTAAATCACAAGTGCCCTGGTATTTAACATGAAGACCCTCCCGGGTAAAAACTACGACCAAAGCCCCTTGACTCGGACTTTCAACCTTATCTAAACGAGATTTACCACTGAATCGAATTGCTTCATGAGTAATCCAACAAGTTGTTTGCAAGACAACTTAAAACAGTATTGCGGTTAAAAAACTAATAACCTCATTATCAGATTAAATATTCAAGAGGCAAAACTATAACGATATTACGGAGCGATGATCGTGCTCGTAAGCTGATCGTAGAGTTTCAGAGGTGCAGACTGATGAATCACTCTAAAAGATGAAATAGAGCTCTGTTGTCAGCAATTAATTGCACTTATTCATCTAAATTGTATTTCTATCATTCATGCATATGTAAATAATATTCATGTTTTAATATGCATAAGTGCATTTAATAAGAAGTCAAAATTCCCTTGTACATTATCACATGTATATTATCATAATTTCTCTTATTTTTAGCTAGTTTTCGCTAATTCTAAATTAAATAAAATCAATTCCATTGTGTACATATTACTAACATTTAGGATTTCCATGGAGGAACCCATCGTAATTCACACTACCATGGAAAACCAATCATAGGGATTCTCATCGCGCACTCAATGGGGTTTTCGAAGAGAGGCCATGCAGCTGCGAGGAGGTGGATCACCGATCTGGATCGGAGGTTGGTAGCGATCTCGAGGAAGGCGAGGCTGGGAGTCACGGGAGAGGAGTGTTGCACGGCCAGGGAAGATGATGTGTTGCCTGGATCTCGTGGTTTGTTCCTTGTCTATAGATTTTGAGGATTTCCAGCACCGTAGTCCCATCAGGTGGGCTCGAGTGTTCATGGAATCCCCTTGCTAGCAGTGGTGAGGTCTAGAGATGCGTTGCTGAGATGCATGGAGTAGAGGGGTGGCTTCAACGGGAGGGAGATGCTTCTGGCGACGCTACAAGGAGATACTGGTGCGCTGAAGATGGCTTTGCAATGCATGGGCGCATGGAGTTCTACTCGATCTAGAGATTGGCGGTGAAAGGGAGACACATATTCACGTCGCCTGGAGGGGTTGTCTATTGTTGAAGGTGCAGCTCTAGAAGGGGTACCACCTAGAGGGTATCCATGTCGAGGCTAGATATGGCATGGCTTGGAGGGGTATTATTCATCGTCATCCTGAACGTGCTTCTTATTTTTTTTCCAGATCTAGGGTGTTCTACCTAGATGGAGTACTGGAGGTGTTGTGCTTCTACAAAATGTGTGTGCGCATGACGATGTATAGATCTAGGGTTCCAGGAACCCCAGAAGGAGAACGAAGACCTGGAGATGCGTTGCTGCTTTGGTTGGTGTAAAGAATTAGGGTTTCAAATGAAACCCTATAGCTTAGCATTAATGACGATCTAAATTTCCACATATTATTGAATAATAGATGAACAAAAAAAATCTTCGAAATAATCTCAAGAACAGATCACCAATAACTGAACCAATTGAGACTCCCAAAACTGACTTACTATGATATCATATATTAAACGTGGAAGCAAATCGATAATCACAGACAAAAAATCAAATATAAACATCTTGTTTTACGTGGAATCCTACTCCCTAAGGAGCATAATAGGAAGACAAACCCGTATCGCGAATGTTCATCAATAAATATCAAATAATATCGATATCCATTTCGAGTCGCGGTACTGAAGGGACCACTTACATCAGTATGTATTAAGTCAATAATACCTTCGCATCTAGTAACCTTGTTACGGAAAGGCATCCTAGTCATTTTACCTCAAATATAATGTTCACAGGTAGGTAAAGACTGAACCTGTAGAAAGTCCAAAGGTCCATCCTTTATCAATCTATTGATCCTATCAACAGATAAATGACCAAGCCTTTGATGCCAAATCATGTTTGAATGATTTTCATTATTCCTGGATCTTTTAGGATTTTTATTAGTGGTTGTAACATTCATGACATGCTCATTAATGCACAATTCATAGAGTCCACCAGAAGTCAAAATACCATCTGCAATATATTTATCATAATGAATTATGACTAACTTATTACAGAACAGGAATGAGTATCCACTTCTAACTAGCTTAGATACAGATATCAAATTCCTCCTGACTTCAGGTACATAAAGACACTCTTTAAGTACTAGGACTCTACCACTAGATAATGATGGCCGACAAGTCCCGACGGCGACTGTTGCAACACTTGCATCAGATCCCATCTGGATGACTATCTCCCCTTCTTCAAGTTTTCTAGTTTCCTGAAACAAATGCAACAAATTGCATACATGAACAGAAGCACCAGAATCAACAACCCAACTTCCTTCTCGACCAACGAGAAAACGAGTTTCAATGATGAAAGTAGATTTCATACCTGCTGGGGCTTTACCTTTGTCGATCGACTTCAGGTAATCCAGGCAATTACGCCTCCAGTGCCCCGGCTTTTTGCAGTGATGACAGACGTCGGTTTTCTTTGACGCCATGAGAGTGGATGCATTGGAAGACGAGCCAACACTTTGTCCCTTCTTCTTTCTCTTCTGGGCCGGACCCTTCCGAGAACCTTGCTTCCGACTGCGCTTCCCTCTGACCTGTGTAGCCATTGCAGTGCCAGTGGGACCATCTTTCTTCATTACGTCTTCTGCAGACTTTAATGCAGCAAGAAGCCCAGCATTTGTCAGTTCCAGCTTATTCATGTGGAATGACACCACAAAGTTATTGAAAGATTTGGGCAATGACAGCAGAATGAAATCAGATTGCATGTCTGCATCCATCGTTGCCCCCAGAGTCTCCAGCTCCGATAAGTACCCAAACACTTTGAGTACATGTTCACGGACCGAGGTCCCTTCCTGCATCTTGCAGCGAACAAGTTCTTTCATAACATTGTACCGTTGGGTGCGGCTAATGTCACCAAACATATCTTTCAGGTTCTGCATGATCTCCTGGCAAGTACTCATTTCCACATGTTGTTTCTGAAGAACATTGGAGAGAGAACCCAAGATGTAGCATCTAGCCAAGACATGATCCTCATCATACTTGTCATTGAATGCTTTTTCTTCCTTAGATCTAGAGTTTTCATGCTTGTCTTCAGAGAGCACATAGCTGATGCGCTCCGCCGAGAGTACTAGCTCCAAATTACGGATCCAATCCGAGTAATTTGGTCCGGTCAATTGGTTGACCTCCAGAAGCCTGCTCAGTGGGTTCATGGACTTCATTTTCTGAAATTGAGAATGCACTATATTAGAATATAATATTTTCAATTTAGTTTTATTTGATCAAGGAATTTTAAATCAAATTATTCTTGCTATGTCAACTATGAAAGTTTATTCTCTTATTCACTTTCAAAGTAAGAGATATACTTACCGATATATATCAAGCAAGAACTGGGATCTCCGCTTTATCTTTGTCATATCCCAATAATATGAGAACTTATGACTCCAATAAAGAGAAGCGGGAACACATTCCGCCTTGCAAGTCCAACTTGCATTTCCCAATTCGGTCTTTAATACCCGGGCCCACCATCCCTAAGGTGATGTTGACCCATCTTTAATTGAACCAACCGTCAACAGGAATACAACTCGCTATGCGCATTCCAATATCGCCCCAATAGTATGAGGACTCGATATTGGGGTCACTGCGCATACGTCCTTACTCTTTCGAGAAGCGACGAGCCCGATCCAAATAGATCATATGCAGGAGCTGTCACTTCGGACATGCGTCTCCCACATATAATATCTGGCGACGAAATCCTTCGCCTTGACGGGAGACCATGGATGTCACTTATGTGATCCTCAATCTCTTATTCAAATTCTAATTAATTAACATGAATCATATTCATATAATTAATTCTTCCAAGGGAATTATTAACTCTAATCATATTAGAGTATTCTAATTGGATATAATTAATTCAATCATATTAATTAATTATCAATCCAATTCAATCAATCAAACTTGATTGTCTTACTTGAATATATATGGTATTATTCTCAAAGTACGTATTAATTCGTATTTTAATAACATCTTAATCCCTGGGATATTATCCCGGCCCTACCCGCTGTCATGGCCAGTACCAGCGGGAGTGGGACGGACCGCATACGTTGCAACCCGCTACCCCAGCGATCCCCGACTAGACACCATATCCGCCTCGGGAAAGGATAATGCCAAATTGATTAATTTGTACTTGAGATGATCATCGGTTATTCAACCGAAAATTATACCATATAGTAATCAAAACAATTTTGATTTGCTAGACAAATTCCCAATCCTATTCAAGCAAGGAGTTTGATGATTGTTTTTCCAATTATGATCTAGATCACATCTAATCAATTAATTGGTTGGGGACAAGTCAATTAAGGAAATAATCATCTTCTAATATTTCTCAAATATTTTCTATAATTATTTCTTGAAATTAATAATTAATTTCATTAATTGACAATCACATGGTTCTACATTAGGAATGTAATTTCAGCAGTGACCCCTACTTACTAAAATTAGCATATCTCAATCATATTAAATTCAAATTAGACAAAATCAATTTTCATGGATTGCTAATTTGATTTAGAACAGAACCCAAGTGATGTTTCACGCATTTCAAGGCAAGTCTAAATAGTAATTAACATTTTAATCACATTCTGATCTACAGTTCCCGCAACAGTGCATCTATGTTCATTAAAACAACCATATCTCGAGCATACGAAATCCGATTTACGCAAACTCAGATCCTATGATTTCCTTATTTAATGAGGAACAAAATTCAAGTATTAAATTCATGTTTAAACAATTTAAATAGTGTCGAATTTATTTACAAAACAGATTTGTGAAATCAAATGCGATGAAAACTTTCACGACCTTAACGAACCCAAGTCGTCCTCGGTTAGCGAATCATATTCGAAATCATCAACCTGGCTCTGATACCACTTGAAGGATACGGAGAAATCCTCAAGCGCATCACGGAAGCGTGATCATCGTATTGGATATGACGAAGAACGACTAGTCACACTAGTTGTTCGGTGCAGCGGAATTTAAAATTTTTATTCGATGAAACCACATGATCCGAGAACGATTCTCAGATCGTTTCATCTATAACCACAACAAGTATAATGCAATACCTCTTGAAGTATGGTTGATCGAGTCTCTAAGAGAAGAGACCTCCTGTCTCAAGTCCGATCGTCGGAGAGATTGCTTGCGAGCGCGGGGATGAACCGCGTAGTCCTCGCAATCCAAGAAGTTGATCCAAGCACGGTTGCTCCTGATCTCGTCGCACGAGATCGAACGTCTCCTTCGTGAGAGAAGCACTCCAATTAGATGGAGAACCGCAGAGCGTCGAAGCGGCAGCACGATGGCACGGGCGTCGACGATTCTCTCCACCAAGGTATGGTGGACGGCCACCAAGAAGAGAGGGGGAGAGGGCTGTCGAGTATGAAGAAAGAGAGAGAGAGAGAGATGTGCTACAATAGCATGTAAAGAGAGAGCATGTTATGCCTCTCTATTTATAGGGTTTTGGGATCCATGGATCTCAATCCATGTGACATATAAAATCAATGGATGAGATTGATTTATGCCAATCCAATAGTCAAGATTGATGTTGATAAAACCAACAAATTTAGTTAAAAAAATTTTGAAAAAATCAAATATAAATTAGTCCTAAATAAAATCAATAAATAAGGAGAGAATGTGCATGGAGATTTCATCTCCATGCTCTTTTCATGTGGACGACCACCCTTTCCTAATTGGAATAGGGTGCCGCCCACTTATTTCCATGGGGAGAGCAATCTCATGGAAATCCATGAGATTGCATATCTCCTTGAAAATCTTCTTTATTTATTTCCAACAATTTTTGTTGGCCTTTTATTCTTCAAAAATAATTCACAATTATATTTGAGGATATTACAATCTTGCCATGGAAAAATTGTGAATCAAATTCACAACCCAAAACAACATATAATTTACATTGTCAATTAATTACACAATGTGTATCCAATACACATAATAATTAATCAACACATATAAATTATAATTAGCTCTCTCTAATACATTATAAATCACATTTATAATATATTATGAATAATGAGATATTTCTATCCACATTATTCTTATCCGCAATAATTAAATCACATTTAATTATATTGGACAATTTCTTCATACTTGAAGATGATTAAATCACATTTAATCATGATTTCTTCATTGCTTAGATCTTATGGAATTATTCTTGAACCCTTCAAGAATAATGCAATTTCTCCGCAGATACTTGGAGATAAGGACAGGGCAATTGTATTGTTCCACGTATAGTGACTTGGATATTGAGATCACATCTCAAATCCAGATCCCATGGACCTCTCATAGATGCTTGATTAAATCAAGACCGTAAACCTAATCTTCTCATTGCATCTGAATCTCATTCAGATCAATGTCCAATATATGGACTAAGATTAGGTCACTTCTCTAATGAGAGAAGTCACTAAAATATAGACCTGTTTCATCACTCCCTCGGAATGGAAGCGTCATGGTTATACAATCATTTATGATCAAATCACCCTTCAGGTATTTCCAATACATGTACATCCTGCATACTGGAAGACTCATGATCATCGTGAAGATATAGATCACTTTTGCGTTGTCATCTTCATGGTCCGATCACTAAGTTTCTCATTCTTGGTCCTTGGGATATGGTACAGATCATATGCTTTCACAAAGCATATATCTTACCTTCAAATTCATATCATGCTTCTAAAGCATGATGACCATGCATGGAATTTGGTCAATCCCAATACCTCAAGAGTGAGCTCATGTCTCCCGCTTCACAAGTGAACCTGTATGATCCCTTTGAGAGATCATATTACTCATATGCCCTTACATGCACACCAGCTCGCTGGTATATAAACCTTGGTTAGGTCATCAACCTATTGGTCTGCCAAATGTACATACTCAGACATATAGTAATACATCTGTCTCTGGTCAGAGGATGTTTGCCTGTGATGTGACAGTATTCATCATAGGTTTTTGGTTATCTCGATCTCGTTAAGTCAACTCATTGACTCAACTAATCTGATACCTCCGAATCAATATTCCCATGCAGATGACCTGCATCAAGAGGTCGATCAGATATCATTCTAATGAGATAGGATTGCCATCTCCCACTCAGACTAGAGATCACTACTTGTCAATCATTGATGATGCTTGATGAGTCCTCTATCTAACCCCTTAGATATTCATCCAAGCATCAGCCTCTATGATTCAATCAATGAATCAACAGTTGTATGATTATCAAGTTGGCCATGGTACATAACCCTTATTGTACAGAGGGACCTTATAGTGCATTCATTCATTTAATATCAGAAAGGGAGTGAAACATAATCAATAACTTTTATTGATAATTCATTAATTACAATAACATTTATTGTAGGAATGGTTCGCCTCGGGCTCACATTGCTAACAAGTTGTGGGAAGAAATTGAAGGAGGTATGGGATAAGATCGACATTACCAAAGGTGGCAATCGATTATTTCAATCTTTTGGATCTTAATTGGGATGGATTGGCATTAATCTAACAGAGATAACTCTAGCCATAGCCTTATTTTCTTCAATACTTTGAGGTGTCATCCCTTAAAATAGGTGAATATCATGTCTAAGGGAAAGGAAGCTTTTCATGAAATCTTCCACATGGGATCTTCCCAAGATCTTTTTGATGTATCCTTGTTATGATATTCCCAATACATTATTTTCTTCTTTTCTGCGCTTTAGATTTTAGATTTAAGAGGCATCCTCGAGATCTTTTATCTTGCACAATTTGTTTTCTTTTCCTTTAAGCCTCGGGGCTAGTCCTTATAGGTATCCTCGTCGATATATCCATTGAGGAATGCAGTTTTGACGTCCATATGTTAGATGTCATATTAAAGTTGTGCGGCTATAGCTAGCAACACCAAAATGGCTTTAAGCATGGATACAGGATAAGAGGTCATGTCGTAATTAATGCATTCCTTCTGTGTGTAGCCTTTGACTCTGCTTTTTGCCTTGGGCCTCTACATGCCCTTCATGTGTCCTCTTTATCTTTAAGATCCATTTACAACTAATGCATTTGACCCCTTTAGGTGGATCTTCGAGGGTCCATACACCATTTTTGTCCATGTAGTCTATTTCAGATATCATTACTCGTATTCATCTTTCCATGTCATAATATTTTAATATTTCATCGTATGTAACAATATCATCCGACTCTTGTGATACATAGAATTCATACCTATTAGGTGGACCTTCCACCCTAGATTTCTGTCTAAGAGGTATAGGTGTGTCATTCTCTATTATATCTTCAGTTTATGGTATAGGAACTTCATTGGATTCACTAGACTTTACGAGTTCCTTCACTTCATTATTTTCTTGACTCTTAAGGAATCCATCCTCTAGAAATTTTACATTCCTAGATACAAACAACTTCCAAAACTTAGGATTATAAAGTAGGTATCTAGTACCATTCTTTACTACCCCATAAAGTATCACTCTCTAGGATGAGATTCCAGCTTGCTTGCATCTACATTTTTAGCACGGACCAAGCATCCTCAAATTCTCAAGTATGTAACACTAGACTTGGTTCCAAGCCAAAGCTTATGAGGGTTTTTGAGAACTGACATTCTTGGAATCTCGATTAGGACATAGGTTGTAGTCCCTACCACGTGTCCCCATAATCTGAGTAATTGTGCTTTACTCATCATTGATCTTACCATGTCTAACATGGTTATCCCTCTACAAAGTTAAGGAGCTCTTAGAGGAGTGAGGTGGAAAATAGTTTCTCTCTCCTTAAGGTATTTATTTAGTTTTATCTAAGAGGTTCTCATTACCTTGATTAGATTGAATTCTCTTTATCTTCTAGTTGGGTTCTCAATCAAAATCATGAACTATTTGAAATTTTCAAAAGTTTACGATGAAATAGGAAGATAAAGCCATATATCGAATAATCATCAATGAATATAATATATTATTGATGTCCATTACATACTACGGTATAGAAGATCCCCACATAAATTAATATGTATGAGGTTTAGAATATCTTCACATCGTACACCTTTTTAAAAGAAGGGCGTTATGGAATCTTACGTTTAATAGAATATTAGTAAGTTGATAAGCCTTGAACTTTTAGACAATCTAAAGGTCCATGATCATATTAATAGAATATGTCCAAGTATTCGATGATAGATCATAGGTAAATGATCTTCATACCCCCTTGATCTTTGAGTTTGTAGTATTAGAATCATTCATGACACATTCATAAATGTCTTGTTAATAGAGTCCACTAGATGTTATATCGTGGATGTCATCTTTTGATGTTTCCATATGTGTTCAAATTAATAACTACTTATTTTTAATTTAATTCTCATAAATAATCCACTAAGGGAATCCAATCATTGTTGATATTTGATAGGATCGTTAGATTATCGTCAATTTAATCATGTTACATTAAGACTAATCACATGAGCTATTCTAAATTTGAATGTTTGACCTGTGTAATCCATGTCCCCTTTTGAACATGTTAGGCATTCATCATGTACAATCAACATTGCATCACATGCACACTCTCACAATTTCAATAATTTCAATAATAAGGTTACAACTCAACCCACTGACATCTCTCTCCAACACATCATCACATGCTACGATGGTAGTAATAGATCACATTAATTGGCATCATATCGACAAGTAATCGAATCCAATAATATTGAATACAAGGGATATTGTATTTTTAGGAAGCAACGATCACTTAAGTAGTAATAAAGCTCTTAATTTGGGTCTTTTTGGGGTCTTATAAAGTGGTTCTTTGATGTTTTGAAGCGTAATGTTAGGATTGTGGCATCTGATGAGTAGCTCTCTTACTAGATGAAATGTTGTTTGTTGTTGTTACCTCGCATCTGTGCGAGTGTCGATGTGTGATGATACTCCATGCTTATTGTAACTATACTCTTAACGTTATGTTGTTTTGGCAGTGGATGATAGACCCTCGATCGTTTCCTTAAAAAAAATATTTCTATAAACCCTAATTTAAACTATACGAGCGAACTAGCCTGTTGCAAGTTGTTTAATCCTAGATCAGCTTAATTTAAGAATAAATATGAAACAAAAATATTCACATAATCCAAATATGAAAGAAAATTTAGTTTCGACTTCGGAACTTGCACGTTGTGGCCATCACACATCAAATTAAAAATCATTACATAATACATACTTAGAGATCGTCGCTACCCTTAATATTTCATAAATATTTTGTTAAACTTTATATGTTTATATAGCATACATATTCACATTTTCTTTGAGTCAAGAAACATAAATAACCAAGTTATATCGACAGTCGAGTCATTCCAATCCTAATCATTAAGAAATCCAATATCTTGAGCTATCAAGGTCAGAATCATACAAAATAAATTCATATTGTTAGAGGATCAGATGCATGACATTTATTTACTCTTTATAATGTAGTTTGTGACTCAAAATAGTAGAAAAAAACTACGAAGATTGATGAATCTGTGATTCATCACTCTAAAAGTTGAAAATAGAGCTTTGTTCCCGAGTAAATAGCTGCATATTTCCACTTATATTGCATAAGTAGCATTCACGCATGCATTGATAACATCTGCATTTTAGCAGTCATATTTGCATAAAATAAGAAGCCAAATTCACTTGTAAATATTCACCTATATATTCAACATATTTTACCTATTTGTATATATTTTATACTAACTCTAAATCCAATAAAACCAACTCCTTAGTGTATATATTACTAACACTAATTAAAGAAAAATATCAAAAAAATACTAACTTGTAAGACCAATAAAAGCCGAATCCAAGTTTGAGAACATGAACCTTAAAACGCACATATCTCTCTCATACAACCTCCGAATTAGGTTTACTCACTTTTAAAGTAATATACATTCAAAGACCTTCGAAACAAGACTAATTTCACTAAAATCGGAGCTCGTATGCAAAACTTGAGTTTTGGACCCCTTTTGTAAATTGTACATAATGACCGTTTTATCCCTGTATTTTATCTTTTTATTTTCTTAATTATTAAAAATCCAAAAAAATAGATTAAGTTGTATATTTTTTCCTCATATTTTTTCTATTTTTATTTTGATTTTTCTCACATTGAAAAATGACAAAAAAATTACAAAAGGAAAAATGTGGTATTTTATACCTATAAGGTACTACCCAAAAATACGTTTTTGTATAGATGATGTCGTTTGATTTTCGGTCTTCACGAAAGTTGTAGATCTCGTCGAGACGAGCAACATTCGTGGTGATCACTTTTTGATTTAATCCCTTTTATTATTTCTTTTTTATTTTTATTTACATTAAATTTTTGAATTTTCTAGGAGCGACATGTGTCAGCTCCTGGAGCCGCCACATGTCACCCCTTTATTTTATTATTTTCAGTTTTTTTATTATTATTTTCGGATTTGTTATTATTATTATTTTTTTATTATTTTAATTATTTTAAGTGGCCTACTTATATATTTTATTAATTATTTATTTAATCTCCCTTTTACCACTTCTTTACTTGCCTTCTACTCCAAGCCTCCACCTTCTCCACTCTCTCCACCACTCCATTCTCTCCAACTTCCCTCTCCTATTTCTTTATAATCCCCTCCACTCCATCATTGTTCTCCATCCGCCACTTGAGAGAAGAAGCCCAGCTCTACATTCCCTGAAGGTGACAGCTTCAGGAGATCCCTCCGAGCGAAGACAACTCCTTCTTGGCGAGATCCGGCGAGATTTCAACTTTCGCCGCTGCAAGCTTCACACGAGGCTTGCTCGAGATCCGCCTCAGCCGCGACGTTGAGCGACGATCGAAGGAGCTCTCCTTCATCCCCAGGCAATCCAACTTCATCTCCAGATACCTCTCATCTTCTTCTTTTTCTTCATTACACCCCCCTCTCTCTCTCTCTCTCCTCGATTCATCACCTTCCTCCCACTGAATCACAAAATCGATCACACTTCAACGGATAAATCACACGTTGCGAACGTAACGGTGATTTTTAAATAATTTTTCGATGAAATTTCATCAATCAATTAATGGTTTATTTGCGCCCACTTAAACAAATGCATGAGAAGCATGGGATTTCGTGAATCCCCTCCCCACGTATCTCTCCTTCTCTCTTCTTCCTCCTCTGCTCGTACTCCTCTTCCTCGACTAAAGCAGCAGCCTGACCAGCCCTCCATCGTCGTAGCCGCGTCCTCCATCACCTCATCGCCAGCGGTCACGAAGCTCGACGCCATCCCCCGCAGCCGCACTACGGTCATCATCAACTGCAGCCACCTGCGGCTGGAGCTACGCCGGTCGTCCACCCCGTCACGCGAAGCGCCACCCCGCCCTCCAACGCGCGCCCACTCCAGCACCGCCCGCGCCGCCACGCGCGGCTGTGCCCCTCCAGACCCCCACGTCGCTCCAGGCGCAGCTCCGCCCGGCGCCTCCAAGCCGCGTGAGCGGGGCAGCACCTCCTTCCCCGCCTCCTCGCGGCGATGCGCGGCCCCACGGCCGTTCATCTCCCTCCCTCGCGCGGGTGACCCGCGTGGCCCCTTGCTCCGGCCCGCCACGACGGAAGCCGCACACCGCGGCTCATTTTCAGCGAATCTCAGGTAAGTATACTCTATCTTAATCTTATCACTTCATTTTTATCTAACGATTTTTTTCCTTGTTTCATCTATAAAAAAAATCATCTATCATTTTCTTCACAGTCAACACCATCATCATACACCACCACCACTACTATCATATCATAAATCACCATTATAATCATCATCATCATAGTGCTTACATTCATCAAACATCACAACCAACACACACACACTTCATTTCATTAACTGTTTGAAAAAAAAAACTACAAAAAAATTGCAAAGAAAAAAAACAAAAAAAAAAGATTGCAGGTGTACGGCTTGGCCAGCGCCATCCTCCTCCATCTCAGCCGCGGCAACCTCGCCGTCAGCCCCTGTCAAGGCCGCACGTGCCGCCCATGTGCCCGCGACTCCGTCCCGCGCGCCGGTGCTCCAGCCCAGCAGCGCCCAGCGCTGCCTCCTCCTAGACGCCAGTAGCCTCCGCCCCAGTCAAGGTCGCTCGCCACTAACCGTGCGTCCCTCCTCCGCCAACCGAGCACCTACCGCAGGCGCGCTCTGCGTTCTCCAGTCCTCCAGCAATGGCACCGACGGTGCGCCGCCCAGCACCACCACCGGCGCCACGCCTCCAGCCCCCTTCTCCTCCCGCGCGCGGCGGTCAGAACGCCCCAGCCACACCACGTGGTGCCGCTGCGCGCCACTGTTCAAGCCCACCTCACCGCCACTCGGCCTCCTCGCCGTGCTCAAGCCCACACGGCCGCACCCCGTGCCCGCCATCGCCCACTGCCAACAGCGGCGTACCGCCGCCGCAGCGCGTGCCGCCCCACCCACCGTTGGTCGCCGCCATCCCGCGCGAGCAGCCCCTCCGCGTCGCCTCACGAGCCCGCGCCGCCGCAGCGCGTGCCGCCCCGCCCACCATTGGCCGCCGCCCCTGCGTGCTTCAACCCTAGCCGGCCCCCTGCTTGCGGGAGAAGAAAAAAATAAAAGGCCCATTTGCTTTTGTTTTTAATTCTTGTGAATGTTGCATAGTCACCCCTGCAGGTTTACGAAATTTCAAAAGTGTCGTTAGGCACATTTCAGTTTGCATATTTCATTTTCTGTATTGCATTCATACCCCTGCATTTTCATGTTTATTTAATCGTCATTTTATCATCTATTTTTAATTCCATAAGTTGCATTGTGTAGCATAACTCTTGTTCTACCATTTTATCATTTATTTGTATTTTTCTGATTTGCATAATATTTATAGAATTTAATTTGGGAAAAATTGTAATATTTTGCCCATTTTGATTGATTACTTGATTGTATATTCTCTGCTTGTCGAAAAATCTCTGAAAAATCACCATTGGTAGATATCAATTTATGTTACAACATATCCAAAACCATCTTATTTGCACGTATAATTTGTCTTAGAAAAATCATTTAGTGAAAACCTTAATCGATTTTTAATTAATCAACCGTGAAGTATTTAACGAAATTCAAGTCGATTTGGATAGCTCTTAACTAGACCTATTTGGATTAATTTTATTTCTGAAAAATATCATCGTTTGTTAATTACTAAAATTGGATTAGTCATTTTCACTAAAGTCTGCATTTTTTTATTATCCGTGCATTTAAAAATTACAAAAAAAAATTAGTGTAGTCTAATTTCACCATAATTCATCTCCTGGCCAATTTTCATAATTTTTGGACTTAATTTGATCATAATTCTGATTTAACTCATAATCTGGCCTGATTTTGCATGTGTCTTGCATAAGAAAAAAAAAGAACAAAAAAAATTCTCCGAAAATCAAACTTTGGAAATTTGCTAATAATTCACCTAAGGAGACAGATGCCTCCCTGAGTTCGACCTTGGACACTACCAAGTAAAAAAAATTCACCGCTTGAAATTGGCTCAAATCTAATTAAAGTGGTTTTTGATTAGCCCTCTCGTATCCGACTGCAACGAACGAAATTAAATTAATTTGGACATTAAATTGACCGAATTAACGAAGGGTGCGGGACGGTTATCAAAATGGCGTCTTTGCCGGGGAGGCACGGCTTAGGTTAATTTTTAGTCAAATTCCGAGTATTTGATTTTCTTTCCCCGGGTAGTCTGACCCCCGGTTTTCTTGTAATTATTTTTTCTCTCCTTTATTTCTTTGCATTATTTTATTTTTGTGTCACTCTCTGACCTCAACTTGTTTTTTGTGCGAAGAACGCGAGGAGTCGACGACGCTTCGAGGATCTAGCATTTTAAATTTATTGAGTGAAAGAGAGGCTTTGTAATTTTCATTTTTTTTCGCATTTTTCCAACGGTTCCCGTTTGGGATCTCGTGCGTGTAAATATAGTGGAACTGTGTCCCCGTGTGCTATGTGGATGAATATAACTTAGCTTGTACTAGCGGCTCCCCGAGCCAATCTAAGAATTGCTTGTGCACGTAATCATTAGGACCACACAAATCACTTAAAAGACGCACTTAGACCGCAGAACTTAGCCAAAATAACATGTTCTTCACGCTAATAGAACTGCTTGTCTAGGAGCGGCTTTCATCGCCTACATTTGCATTTAGATAAAGTTTTCAATTCTGTTTTGCATCCTGCATAAAAAAAGCGAAGGGATCACTGTAAGTCTCCTAAACTCAGCATAACATCATTATTTTAACTTGCATCGGCTTTTCTCGATTTCCCCCTCTGATTTTATCACATTTAATTAAACAGAAATTGGGACTGTCCGATAGGCGTGCTGTGTGGTTGGACTTAATCAGCGAAAACCTAACTTAAAACCGGGACTGCTAAACATTATTGACCAAAAAAAGGAATAAAATTTGAAAATTGTTTGCGGGAGATTAATCCCCGACCTTATTTTCAGGCTGAGTGAGGGTACTTGAATGTGTGTGAACACCTTAAGGCAGAACCCAAATCCCCGCCTTCCATATCACGTTCTGATTGATCCTAGCAAATATCACAAGTCGAATAATTTCAGATTCATTGACTAGTACCAAGTAGCATCCGCCTGTCTCAGGTAGATAGGGGCGAAATTGCGGTACTTTGCGACAAGTTGCCAGTAACCCCCCGGGGTGAAGTTCCGTCCTTGTCAGCCTCCGCCTACTTGCAGGTAGATAGGGGTGTGGTCACTGAATCCATCGACTTGGGATAGGAGCGAAGAAAGGAAGGACCGGCGGTATCTTAGGTGACAGGTTAAACAGGGAAGACGCATCTGGCTCTGAGCCGACTTCCCTATAGGCCACGTAATCCTTGCTATTTTTGCTTGAAAATCACACTTAAAAACCACAAGATTAATTGGACTCGATTTCGAGTCCTTCACTGTGTTGAGTGTGAACCCAGGGTCTTGGATTGATTGTTTGCTTCAAGTAGGAGTAAAATCCTATCTTCTTCTTGCCATATCAAGATGAGCAATTGGGGAGATCTCGACTCTTTATTCATCGATCTCTCTATGAGTCCCCCAAGTAACTCATCTTCATCGGCCCAAGCGCACCTTGAACCACCCAGGACTCATGACCCTCTTGAGTCTTGGTTCCCTATCACCCATGGTGGTTACTCTCAAACCAACCCTTTCATCTCCTCCGAGATTACCGAGGAAGACCATTGCCTCGGTAATCCCTTCCTCGATTTGTTCTCTGACACCAATCTTATTTCCCACCCAAGACTAGAGGACAAGATGCCGCCAAAAATGCCACCGGATGAGGAACAAATATGACAGATTCTTGCTCGTCTTGCCGAAACTGAACAGAAGAATGCAGATCTCACGGCGCGGATGGGACAGATTATAGTAGCAGGAGGAATCGACCGACCAATGGTCGATACCTACAACCCGGCGGAGAACGAGATTCAGAATTGGTTAGCACCAGCGGTTCCCGCCCAGGCATTTGAGCTGAAGCCCCACTTCCTTAGTCTGCTTCCGAAGTTCAACGGAAACATAAATGAAGAACCGTACACTTTCCTCCGTGACTTCGAGCTGGTGTGCAACAATCTTAGCCATCCCAATGTTGGCCAAGATTATATTCGACTGAAGGCCACCCCTTTTGCCTTAGGAGATAAGGCTGCTCATTGGCTGAAGAACTTAGGGGTGATATGTACTACCTGGATGCAGTTGAAGGACCTCTTCCTGAAAAAGTTCTACCCTCTCAGTAGGACTAACCAGATGAGAACGAAGATCGCCAGCTTATCTCAAGGACCCAGTGAACCTTTCCATGACGCTTGGGATAGGTTCAATGATTTAGTGCAGAAATGCCCCTGCCACGGCATTTCGAAGGCGATCTTAGTCCAGACCTTGTTCTGTGGTCTAACCCCGGAGATGCAGGGGTTAGTCAGTGCCGCCTGTGGAGGAAGCTATCTGAACAAAAACGAGCACGCTGTATGGAAGATCCTAGAGCAGATGGCGGAAACCGGCAGGTCGCAGGCCACCAGGGCCTATCAGTTGTCTCCCTCAATCCTATCCAATGAGACAACCCGAAGGACTGTAGCGGATCTGACCGCGGACCTCATCCCCAGCATGGGAATGATTGCCGACAAGCTTACCATGGTCGAGCAGATCCACAAGAGGGTCACTGACCTTGAGTCTCTCTCGTGTCTACCGAAGCAAGTGGAGGAACTCACTGAGAAGGTAGCCAAGATGAAGCTACCTGCCCCTTCTGCACCACCTGCACCTGTGCATCGAGTTCATCTTGTGCAGGAGCAGGCACCGGGGCCTCACTGTGGCTGGGTGGAGGATCAGACTTACACCCAGCAGGACCAGCATGCACCCCCACAAGCAGAGACCAGATACGAGGACCTCCGCAGGTGTTCGAGATTAACGGGCTGTGGTACAGCCGCGACCCCGTCAGTAGACAGTCAGGGATGGGGAATGGTCAGCCTCACCGACCTTCCCCATCTTACCAAGCAACCAGCTCCGTTCCCGCACCGCGCTTTTAGTCCAGGCCAGAGCAAGTGTACCAGCCTCAGCAGCACCAGCAGCAGCAGCGCACATATCAGCAGGGCCCAGCACCGTCCCACTAGCAGCAGCAGTATCGGCATGGCCAGCAGGGCCAATACCGAACCTTGTCCGCACCGCAGCACGCCCAGCCCACCGAATCGGAGTCTCTCCCCTTGGCGATCCAGACCCTGTCTGATAGGGTCCAACAGATGCAGAATGACTACCTGGACATTAGAACTGATATCAATCGAGTCTCTCGTACCCAGGACCAACAGATGGCGCCAAAGACCCCAATTCCCGCACAGGTTCAGGCCAACCCGAACAACTTACATCATGGCCAGAATCGACCTCGAGATCAGGTATATTATTCAGATAATTATTTATCTGAACATGAGATCCTTTCGTACGATAATGTAAATCATATGTCCCTCAGGAGCGGAAGGACTGTGACCATACCTGATCGGGCACGGGCACATAAGGAAGGAGCCTCCGAGTCTCTACCTGAGGAGAACTTGGAGGAAGAAGAGGAGGAGCATCACCACCACCATCGTCGGCAGAAGAAGAGGACATCTGAGTCCTCGAAGCAGCATTCTTGCATCCGCATGGAGTCCGACGAAACCGATGAAGAGCCCGTACCTTCATCTGAGGAGGACCGTCCAGCAGTCGCGGAAGAAGCCTCACCGGTTTCGCCTCAGCATTTTCATTTCAGTCAGAGTCAAAGTTCGAGTCTGTCAAAGAGTCAGAGTCCGAGTCCTGTACAGAACTCAGTTCATGATCTTAGTGAGAATCTTTCAGTTTCCGAACATGAGTTGAAGCCAATAATCCCTTTCCCCCGAGCTCTCAAGGGTGGAAAGAAGAAAATGAAAAAAAATTCAAAAAGATGACCCTGAGATGGCAGAGTTCTGCAACAAACACATCAAGGTCACAATCCCATTTGACAAGTACGTGGAGATGACCCCTGCATTCCAAAAATATCTTAAGGTGTGATGCACACCTACTAGGGTTAGCAGGAAGACCAAAAGTCGTGTTGAGAAACACATTTTATCAGTAGCCACGACTTGTGCAATAAAAAACTCGTTTCCAAGGAAACGAAGAGACATGGGTGCACATTATGTAGTGAGTCATGTTGATGACATCGTGTTTGCACGCACTCTCCTGGACAATGGTTCCTCCATTAATCTGATGCCGTCAGTCCTCTATAAGCAACTTAATCTCGGACCTCTTAGGAAATCTAGAGCCCTTCTACAGTTTGCTGATAAATCAACCAAGAGATCTCAAGGAGAATTGAGGAACATTGTGATCAAAGTCGAGGGACAAGAATACATGGTGGACTTCACTGTCCTGGATATGGAAACCCCTCGTAATTGGAGAGACTCCCAGATCATTCTAGGTAGACCCTTCCTCAGAACAGCAGGGGCCTTATTTGATTATAAGATCGGGAAGATTCAGTTCCAAACTCCAGGCGGAGATGAGGAACTCAAAATGAAGCAGACAAGATGGCAGAGATCGGATTCAGAATCCAGCACCGAGTACTCTTCTACCGAACAGACTGCGATCATGTAGACACAGTTGGACCATGGAGACAGAACCCAACCAGCACCAATGAGTCCCTCCCCTCCGGAGATGATCCAGTGCATGAATCAGTTTGCGAGGTCCTCAGAGACGAGTACAGCTCATAACCTGCATCGCCCTACAACTTCGATGACGTAGAGGCCCAGTTGGGCCTGTCTGTCCTCCCCTCTTTAGGACAATCGGAAGATGAGGATGACGAGTCGAACGTGGCTTTTGCCGATTGCATGGAGACTTTTGACGATCCGACTCCTGAGCCGAACAACTTGGTGGCAGCTATCACAGAGAAAGATCCAGCCACTTCCACCACCGAGCCAGATCAGATTGAGCCAGACTTCTTAGACGATCACACTATTCCTGAGCTCAAACCTTTACCCACAACTTTAAAAATTTGCCTTCCTTGCGGGTCAGGACAAGAAATTTCCGGTCATCATCAATTCGCGATTGACCGAGGAGCAGGAATCTCGTTTGCTAGAGATCCTGGAGAAAAACCGCAAGGCGATAGGCTGGAGCATTTCCGATCTCCACGAGATAAATCCCGCTCTGTGTTCGCACCATATTTACTTGGATAATGAATCCAAACCCTCTCGTGAATTCCAACGTCGTTTGAATCCAAATTTATGAGAGGTTCTAAAGAAGGAGATAGAAAAATGGTGCAACGCGGGTTTTATTTACCCAATCTCCGACTCTAAGTGGGTGGCCCCAATCCATGTTGTCCCGAAAAAGTCGGGAATTCAGACGACCACCAACGAGGACGGAGAGGAGATCGTGACGAGAGTGCCCACGTCGTGGCGTGTCTGTGTGGATTACAGATGCTTGAATGCCACGACGAAGAAGGATCATTTCCCCCTGTCGTTCATTGACCAGATCTTAGAGAGATTAACGGGAAAAGAGTTCTTCTGTTTCTTAGATGGGTTCTCGGGATACAATCAAGTAACCATAGCTCCGGAGGACCAGGAAAAGACCACATTTACATGCCCCTTTGGTACCTATGCTTTCAGGCGCATGCCTTTTGGGTTATGCAATGCTCCAGGTACTTTCCAAAGGTGCATGATTGCTGTATTCGCCGAGATGGTCGGCGAATTCCTGGAAGTCTTCATGGATGACTTCTCGGTCCACGGCGATTCCTTCGATTTCTGTCTTAGGAATCTGGAGCGAGTCCTAAAAAGATGTTGTGAGGTCAATCTGGTGCTCTCCTGGGAGAAAAGTCACTTCATGGTGACAGAGGGCATAGTGTTGGGGCACGTCATCTCCAAGAGAGGAATGGAGGTTGACCCTGCCAAGGTGGATGCGATCAGACGTCTCCAGCCACCAACCAACGTTAAACAGTTGCGGTCATTCCTCGAGCATATTTGATTTTATCGAAGGTTCACTAAGGATTTTTCTAAGATTGCACGACCGCTAACTGAGATTTTAGACAAAGACATGGAGTTTATTGTTGATCACAAATGTCTTGAGGCCTTTAAGCTTTTGCAAGGAATGATTATGGACACACCCATCCTACAAGCCCCAGATTGGTCTCTTTCTTTTGAGATCATGACGGACGCCTCAGACTATGTTGTTGGGGCTGTGTTAGGACAAAGAAGAGATGGCGTCCCGTTCGCAATTCACTACGCAAGCAAAGTGCTTGACACCGCTCAGCGTAACTATACAGTTACTGAAAAGGAAATGCTTGCGGTAGTTTTTGCCTTGGACAAATTCAGATCTCACCTAATTAGATCCAAGGTAACTGTGTTCACTGACCATACGGCACTACGGTACTTGATGGAGAAGAAGGACGTGAAGGCGCGTCTTCTTCGATAGATTTTACTTATCCATGAGTTTGACTTGGACATCCGTGATAAACCTGGAAAGAAGAACGTAGTGGCCGATCATCTCTCTCGTCTCGAAGATCTTAATACTTCTGAGGATTCACCAATTCGAGACTCCTTCCCTGATGAGTCGATTTTTGTTATCGACTCACTCCCATGGTACGCCATTATCGTGAATTATCTTGTCTCCAAGAAAGTTCTCGAAGATTGGCCCAAGAGCCAAATCGACCGACTAAAGTCGGACGCTAAACACTACCATTGGGAGGATCCGATCCTTTTCTTTGAAGAACCGGATTGTGTCTGGAGACGATGTATTCCTCAGGAGGAATACCAGAGTGTCCTTTCTTTATGCCACAGCCTAGAGGCAGGAGGACACCACTCCGGGAAGAGGACCGCATGGAAGGTACTTCAGTGTGGCTTCTACTGGCCGACTCTGTTTCGCGATGCCACCGCCTTCGCAAAGTCGTACCCAGTATGCCAGAGAATGGGAGGAACTATAGGTTCTAAGGATGAGATGCCAATGCAGCCGGTCATCATTTGTGATGTCTTTGACGCCTGGGGCATCGATTTTATGGGCCCATTCCCTGTTAGCCACGGGTTTGAATATATCCTTCTTGCGGTGGATTATCTATCCAGATGGGTGGAAGCTATCCCAACCCGAACCGCAGATAGCAGAACTGTCTATAAATTCATTAGAGAGCACACCATCTCTAGGTTCGGGATCCCCAAAATGATGATATCAGACGGGGGTAGCCACTTTGTGAATCGGGAGGTGAAGAAACTCCTGAAGGACTACGGCATCGAACACCGTGTCGCAAGTCCTTACCACCCACAAACCAATGGTATGGCTGAGGTGTTGAATCGGGAGGTGAAAACCATATTGCAAAAGCTTGTCCGCCCGGACAGGAAGGACTGGTCTCAGATCTTGGATCAAGTCCTCTGGGCGTATAGGACGGCTTACAAGACACCGTTAGGCACCTCCCCATTCCGAATGGTATTCGGAAAGCCGTGCCATTTGCCCGCAGAGTTAGTGCACAAATCAGAATGGGCAATCAAGAAGGTCAACTAGAACACGCA
Organism: Ottelia alismoides; assembly: GCA_037367405.1. Lineage (NCBI taxonomy): Eukaryota > Viridiplantae > Streptophyta > Magnoliopsida > Alismatales > Hydrocharitaceae > Ottelia > Ottelia alismoides. Next base: position 695,135 of record JAZKJV010000287.1, read on the forward strand.
CCTGGGACAGAAGCAGAGAGACATGGATCTGAATGAGCTTGTGGAAATCAGAAACCGCGCATATGACAACAGTTTGGTGTACAAGGACAAGGTGAAGCGTTGGCATGATAAATATATCAGACGAAAGACCTTTGTTCCTGGACAAAAGGTATGGTTGTTCAATGCTAGGCTGAAGATTTTCCAAGGCAATTTGAAGTCTAAGTGGACAGGCCCAATTATCGTCCGTACGGTGCATGATAGTGGATGTGTCGAGATCTCAGATCTTGCAGATGACGCACCGACATTCCTAGTGAATGGACAGCTGTTGAAGCACTTCGTCGAATCCAATGAGCAGTTAGTCCATGTTGAGGAGATTGTATTCATGCGCGAGACAGATACATCAGATACACCTCGAGCCACGTATGAGACCTTGCAGCAGTGAACTCCAGCCATCCGCAGCATATCGAAAGATTCAGACCGACTCATCTGTATATATCATCATTCTTGTACATCCTATCCTTTCTCCCACGACTCTAGTAACTCATCCCCGTCTCATTACATCACTATCTTGGACTATACTTAGGATGACCAGATCCTAAGTATAGGGGGGAGGAGTCACTTGAGTCGGTTCTTTGTACATTCTCCAGATCACATTGGTCCTCATACTCACTTCCGTCCTATACTTAGGCTGACCTGAGTCATTCCAATCCTAATCATTAAGAAATCCAATATCTTGAGCTATCAAGGTCAGAATCATACAAAATAAATTCATATTGTTAGAGGATCAGATGCATGACATTTATTTACTCTTTATAATGTAGTTTGTGACTCAAAATAGTAGAAAAAAACTACGAAGATCGATGAATCTGTGATTCATCACTCTAAAAGTTGAAAATAGAGCTTTGTTCCCGAGTAAATAGCTGCATATTTCCACTTATATTGCATAAGTAGCATTCACGCATGCATTGATAACATCTGCATTTTAGCATTCATATTTGCATAAAATAAGAAGCCAAATTCACTTGTAAATATTCACCTATATATTCAACATATTTTACCTATTTGTATATATTTTATACTAACTCCAAATCCAATAAAACCAACTCCTTAGTGTATATATTACTAACACTAATTAAAGAAAAATATCAAAAAAATACTAACTTGTAAAATTGACCAATAAAAGCCGAATCCAAGTTTGAGAACATGAACCTTAAAACGCACATATCTCTCTCATACAACCTCTGAATTAGGTCTACTCACTTTTAAAGTAATATACATTCAAAGACCTTCGGAACAAGACCAATTTCACTAAAATCGGAGCTCGTATGCAAAGCTTGGATTTTGGACCCCTTTTGTAAATTGTACAAATGACCGTTTTACCCATGTATTTTATCTTTTTATTTTCTTAATTATTAAAAATCCAAAAAAATAGCTTAAGTTGTAAATATTTTCCTCATATTTTCTCTATTTTTATTTTGATTTTTCTCATATTGAAAATGACAAAAAATTACAAAAGGAAAAATGTGGTATTTTATACCTATAAGGTACCACCCAAAAATACGTTTTTGTATAGATGATCTCGTTTGATTTTCGGCCTTCACGAAAGTTGTAGATCTCGTCGAGACGAGCAACATTCGTGTTGATCACTTTTTGATTTAGTCCCTTTTATTATTTCTTTTTTATTTTTATTTACATTTAATTTTTGAATTTTCTAGGAGCGACATGTGGCAGCTCCTGGAGCCGCCACATGTCACCCCTTTATTTTATTTTTTTCGGTTTATTATTATTATTTTCGGATTTATTATTATTATTTTATTATTATTTTAATTATTTTAAGTAGCCTACTTATATTATTTTATTAATTATTTATTTAATCTCCCTTTTACCACTTCTTTACTTGCCTTCTACTCCATGCCTCCACCTTCTCCACTCTCTCCACCACTCCATTCTCTCCAACTTCCCTCTCCTATTTCTTTATAATCCCCTCCACTCCATCATCGTTCTCCATCCGCCACTTGAGAGAAGAAGCCCAGCTCTACATTCCCTGAAGGTGACAGCTTCAGGAGATCCCTCCGAGCGAAGACGACTCCTTCTTGGCGAGATCCGGCGAGATTTCAACTTTCGCCGCTGCAAGCTTCACACGAGGCTTGCTCGAGCTCTGCCTCAGCCGCGGCGTTGAGCGACGATCGAAGGAGCTCTCCTTCATCCCCAAGCAATCCGACTTCATCTATAGGTACCTCTCATCTTCTTCTTTTTCTTCATTACACCCCACTCTTTCTCTCTCCTCGATTCATCACCTTCCTCCCACTGAATCACAAAATCGATCGCACTTCAACGGATAAATCACACGTTGCGAACGTAACATTGATTTTTAATTAATTTTTCGATGAAATTTCATCAATCGATTAATGGTTTATTTGCGCCCACTTAAACAAATGCATGAGAAGCAGGGGATTTCGTGAATCCCCTCCCCACGTATCTCTCCTTCTCTCTTCTTCCTCCTCTGCTCGTACTCCTCTTCCCCGACTAAAGCAGCAGCCCGGCCAGCCCTCCATCGTCGTAGCCGCGTCCTCCATCACCTCATCGCCAGCGGTCACGAAGCTCGACGCCATCCCCCGCAGCCGCACTACGGTCATCATCAACCGCAGCCACCTGCGGCTAGAGCTACGCCGGTCGTCCACCCCGTCATGCGAAGCGCCACCCCGCCCTCCAACGCGCGCCCACTCCAGCACCGCCACGCGCGGCTGTGCCCCTCCAGACCCCCACGTCGCTCCAGGCGCAGCTCCGCCCGGCGCCTTCAAGCCGCGTGAGTGGGGCAGCACCTCCTTCCCCACCTCCTCGCGGCGGATGCACGGCCCCACGGTCGTTCATCTCCTCCCTCGCGCGGGTGACCCGCGCTGCCGCTTGCTCCGGCCCACCACGACGGAAGCCGCACACCGCGGCTCATTTTCGGCGAATCTCAGGTAAGTATAACTCTATCTTAATCTTATCACTTCATTTTTATCTAACGATTTTTTTCCTTGTTTCATCCACAAAAAAAATCATCTATCATTTTCTTCACAGTCAACACCATCATCATACACCACCACCACTACTATCATATCATAAATCACCATTATAATCATCATCATCATAGTGCTTACATTCATCAAACATCACAACCAACACACACACACTTCATTTCACTATTTATTTAACTGTTTGAAAAAAAACTACAAAAAATTGCAAACAAAAAAAAACAAAAAAAAATTGCAGGTGTACGGCTTGGCCAGCGCCATCCTCCTCATCTCAGCCGCGGCAACCTCGCCGTCAACCCCTGTCAAGGCCGCACGCGCCGCCCCTGTGCCCGCGACTCCGTCCTGCGCACCGGTGCTCTAGCCCAGCAGCGCCCAGCGCCGCCTCCTCCTAGTCGCCAGTAGCCTCCGCCCCAGTCAAGACCGCTCACCACCAACCGTGCGTCCCTCCTCCGCCAACCGAGCAGCACCTGCCGCAGGCACGCTCCGCGTTCTCCAGTCCTCCAGCAGCGGCACCCGGCGGTGCGCCGCCCAGCACCACCACCGGCGCCACGCCTCCAGCCCCCTTCTCCTCCCGCGCGCGGCGGTCAGAGCGCCCTAGCCACACCACGTGCGCGCTGCGTGCCACTGTTCAAGCCGCCTCACCGCCACTCGGCCTCCTCGCGGTGCTCGAGCCCACACGGCCGCACCCCGTGCCCGCCATCGCCCGCTACCAACAGCGGCGTATCGCCGTCGCAGCGTGTGCCACCCCGCCCACCGTTGGCCACCGCCGTCCCGCGCGAGGAGCTCCTCCGCGCCGCCTCACGAGCCCGCGCCGCCGCAGCGTGTGCTGCCCCGCCCACCGTTGGTCGCCGCCCCTGTGTGCTTCAACCCTAGCCGGCCCCCTACTTGCGGGAGAAGAAAAAAATAAAAGGTCCATTTGCTTTTGTTTTTAATTCTTGTGAATGTTGCATAGTCACCCCTGCAGGTTTACGAAATTTCAAAAGTGCCGTTAGGCACATTTCAGTTTGCATATTTCATTTTCTGTATTGCATTCATACCCCTGCATTTGCATGTTTATTTAATCGTCATTTGTCATCCATTTTTAATTTCAAAAGTTGCATTGTGTAGCATAACTCTTGTTCTACCATTTTATCATTTATTTGTATTTTTCTGATTTGCAGAATATTTATAGAATTTAATTTGGGAAAATTGTAATATTTTGCCCATTTTGATTGATTACTTGATTATATATTCTCTGCTTGTCGAAAAATCTCTGAAAAATCATCATTAGTAGATATCAATTTATGCTACAACATATCCAAAAATCATCTTATTTGCACGTATAATTTGTCTTAGAAAAATCATTTAGTGAAAACCTTAATCGATTTTTAGTTAATCAACCGTGAAGTATTTTAACGAAATTCAAGTCGATTTGGATAGCTCTTAACTAGACCTATTTGGGATTAATTTTGTTTCTGAAAAATATTATCGTTTGTTAATTACTAAAATTGGATTAGTCATTTTCACTAAAGTCTGCATTTTTTTTATTATCCGTGCATTTAAAAATTACAAAAAATTAGTGTAGTCTAATTTCACCATAATTCATCTCCTGGCCAATTTTCATAATTTTGGACTTAATTTGATCATATTTCTGATTTAACTCATAATCTGGCCTGATTTTGCATGTGTCTTGCATAAGAAAAAAAAAGAACAAAAAAAATTCTCCGAAAATCAAACTTTGGAAATTTGCTAATAATTCACCTAAGGAGACAGATGCCTCCCTGAGTTCGACCTTGGACACTACCAAGTAAAAAAATTCCACCGCTTGAAATTGACTCAAATCTAATTAAAGTGGTTTTTGATTAGCCCTCTCGTATCCGACTGCAACGAACGAAATTAAATTAATTTGAACATTAAATTGATCGAATTAACGAAGGGTGCGGGACGGTTATCAAAGATCCACTATGAATTCAAATGAATCAGAGTCTGTGAGATCCTGTTATTGTATGTTTCTTCGATCGGATGTTTTCAACTATTTATGGATGTCATATGGATGTACTGATAAAGACAATTAATGTCCCAAAATTATGCCCAAAATAGTGGGTAGATAGAAGCAACTTCATATATAAAAAGGCATAAAAATATCATTGAAAAAAATAATGTTCATGCAACAGGGATAACATAGGTCCTTGATCCTTGGATTCGATCCAACTCCAAAATCCTAGATCTGTGGCTCAATTGAAGGAGCATATGAATCCTGCACATCACGGAAATCTTGGAAAATAAATTGATTATATCCATGTAAAATAAGTGCTCATCATGTGAGGGGGATGTAGTTGCAACAATAAAAATTCGTAAAGAGGAAGACATGGACGCGGGAATGATTTTCGCTCTATTTCACAATGTGTAATAGTAAGGTAGATTATCTTTGAGTTGTACAAATAACATCTAAGCGAAGAGTCCTCTTGAATCAAGTATGATCCGTAAGCTACGCACTCGCATGGGCGAGTATGAATCGCACGAGTCGTGCGTCATATATAGAACGCATCTCTCTTTTATTCTTCTCCACATCTGAGATGGTCATTCCTTGATCACCTCATCGTATTCCATGATCTCCACGTCATACGAGGATCTTCTTCTTCTTCGCTAGCAGGGCGTCATGAAGAAGATGGTTCTTCTTTTCTTAATGTGGACGAATGGAGATATGGAGAGAAGAAGGATATGGCCATGAGGGTTGGAGAGGGTATTAAGGTGGGAGCAAGGATTTTTAGGATAAGAGAGCCTTCTCAAGTATCCTTTCTTTTGGGGTTTATGGTTGTATGGTAGGAAGAACCCAACCTCTCCTTAAATTGGAGAGGGAATGGCCAACATGAGGTGGGAGGAGATTCTTCTCCTCTTATTAGAAATGTCTATGAATAATTGATTTCCATCAACTATTCTCCTTGTAGGAATATTCCTTCATTGCATTTTCTCTACAAAGAATGAAATTAACTCAAACCACACCACACTAATAATAATATGCAAATCATATTAAGATTTATTAATTGTTGAATCTGAAATCTGAATCCAATTCACATTCTAACACTACAAAAAAAGAGCTATAGTGACGGTTTTGAAAACATCCGTCACTAAATTAGTCGTTGTTAAATATATAATGATGATATTATTCATTGTGAAATGAGTTTTCGTACTCAAAATTAGCAACAAATATCATATATGTTCATTATATCATTATAAACGGCTCACATAGCGACGCTTATCCGTTGCTATTTTTTAAAAATTTTAATTAATCATCGCTAAATTTTGAACTAAAAAATAGCGACGATTAGTTGATATTTTAAAAAATAGCAATGGATAAGCGTCGCTATGTGGGCCCTTGCTAATGATATAACGACAGATATGATATTCGTTGCTAATTTTGAGTACGAAAACTTATTTCGCAATGAATAATATCGTCATTATATATTTAACAACGACTAATTTAGTGACGGATTTTTTCAAAACCGTCACTATAGCTCAATTTGTTGTAGTGCAATTAATTAGTATATTAATCATATTCACTTGATTCTTAATATTAAAAAGTGAATCATATTCACATTTATTTACGCAAATATGAATCTAATTCATATTTTCCCCAATAAAGAAAATATAATCATATTCACATTATTAAATTAATGAATAATGTTCACATTGATGTCCTCGTATACATACCAACTCATTGGTATATAGACCTTGTTAGATCACTGATTGATTACTAGTCGGATATGCTAATGAGATCACATTGCAATACAATCGATTAACAACTGAACATAACCAACTTAATAAATATCCATGAAGAGAACTTGGTTTAATTTAATTTGGATAAGTCCAGAGTCGAACACAAGGACATTGGCTTCTAATTTACTTAATTAAGTTTTAAATACCTAGGCTAAGTTATTACTTAGTGATATCTAGGTCAAGAAGCACAATACGAATGTATGGTATGTTATTTTTTAGGAGGTTTAATATGCAAGTTAATTCAATTTAAATGCAACAGAATGGATATACAAGACAACACAACACAACAGAATGCAACACGATATCACAATTAAGCTTCTCAAATTAATTAATGTTCTTTAATAGTAAACCACGTGAAAGGAGATCCAACTTAAAGCTCTATTGACCAATTCTATTCTAATCAAAGATAACCATAACAAATTCAAGCTATTAAGCAAGTAAATAATAAAAATAGAATTAAGCAAGTAATAATAAAAATAGAAATAATATCTATAGATGAATCGCTTGATCAAATGTTAAGATAATTTTTTTGAGAAGCAAGAGGGTGAAGTCTCAAGGTGGGACTCACCGCAGAAATTATGTTAAAATCAGATTAAAGATACATTAACTAGAAGACCATAGCCGATAAAGGGAGAGGCACAAGGCCATTCATTTTAAGAATAAAATCTCTGGTTGTTAAACACTAAGTCATTTCTTCCTCCCCAAATGGACCACAATGCCGCAAAAGGAAGAGCACAGTCATCCATCGAGTTGCCCCCAAGCGATCTTGCTATCCTCCAGAAATCATACTCGCTACTAATAGAGGCCCACGGTGCCCCTAACTCTTCCATACCTGAAGCGAAAACGGACACTTAAAGAAAAGATGTTCCACGTCCTCGAGATGCTCCCCACATCTATCACAACTCGTGTCAGCAATCCCAAACAATCTTCCCCTTCTCGCCTTGTCACAAATCCTTCCTCTCCTGAGACACTAGAGGAACACTTTCACCCTGTTAGGGATCTTGCTAGCCCATATTATCTTCATGTCCTGAACCTCATCTGTATCGATGAAATCCGGGCTCCCCCTAAACATGTCGTAGGCCTTCTTCACCGAGAATCTGCCCCCCTCCCAAAGAAAATGATCCCTCCCCTGTGTAATACAGGACGGGGATGGCAATTCCACACATAATCTCGAAAAATCCTCCAACCTCCGCTCTGAGATATTAGAAATGAACCGAGGATTCCATGATCCAGAGTCACAAGCATCCGCCACAGAACAACCTTTGTCTGCTGCCAAAGCAAAAAGCCTGGGGAACCTAGTGCTAAGGATCCCCTCGCCAGTCCAGTTATCCTGCCAGAACCTGAAAACCTCCCCAGACCCTACCTTAGGCCTCAATCCCTCCCGCAACGTCGGTAGGATGTTTCAAATACCGCTCCAAAGTGAAGATTCAAACCTTAATCTCCTAGTCTCAAGAGAGCCCCCAACTGCATAAATATTGCGAAGCAGGTTGATGACCAAACTGTCATTGTTGCCCCAGATCTGCACCACCCATTTGGCCAAAAGGGCCTTATTCATACTGCAAATTTCTCTAACACCCAGACCTCCCTTGCTTTTCTTCTGGTGAATGCCAGACCTCTGCTGCTTCCCATCCGACCAGAAGAATCTTCGCATCATTTTCTCAATCTTTTTCTTACACCTACCGGCATTAGACGAGTTGATATGAAAAAAACGGGTATCGTCGATAAAACATGCTTCAAAAGCGTCAACTTCTCGCCCTTTGAAAGTGTCACTGCCTTCCAACCGGTTAATCTTTGTTCAATCTTTTGCAGAACCACATCCCAATCCGATTTTCTAAGTTTGCCTGCCACCAAAGGGAGTCCTAGGTATGTAATGGGCAAGCTCCCAAAGGGCACCCCAAGCACGCTGCCCTACTGCTGCTCTCTGCCTCATCCATCCCGAACTGAATGACCACAGACTTGTTTCTGTTTATCTTGAGATCTGAGATATTACTGAAGGTATCAACCAACTGCCTGGCCCTTCTGTCCATCTCCTCCGACCCCCCTAAGAATATTACAGTGTCATCTGCATATTGCAGCAAAGGCACCGAAAAAGCCTCTGTACGAAAGCCCTCACACCACCTGCCATCAATAGCTCTCTTGAACATGACTGCCAGGGCATAGAACTATAGAAATTGAATGGCACCCAGATGATAACATATAAAAGCGCTTCACCTCTCTGAATTTTGATTTAATCAACAATGATCGCAACATGGAATTAAATAAGCCAAATTAAATAGATTCATGAGAGATTTAAAATATACTCAAAATCTCTTCATTTGGATTTAATATGCTCAAGATATTAAAAGAATAATCTGAGGGTCTTTTGCAAAGAAAACAAGTAAAATAACTAACAAAAATTGCATACATGTTCAATATGGTTTGGATTACAAATAAATAAAGCCGACAGGAATTTATGTAAAATATTCAGGTGCCCATGGCTTATCTGCAATTATTGAGAGTCGATGGAACTTTTGTACAATTCTCCCAAGCACGACGCTCGAGGTGCATGCAACGGCTAGCTTAAGAGCGCATTGGAGGTTCCGGCCACATGGTGGATTCGCTAGGATGGATCTGGAGTTGCAGGTGCATATCAAGGATAGGCGCTCTCCTGAACCGTTCAATCCTCACCGAAGGAGGACTATCCAACAGTGCATGTATGTCAGCATCCTTCGTTCTCCTCCTTGTATAGCAGTGAAGAGGCGGTGCTTTGATGAGGAATACCTGACTACTCAGTGGTCCTTGTGTTGATCTGAAGTCTTAGGAAGATACCTGGCCCATGGCGAAGGAGGTAATGGCTCGAGGATGATCTGCAATTGGCTAGAATAGTCTGACGATGCACGGTCATCGGAGGTAGAAGGCTTGACCGGACTTACATAAAAACTCTGATCATTGAGGAAAGAAGTAGACCTACAAGAATTAGAGAATATAGCCAAAGCACATTTGTATGTTTTGAGGCTGAAATGGGTTATGCTAGAGGGTTGCGATGGTGGTCTGAGACGTATCTCCAGTGGATTCTCATTCTGTGCAAGGAGAAGGATTCGAGGCGAATATGGTAATGGATAAAATGAAGAAGGAACTGGTAGTGTGCGCGAAGATGGATGATGTACAGTGAAGGTGTAAGCCTGATCAAATGGAGATGATGGAGTCTGTATTTGAAGAATAAATTAAAAGAAAGGTTGAAGGGTGAATAACTGGGTGTACCTAGAAAGTGATGAAGAAGACAAGGGGATGGTTGGATGTCTGGGCTCAAAGATTGAAGCTTTGGGGGGTTTCGCTTGACATGCACGACGAGTGCGCGAATCTCGAGAAGCTAGTGGAGTTGCTACGACACGACCAAGATGATCGAGGATCTCGACTGAGACTCAAATCCTGTCATCGTCTCTCTAAATCCCTCACTCTCTGTCACAGGTGAAGGGGAAGAACTCGGGGAGGTCTCGTAAAAAATGGCATATTCAAAGATAGGAGGCGGAGACGGGGTTTTTTCAAGCGATGGTGGTTTTAACCACCTCCAGATCGTGAATAGGAGGGTATCAATGGAGGCTCCAGCATTAGAGAAGGGAGTTAGGTCTTACTCTCGGTAGATGGATCAGGAGGAGAGTCCACATCAGTCAGCGAGGTTAATTGGGAGAAGTTGCATGGTTCAAAAGGTTGCAACGCTTGAAAAGGTTGACTTTCGTAGGTTGGAAATTAACCGGGAGAGAAGTGGGTCGCTTGATCGTTTGATCAAGTGGTTGAGGATGGGGAGAAAGAGGTTCGACTAGGACAATCTGATCAAATGATCAGACGGTCCAGATGGCTAGCTCTTACTGGGTCACATGGCCCAATCAGAAAATAGAGAAATAAATAAAATATTTAAAAATCAAAATAAAATAAAAAATGTACTTAAGATAAAAAATATTCAACATGAAAGTTGTGTATCTTTTTGAGATTTATAACTTTCATGTAGGCTGAAAGCCTAAATACATCATATATACAAGCTTAATATTTTTGTAAGTATTTTTAATGAAATAGAAGTACTTCTTTTATTTCTTTTATTATTTTTTATATTTTTATATAATAAATAATGTACAATATATTATATACAATATTATTATACTAATTTTCATGAAACTTTTAATAAAGGAAAACACATAAAATAAAGAGAATCATACTGCACATAATATGCATTTATTTATTATTAATAATTAACCTTATTTATTTATAAGGTGTTAAATGTTAAATATAATTAATTACTTGTTAAATTAAGTGAATAGTTTAAGTAGAGGGATAATAAGTCTAAATAAAGTTGATCATATGTCACTAACCTATTGTTCTGCCAAATCTGCATACTTAGTGTTGATATGCCTTTAATCCTAACCATATGTTCTATTGGACCCAGTTGGAAATATCCTGTCAAATCGGGATCTTAATGCCCAGTCAACGAGCCTGGAGGGTCTAGGGAGGGTGTAGGTGCACCCCGCATGTGTGCGAGGGCAGCGCCCTCGGACAAAAAAGTTATAAGTGGTTCATTTTCCTATTTGGGTATTCAGATCGGACTGCATCCGAGATCCTTATGTACTGGGAATAGTATATAAACTCCCTAGGGTTGGGACTCTTTATGTCCTTTGTATTCTTGTTTCTCCCCATAGTGAAAGTTGATCGCCACCGTTCAATGACGTAGCCTAGTTATGGGTGAACCTTGTAAATCCATGTGTTTGTGTCTTGATTGATTGATTGTCTTTGTGTGTAATTGTGTTCACTATTTGCAACACTTAGACATATAGATGTATATTTGTCTCTAGTCCAAAGATGTGTGCATATCTCCTGACAATATCCAACACATGCCTTGATTATCCTGATCTTGTCAAGTTAATTCTTAATCGACTCATCTGGTACATCTGAATCTCTATTACTATGAAGAGGATCTGCATGAAGAGAGTCAGTTGGATGTCAGTCTATAGAGAAAATTGTCATCTATTCTCATGTCGGAGATCTTCTTCGAATATCACTTTGCAATGTGAGTTGTATCCTCAATCCGTCTCCATAGATCTACACCTACGCATCAACATCTATGGTCTAACTTTTGGTCATGGTATGTAATTCGAATCGTACTGAGGAACCTTAACAATAATGCAAATATAGGAGTATTTTATTTCAAAGATGGAGTGATATAAATCCACATAATTTCTTATGAGCTCACATGTCTAACATGTGTGATGAAAAAATCTATTGTTTTAGTTTAAAATATAATTTATTTGTATATGATACATTCTGATACCTACAAGTCAATGAAATAACAGATTGGGCGTGCTCAATGGGGTGCAGAAACCGTTTCGAACCCTTGTGTTCTCCAATCTTATTGTCTTATATTAGGAATAGGGGTTGGGGAAGCTGCACCGACGGGTGTAACTAACTAGCTGCACCCGGCCATTTTTTTCATTGGTTGTTTGTGTTTTTGAAATGAAACCTAGGGGGATTTAAATCACCATATATCACCATGATATCATACCAATTTCAACTAAATTCGACATTTCTATCATCTCCATCAAGGCTATGACATTTTAACGGTTTCAGAATTATTGAAATTGACCATATCTAGATGGGGATGCTAGGAGTGTTTGTTTTGCATGAAATTTGAAACGCATATTCTTGTCAATAAACTAAGTAAATCTCCATAAGTTTTTTTCAAAAAAAAATAAAAAAAATCAATAAGAAAAATGGCCGGGTGTAGGTAGTTAGCTGCACCCGCCGGTGCATACTCCCTTTTCCCTTAGGAATATTAACAAGGATATATTTTTATTGTGACAAAAATCTGAATATTTTTAAAAATTATATATGTTTCACATAAATCAAAGATTAAAATACTTGATCTCGAGGGTTTTCATATTTTTCAAAAAAAATCTAACTTTGTTGGAAATTACATTATAATTTAATTAATTAATGTATATACTGAATGATATATGTGTAGCATTCACGACATTTATAAAGTACATGCATCGACAAAAGCGTATGTTAAAAAAATTTGCACTAATAACAATAGTTAAAGTTAATGAGTGCTTTCCATAGATAAACACGAATTTCTTATTTCTACATGCATAACTTTTTTTCATTTATACACATCATATTAATCAATCGTAAAAAAATGCATTATCGATTATAACAGGTAATATTTTTCAACAAATAAAAACATAACTTAGTTCGGAAGATCATAATGTGATTTACATAAAATAAGTTTAAAATATCTAAAGAATAAATTTTAAAAAAAACCAACAACACCGTTTATAGGTAAAAATCTAGAATACCTATTAATTATTTTTTATTACAATTATTTATTCACTCAAAATGTGAAACAATATACACTCAACTTTTAAAATATCAAGAATTCAATCAAAGTAATAGAATTCAAGCATTTTTTTCCCTTTTTATTATCGGGGCATTTTATATAATTACTTCATACAAAATCCTCTCTCTTTTTTCTGATAATCATATGTCATCGACATTAAAATGTAACAAATTTAAGTAAAATCCAATCCAAATATAAAGATACAGTGAGATATGCAACTAAAGCTTGAAAAAATGTAAGCCACTAAAATTAGATATAGTTATTGCGGTTCACTTTCGATTTGCTGATGACGTTTTTAAGTTTCGATGTTGCATTAGTACGGTTGTGAGAAACAAAACAAGTAATTTTAGATGTCAAAAGTTGTCACTGTAGCTACAAATCTTGCAACAAAAATAACAATGCAATGTCTCACTGCTCTTATGCCTTCAACTTTTTTACAATTATTCGTGTCTTATAAATTTAGAATATTGTTCTTTTATTTGTGTAATATAAAATATAAGTGTAATAATGGAAGGATTTTACTGCCAATTTTATAAGAATAGAAGGTTGCATTTATAAAAAGCTACAAGTTTAAGTAATATTGAGTAAACTCGAAGGGTACAAGTGTAAAAGTATCAAGAATACATTTACTATATATAGACTAATGGATGCAAACGGTTACGGATATTCCGTATGCGATCCGTCACCGTATTCGTTTTATACAGATTTCGACATCCGTATCCGAATCCGTTTAAAATGTATACAGATATGGATATTGTTTTGGTATCCGCAAACATCCGTATCCGTATACGTATATCCATTTTCGTATATAAATATAGTCATAAATTTATTTTTAACCATATATAACATAATTTTATACCTCTTTTTATCATATTTGTATAAGTTTTATGATACAAACACATTTAGTAAATTTATATCATGTGTTTTCCATACAATTCATATATATTTAACTCGATTCTATAGAGTATTTCTAACATTACACGTATGCGATCAGTATCCATTTTATATCCGTATCCATTTTTTAAGGATATGGTAAGATAGTTTTAATATCTGTCAATATATGTATCTGCATTCGTATTCGTATTCGAAAACGTATAAGGATACGGTAATACCTATATATGTATCGGTATCCATCCGTTTGCATTCCCAATATAGAGGGTTGATCAGAGTCCAAACTTTTGAGAGCATGAGATCAGTGATTCTGTACCACTAGATTCAATCAGGAGAGAGAAGGCCATCAGAGAGAAGACAGAATCTGGTAGTTCAGAATCACTGCTTACTCTCACAGTTTTTTGCTGTCATAGGATCACTCCTATACATGTGTGTGTATGGGGCTGACCTCGCCTCATTTTCGCGCAATTTTTTTTTATTTTTTTGCAAAATATCACAATGTATCTTCATCTATATATACTCTCCTACATGTCATTCGAATTTTGTTAGAAACATAGACTCTTATGCCCTCCATCTATAACAGGTTGATTAAAGTAATGTTTAGAACGTTAAAATTACCTATTCTAGATGGAGGGCATATAAATCTCTGTTTCTGACAAAATTCGAATGACATATTAGAACGATATATAGATGAATATACATAGTGATATTTTGAAAAAATAAAAAAATTACAAGAAAATAGAGAGGAGCGGTCATGTTGCCATTTTTTCCCTCTCTCTCTCTCTATATATAGGAAAAAATGGGGCTGCCCCCTGTTGGCTGCCCCGCTCTATTTTTCGTCAAATTTTTTTTATTTTTTTGAAAAATATCACCATGTATATTCATCCCTATATCCCTTTTATATGTCATTCGAATTTCGTCAGAAACGGAGACTTTTACAGCCTCCATCGAGATAGTGTCGATTTAAAAAATCATGTTACCGTTAAAAAATGACTGTCTGGATGGAGGTCATAGGAATCTTTATTTCTGACGAAATTTGAGTGGCATATAAGAGGGATATATGGATAAATATACATGGTGTTATTTTTCAAAAAAAATAAAAAAATGCAAAAATAAGGTGGGAGAAGCCATGTTGACTGCCTCTAGGGGACAGCCACATATAACCCATATATATATATATATATATATATATATATATATATATATATATATATATATATATATATATATATATGGGGTTAATGGGGCTGCCCCATGTGGCATCCCATTTTTCGTAATTTTTTTTGAAAAATATCGCCATGTATATTCATCCATATATCCCTCATATATGCCATTCAAATTTCGTCAGAAACAGAGGCTCCTACGGCCTCCATCCAGACAGGGACGATTTAAAAAATCATGCGACCGTTAAAAAAATGATGTCTGGATGGAAGCCGTAGGAGTCTCTGTTTTTTATGAAATTCGAATGGCATATAGAAGGGATATAGAGATGAATATAAATTGTGATATTTTTAAAAAAAATAAATAAAATTTACGAAAAATAGGGTGGGGGCAGCCCCATTTTTTCACACATACACACACATATATATATAGAGGTTAATGGGGCTGCCCCCTGGGGGTAGCCAACATGGCTGCCCCGCGCTATTTTCGACGCTTTTTTTATTTTTTTTCAAAAAATGTCACCATGTATATTCATCCCTATATCTCTCCTACATGCCATTCGAATTTCGTCGGAAACAGAGACTCCTACGTCCTCCATCCAGACAGTCATTTTTTAATGGTAACAGGATTTTTTAAATCGACACCATCTCGATGGAGACCGTAGGAGTCTCTGTTTCTGACGAAATTCGAATGGCATGTAGGAGGGATATAGAGATGAATTTACATGATTTTATTTTTCAAAAAAAATAAAAAAACGTCGGAAATAGGGAGCGGGGTAGCCATGTTTGGTTGCTGGGTTGGACTGGGTTGGGTTGGACTGGGTTGGGGTGGGTGAATAGTAATCTGTGAGGAGGAAGTACTCTTGTGAATAGTAACCAGGGTTGTGCCATCCCAGTCCAACCCAGCAACCAAACAGGCAATGCATGTGTCCTCGGATTGGAGGGCAAAATAGTCATTCGGCTACCCACGGGAACTCCCAGAAAGGTGGGCAGGAATCCGGACAACGGCCTCGTCGACTCCTTCCAACCTTATCCTCTCCCACCGCAAACAAACAACTGGCGCACGTGATAATTTTCTCCCGAACCCGCAGCAAAAGCCCACAATTATTCTCGTTACTCCCCGAGTCCCAGGTATCCACAATTTTACGTCATGGTCCAATATAAAAGGAGCCTCGTCTGACCATTGCATTAATTTCGATCAAAATAGAATGCTTGTATTATCATACATCTGAATATATTTTATATTAAAATCAGAATTCTGAAAAGACTTGCAACCGCAGATAAATGGATTCACATTACTCATGACGATGTGCATCTTAAGACATTAATAATAGTGGCAACTATGGATTTACGTGAGCTCGGAAGTTGCATGCCTACTCAACTAATACGAAATAGTTTAGGAGCAATTATGTAAAAATTCAAAAAAAATATATAGCGACGAAGAAAAAAACTAATCGAAGCCCACGGTTTCCATCAACGGGGGCTATAAATACCCACAAGATAGCTTTTCCTCCCTTCAGAAACCAAAAGAAATCCTCAAAACCAGCAAAGGCAGATGACACCGACGGCAGGAATGGTGCGAATTTGGCACCACGACCTCCGGCACAACGAGCCCCCTCCTCAGCCTGCTGTGAACGGAAACCCTCCATCGTCGAATCCTCCTCCTCCTCCTGCCGCGACGGAGAAGCCGGGTCTCTCCGGTGAGAACAACCTCCCGTGGGAAGCGTTCAGGAGGCGGTGGTCGCAGGCCGTCGAGAAGAGGCTCGAGGAGGTGATGGAGTTCAGCTGCTGGACGTCCAGCTACGAATGAACGATCCACATCGCGACGATCGAGGGGTTTCCGGTCTCTGTAGTTATAATTATTAATTAACGCGTGTATGCTTTCTGCAACTTTGGGCTCCTTCTGTTCTGTGTATGTATATATGTGAGTTTTTGTTCTGCTCTTTTTATTTATGGGGGAGAAGATGTACGTATAATATTTGACTTCGAATTTATATGAAGTTTTGAATCTATTCCATCAACCGAGATAGAGATTGTAGATTCTTTTGCTGTTCTGGATTTTTTTTTGTTCATCACTCTTTTACGTATCTGTTACCATCTTTGCCTCGCGGAGGGTGTTCGATTTTCCTCGCAAATCGTAGCATCACAAAAGGGTTCCTTTTAACGAGACTGGAGGGACAGGAGAGCTATTTCCCGGTTAAAGCACGGGTTTGACAAGAATGTCCGGTTACCGTCTCAATCAGGGGACCGATCGTCCATAAGCCAATTGAATTTTATATATATTAAAAATAATATATAATGTTTTTTTGGAATATTATTTTTAGTACTGAAGCAACGATTCGGCGAACCGGGCATTCTTGTCAAGTTCATGCCCTAATCGGAAAATAGCTCCGGAAAATAGCTCGGGACAAGAAATAAAGAAAGTTTATCTCTCGCTTTTATTTGGTTGAATAAAGATTATAATCAATAGATAAAAGATGTGGTAAATAATTTAGGCCCTGTTTGGTAGGAGAATAAGCCTTGGAGTAAGGGGTCAATTCTCCTCCCGATATAATTTTTAGTAGTACAATTATTTCCTATTATTCCATCTTATTTCACGTTTATTCCTATCTTTATCACACCTTACTTACCTTTATTTCACTTTATTCTCCTTATTCCTATCCTCCGACCGAACAAA
Source organism: Ottelia alismoides (assembly GCA_037367405.1). NCBI lineage: Eukaryota > Viridiplantae > Streptophyta > Magnoliopsida > Alismatales > Hydrocharitaceae > Ottelia > Ottelia alismoides. The sequence continues at coordinate 712,976 of JAZKJV010000287.1, forward strand.
GAATAGACCCTTATTCTCTTTATTCCACATCCTTGTTCCTACTTATTCCCGAACCGAACGGACCCTTAGAGTGAGACATGATAGATGATATAATGTGATTATTTATCATTTTTTTTGTCTTGAGATATGGGTACAGTATTTTATGTTGATTTTTTCCTGTTATCCATGATTTTTTAAGTTCGGGCTTCATTAATCTCTTATTAATTTAATGGGCCATCAATTTAAAGGTGGTGTCATTCAAGCGTTGGAAATTAATGTTCTAAAAATCCGAATTGGTCAAGCTGATGGTGAAGTCACCGGCATTTGAAATTGGTTAGATCAGATTTATTAATAAATAAGGGTTAAATGGGGCTGTCCTGGGGGAGCTAACTTGCTCCCCGCAGTTAGTTCCCCACGCACTTTCATCCGATTTTTTTATTTTTTATTTTGAAAATTTCTTCCGTGAATTTCATCATTATATCCCTATATTATGTCATTAAAATTTGACACGAAACAGATACTCTTACGGCCTATATCCAGATAGTCATTTTTTAACGGTAACATGATTGCTAAAATCGACTCCATCTGGATGAAGGCCATATGAGTCTATATTTTGTACGAAATTTTAATGATATGATATATGGATATATATATGAAAATCTCCGAAAGAAATTTTCAAAAAAAATAAAAAACATAAGAAATATGGGACGGGGGAGCCAAGTTAGCTCCCCCAGGGCAGTCCCATTTTACACTAATAAATATTAACATAACATTTACATCAATATAGGGTGATTAAAATTATTAAAATATTATTACATCAAGATTGGACGAAAATGTTAATTATAGGTGGAAGCTATATTTAACAAAACATTCTTATTATCATTTTTTTCGATGTTCAGTTTATATTTTATTAAATTTATAGTGACTTTTAAAAGCTTCGAAAAGACACATCATTTGAAGGGCTAAATGCTCTATAGAATAATAGTGAGGGTTCATTAAAACAACATTGATATACAATAACGAATAATTCAACATTCGTCTTACGAATAATATTCCTTGCTTCTTTAAATTCATAACAATTATCGTATGCATATGCTATATTTCTAGCAATGAATTATATAACAACGGTTATTTATTGGTATTTTCTTCTAATTATTAATAAACTTCGCAATGATTTGTATATATTTTAGCGAATAATTCAGTTGGTAAATTGTTGTTACATGAATTGTTAGCAACGAATATGACATCCGTTGATAACTAGAAGAACAAAAGTTATTTTTCCAACGAATATATTTGTTATTGTACAATTAGCATATGATTTTCATTTGGTTTATTGTTTGTGAGTCATATGACACTTTACTACAATCTTTTGAGTTCTTTGGGAGACATATTGCTGTTTTGCGAGCCATTTCATGCTTTATTTGACTTAATTATATCATTTATTATAGTGTATTTTATCATATTTTCCTATATTATAATATTATATTGTATTTAATCATATCTCAATCCATTTGATTATAGTGAATTTGTGTTGTATTTTAATGTATTTGGTTGAAGTGCATATTTGACTAGAGGGTATTTGTTTGTTAATTACTTCCTTTGTTCTTTACTTTAAACTATGGAATACTATCGAGATCATGCTTTGCTATATTTGTGGTTGATACTCTCTTAATTATTACTCTGCTATATTGATACGATGTGAGCCATTTGACACTTATTAATGATTATTTGAATTAGTTGCATGTTGCTATATCAATGTACACTGGTATGATTATTAACATGATTAATTCTGACTGAGCATGCATCATTATGTTCGATTTATACAAATAATATGATGAAAAAATCACTATTATTTCAATGTGTGGTGACTAGAACAACGAATGATGCGATGATTCTCGAATGAGTGTGTTAGTTTGATTATCGATATAGCAGTATGTGCGACGATTTGAAATTAGCCCTTTTTAGCGCAATGATTTATGCTTGGGACTAAAAAAGTGGAGTGATGTGAATTTAAGCATGTGTGATGATGTCTTCCTGAGAATGTGCAATCATACAAGGGTAACGTACAAAAGGGTCCCAACTACATGTTGATTTCCAATTGGGGGCATCGATTTTCAAATATAACAAACAAGAGCTTGATCTTATTTTTTGCTTCTGCTTCTGATGACCCTTATATGTCGATGTCAAATCCTGAAGTTGAAAGTTCATGCATCTCGTTGTTACATTTGAAAACCAAGGTCTCTAATTGAGAATCAATGTATACTTGATGTTTTTTTGTATTTTACCCATGATATGAAACTCACATGTACGATGGTGTACTCATGAGCATGTACAATTGTGCCAAATCCCTTTTTATGCATGCTAATGTGGTCTAAGAATATTATATATATATAGAGAGAGAAGGGATCCTACTCCATGGAGTAGGTAACTTACCTACTTTATTTTCTTCTTTTTCAAAAATTTTTTATTTTTTTTGAAAAATGCTTCCATAGATTTTCATAACTATATCCCTCTAATATGTCATTCAAATTTCGTCAGAAACAGACATTTTTTATTTTTTTGCTGTATTTTTCATGTTTTGGATGGAGGCCGTAGGAGATTCTGTTTCTGACGAAATTTGAATGACATATTAGAGAGATATAACTATGCAAATCGATGGAAGTATTTTTAAAAAAAATAAAAAATTTTGAAAAAAAGAAAGTGGAGTAGGTAAGTTATCTACTCCATGGAGTAGGATCCCTTTCCTCATATATATATATATATATATAGAGAGAGAGAGAGAGAGAGAGAGAGAGAGAGAAAAGGGAGCCTACACCCAGGGGTGTAGGTAACAACCTACACCCGGCTCATTTTTTCTTTATTTTTTGATTTTTTTTGAAATGAAACCTTGGGGGAATTAGATCACTATATATCACCATGGTCTCATTCAAAATTCAACTTAATTCGAGATTCCTATCATCTCCATCAAGACTGCCAAATTTTAACGGTCTCAGAATTGCTGAAATTTACCCCGTCTAGATGAACATGCTAGAAATGTTTGTTTTGCATGTAACTTGAAACATATATTCCCCTCAATATGTTAAGCAAATCCCCCCTAAGGTTTCCTTGAAAAATCCAAAAATAATGAAAAAAAGACCGGGTGTAGGTAGTTACCTACACCCTGGGTGAGGCTCCCAGCTCCCATATATATATGGGAAAAGGGAAGCTACATCGGGTGGTGCAGCCAACTAGCTACACCCGAGCATTTTTCTCATTGATTTTTTATTTTTTTGAAGGAAACCTATGGAGATTTATTTAGTTTATTGAGTGGAATATGTATTTCAAATTTCATTCAAAACAAACATTTCTAACATGTCCATCTAGATAGGATCAATTTCAATAATTCTGAGACCGTTAAAATGTGATAGTCTTGATGGAGATGATAGAAGTGTCGAATTTAGTTGAAATTCGTATGATATCATGGTGATATATGGTGATTTAAATCCCCCTAGGTTTCATTTCAAAAGCACAAAAAATCAATGAAAAAGATAGCCGGGTGCAGCTAGTTAGCTACAACCCGGGTGTAGCTTCCCCAGTCCCTATATATATATATATATATATATATATATATATATATAGGGGCAGGGAACCTGCACCCTGGGGTGTAGGAAACTCCCTGCACCCACCCATTTTTCGATTATTTTGATTTGTTTTTTGAATTAAAAGTTGGGGGGATTTACTTAATATGTTGAGGGGAATATGCATTTCAAATTTCATTCAAAACAGACATTCCTAACATGTTCATCTAGACAGGGTCGATTTCAGCAATTCTGAGACCGTTAAAATTGAGTAGTCTTGATGGAGATGCTAGAAGTCTCGAATTAAGTTGAATTTGGAATGACAACATGGTGATACATGGTGATCTAAATCCCCCAAGGTTTCATATCAAAAAAATCAAAAAAATAATGAAAAATTAGGCCAGGTGTAGGGAGTTTCCTACACCCGCCGGTGTAGGGTCCTTTTCCCATATAAATAAATATATATAGAGAGAGAGGAAGGGTTAAATGGGGTTGCCCCCTGGGGGAGCTAACTTGGCTCCCCCCACTCCATTTCGCTCGTTTTTTATTTTTTTTTGAAAATTTCTTCCGTGAATATTCATCACTATATCCCTATATTATGCTATTCAAATTTCGTGCGAAACAGAGACTCCTACGGCCTTCATCCAGACAGTCATTTTTTAACGGTAACAGAATTGCTAAAAACGACCCTTCTGGATGGATGCCGTAGGAATCTCTGTTTCGCGCGAAATTTGAATGACAATACAGGGATATATTGATGAAAATCCACGGAAGAAATTTTCAAAAAAAATAATAAAAGGGGGCGAAATGGCGCGGGGGGAGCCAAGTTAGCTCCCCCCATGGGGGCAGCCTCATTTTACCCATATAGAAAAGGGAAGCTGCTCAATGGAGCAGCTAAGCTGGCTGCTCCACGGGGCAGTTTCTCCTCCTTTTTATTTTTTTGAAATTTTTTTCATTATATTCATCTATATATCCCTCCTACATGTCAAACAAATTTCGTGAGAAACGGAGACTCCTATACCCTCCATCTAGAACAGGTAATTTTTAACGGTCTGAAATTTGCTGTAAAGTACCTGTTCTAGATGAAGGGCATAGGAGTCTCCATTTCTCACGAAATTTGAATGACATGTACGAGGGATATATAGATGAATATACATGAAAGAAATTTCAAAAAAAATAAAAAATAAGGGAAAACTGCCCCGTGCAGCAGCCAGCTTAGCTGCTTCATGGAGCAGCTTCCCCGTCATATATATATATATATATATATATATATATATATAGAGAGAGAGAGAGAGAGAGAGAGAGAGAGAGGGGGGGGCAGGGAGCCTGCACCCTGTGGTGTAGGAAACTCCCTGCACCCATCCCATTTTCGTATTATTTTTTTACATTTTTTTGAATTAAAAGTTGGGGGATTTACTTAATATGTTGAGGGGAATAAGTGTTTCAAATTTCATGTAAAATAAGCATTCCTAACATGTTCATCTAAAAGGGATCGATTTCAGCAATTCTGAGACTGTTAAAATTTGGTAGTCTTGATGGAGATGATAGAAGTGTCGAATTAAGTTGAATTTAGAATGACAATATGGTGATACATTGTGATCTAAATTCCCCAAGGTTTCATTTCAAAAAAATCAAAAAATAATGAAAAATTTGGCCGGGTGTAGGGAATTTCCTGCACCCGCCGGTGTAGGGTCCTTTTTCCCATATATATATATATATATATATATAAAAAGAGAGAGAGAGAGAGAGAGAGGAAAAGGAAGCTACATCATGATGTAGCTAACCTTAGCTACATGAGGGGTAATTTCGTTCTCTTATTTTTATTTTTTTTCGAAATTTCCACGATGGATTTTCATAACTATATCCCTCTAATATGTCATTCAAATTTCATCAGAACTAGAGACTCCTACAGCCTCCATCCAAAACATGTAAAATACATCAAATCTGTGACCGTTAAAAATGATTGTCTGGATGGAGGCCGTAGGAGTCTTTGTTTCTGACGAAATTTGAATGACATATTAGAGAGATATAGTTATGAAAATCCATCGTGGAAATTTTGAAAAAAAAAATAAAAAAAGAGGATGAAATTGCCCTTGATGTAGCTAAGGTTAGCTACATCATGTTGTGGCTTCCCTTTCCTCATATATATATATATACATATATATGATATCTTTCAAATGAGACATGGTCCTTCCATCTATAAGGAAGGCCAACAATCCTGTACGCCCATAATTGATCAGATGGTTGTTATTAAAGGTGTGTTATTATTATTATTTAATTAATCAAAAACTTATTTTGGTCATTATGCATTATCTAAATATAGTATGTAGCATCCCAAAATATCTTCTCATTAATCTCTATCATACTCTTTCTAAAAATCCCATACGTATACCTAAAATATATCATTAACCTCTTTCTTAATCTCACAAACACGACGGCGGCGCATGAGAGGAGGTGACGACAGTGGGAGGAAGAGGATCACGTCGAGCTTTGCACGTCTCTCCGTCATCTTCCTCGTGGGAGGAAGAGGATCACGTCGGGCTTCACGCGTCTCTCCGCCATCGTCTGTCTTCGTCGTGTGCACATTGGAGATCTTATCTTCGTCGTCATCACAGGTATAGTCAACCTCCTCGCTGCCTCCATCTTCATCTTCACCGCCGGCTATGAAGATGACGATCGAATAATCCTTGAAGTAATTTTTAGCATTATGCGTGGCCTCATCTGCAAGGAAGAAGTTCATGGCAAGTATAATTTCCAGGGAATGATGTTGCGGCTCTCCGGGAAGACCTTCATGCAAACGACGACGACAACACGTAGATCGGATGACGATAAGTGTACACGATGCTACAACCAGTCCTGGATGAAGAACGATTCGCAATTTGATACAATATTGATGTGTACTATACGATATTAGTCTGTTTTATACAATTTTGATATGTATTATACAAATTTGTGATGTATTTTTTACAAATCAAATGGTTGTGAATGAAAATTATATTTTTTTTTTATAGATCTTGTATCTTGTATATGTTAATGTGCATTACATATTTTGAATGTGCATTATACATTTTAGATGTGTTTTATACAAATTTGGTTTGTATATTCGCATCAATTAAGTGTGAATGACTACCACAATTTTTATAAAAAAAACTATACAAATTTTATTATACAAAGAACCATACAATCGTTACAAAGAACCACACATTAATTACTAATATGAATTGTATTTTACAAAGAACCATGCAAAATTTACAAATAACGGACGACTTTTTGAATGAACAACGGATTCTACAAAAAAACATGCAGTCATTACAAAAGGAACCTTAAATTCTACAAAAAAATACGTGAGGATAAAAAAATATGCCCCAGATAATATCGTCCAGCAAAAATGGGATATTTTTAAAATATGATATTGCAAAAAATACCAAAAATAAAACTAGCTAAATTTAGTATTTCAGAATATTAATTAGAGTGCATAATTAATGCAAAAGTTGATGACCAAAATGCCCTTTTGGGCAACAAAATTGAAGGTGTCATTGGATTTGAATCCGATGGTCCAGATCGTTGGCCTTCCTTAGAGATGGAAGGACCATGTCTCATTTGAAAGGCCCCATATATATATATGGGGGGGGGGGGGAGAAATATGCTTCCTGGGAGTAGCCAACGGGGTTGCTCCCACCCTTATTTTTCCTCCATTTTTTTATTTTTTTGGAAAATAAAAATTATATATCCATCACTATATCCCTATAACATTCTATTAAAATTTCGTCAGAAACAGAAACTCCTAAGCCCTCCATCCAGACGTCATTTTTTAACGGTCGCGAGATTTTTTAAATCGACCATGTTTGGATGGATGACGTAGGAGTCTCTGTTTCTGACGAAATTTTAACAGAATGTTAGAGGGATATAATGATGAATATACAAGTTTTTATTTTCCAAAAAATAAAAAAATTGGGGGAAAATGGGGGTGGGAGCGGCCTGTTGGCTCCTCCCAGGGAGCAGCCCCCATTTACCCCTCTCTCTCTCTCTCTCTATATATATATATATATTCATAATTGTTTCTTGTTTCATTTTACCATGTTTTACATTGAAGAACACATTTAGAGCCTATAATTGGAAGAATTTTAGTTGAAAATAGTACAAGTAAGAACAACACAAGTGATTAAAGAACGAACGTCCTATGTGCATCCGACAACTCAATACATCTAAATTCATGTCTCTACTTCTTGCTTTTAATATGGATGACTAAATTTAGCTTGGTGATTAGTTAAAATGAGCACAATATATTGTAGCATATTTTTAAGGCACATGACATTAAAGAAATACCGTCAATCAATGGTAACCGTCGATTATTCATGCAATATTTCATGATCATTTATATCGAAATTAATATCTAAAGTCCTATCAATTTAATTTTCTCAAGTTCAAAGTGTTTGCAAATGTCACGTCTCGGGCTTAGGTCCACGGTCCGTTATCGAGGAAAACTGGCCCTGACACCTTATTGGGTACAGGCCCAAATGGACCCGTTGACAACCACCCAAAATGCTTAAGCCCAAGTTGTCAAGTAGTAGTCCCCAATACTTATAAACCACACCCACACTTCGTGAGTTTTAGGTATGACACTCTGTTTGGGGTTGGGGTGTTACAGCAAATGTGATCCAATTTTGTGTCAACATGCAGTTACTCGAGTAATAGCTAAAAATGCAACTTAAGCAAGAGTTCAGGGTATTACTGTAAACGTTCCAAGTTATGAATATGCTAGAAGTTGTAGGAGGTTTAATAAAATTGTCTACTATTCTGTCGTATTTTTTATTGAATTCAATAACATTCTTTTAGTTCAGATATAGTTCCAACAACCTTCAGATGTATGTGTAATTTTCCTCATTTTTATAGCAAGTTTATGGAATTTATTCAACTATTAAACAGAGATGTGTAATTTCATGAAGCATGAAGGGTCTTCAAATTGATATGGATATATTCGTATCTGATCCACCATTGTATTTGTTTTATAAAGATCTTGATGTGTATATATGTTAAAATGGATACATATAGAGATACCACTTAGATATCCGTAATATTTGTATCCTTGTGTGTGTGTACGTGTTTATATGTAAATATAGTCGCAGATTAACTTTTAACTATATATAACATAATTATAAACCTCTTTTCATGATATAAGTAATTTATTGTGTTTGTATCATGTATATTACATACAATGCATGTATATTTAAACTAATGTATAGATTCTTTTAAATATTATTTGTATGCGATCTGTATCCATTTTACGTCTCATTCCATCAAAATCCGTATCCGCATACGTATTTATATTTAAATAAATATAAAAATATGATAACACATTTGTATCCGACCGTTTTCATCTTTAATCCTGACTCGTTTGATGGGAGGATCGTTGATAGGAGTCGTGGAGACAAAATCTACCCCTACCTTCGATATGGGGTCCTAAAAAACAAATAAGCACAAAGAACCATCTCCAAGAAATAAATGCTTACTTATTATGTCGTGGATCAAAACATAAATACTATGTTATTATATCATGATGGATCTATACTAAGGCATTGTAGACGTGAGAGCATGCAATGCATAGAACTAGAAACACATAATGAACTAGAAACACATAATGAGTATAGAGTCAATCCTTTTGTATTCATATCATAAGAAGGATGCATCTCCGTCCTTAACGATATCCCCATTCCTATCCTTATTTCATCAACCTAGAGCTGTGTTTTCTTCTGTTAAGTGATTCCTCGGCTAAAATTATTCGAGTTGAATCTTAGTCAATCGTGTTTGTTTTCAGTTAAGTCGGTCCTCATCACGATTTTTTGCAAGGTGGTGGACAGCAAAGGAAGAAGGAAGTATTGGAGAAAGAAGTAAATAGATGTATTTAAAGAAAGGATTTTATCGGTTGTGCTCGACCTTGACTTCTTGTCGCTCTATCACTTGTACCCCTCTGTTACTTTAGCCGTCAATAAATTGAACTTAACCATGGTTTTTACTATGCGATTAAGAGGGACATGAGTGTCCAGACACTCCCCCACTGAGGTCCTCTGCGAGTTCCGCAAGATTTGCACCATCTGCATAGAATTGTTCGCCAATGAACTCGGCATCCTCCGGGGGGTGGGGGTGGAGGAGTAGAGGGCAGAGGAGGAGGGATGATGGGGGAGGAGGTTGGAGTGGATTTGGAGGAGGGGGAGGAGTGGGAGGGGGAGAAAGTAGCTATGGGAGTAGCAGCATGCACCGCCCTCCCAACTCATGTACTTCCACTTCTTACGTAGATATGGTAAGGAGGATCAGAGTCCAACCCAATGTGACCCCTCATGGCCCTCGCACGGCTGGTCGAGCTTGTCGTGGCGGGGCCCGTCCTCACTTGGGCCTCCACCTTCCCCTCGAGCTTCCTCAAGCACTCCTCCCTCACCTCCCACCTCGACTACTTCTACTTCGTGAGAGCTTCTCTCTGTTGCTCCCAATCCCAAGTGGAAAAGACTAATTGTGGCATCTCCATTGGTGTTCTCAGGTTCTCCACTCGCTAATGATGGTGGCTGGTTTCATCCTCTTGGCGGGGGAAGGTGAGTAGGGAGGGCGTGGGGTTGTGTGAGGCGTGTAGTTGCTGATTCGGGTTTTAGGCAGAGATCATGGTGCACTGGTGGCTGGAAGGGTGGTCGAAGGGGAAGAGGAAGGCAGTGCACCTACTGTTACAGAGGACAACATTCGGGTTCAAGTTGATCGGAATATGGGCCATGTTTGAGAGGTTGATCTATCAATCGCGGACATGCAGAGGATGTTGAGTATGTATCAAGCAGCTCGTTGAGCTGAAGGTGATGGGGGAGGAGGAGGAGGGCGGAGGAGGAGGAAGGGGTCAAGGAAGGGGGAGGGGTGGTGGAGGAGCAGGGTGGCGGGGGAGGGACCATGGAAGAAGAGGAGGTTGGAGAGGAGGAAGAGGGGGAGAATGGGATGGGGAGGGGGGGGGGGAGGGGGAAGGATGACTTTTCTATCTTTTTTTAATCTAATTTCTCCTGTGTCCATGAAGTTAACGTCTGTTTGATTTGAGGATGGACGACAACTAATCTGAGGGGCACAAGTGATCATTGTGGAGGAAGTTGAGGGCACAACTGATATTCCAAAAAAAGAGAGGGGCATAAATGATATTGCAATATCTCATATGGATACATCTGATAAAATCCTTTAAAGAAATATCCATTTTCCAAGGTCCTTCATATAAAACACCTCTTAGGGTAAATTAGAAAAAAATTACAATTATGCGACAATTCCCCGATTAGGGGTGGCTTCATTTTTCAAAAGTAACAAAGAGGGACTTCAACTTTCAACTTTAGGGTTTAACATCGACAGAAAATGGTCAGTGCAGCTTACGAAGGCATATATTTGAGATAAAAAATAAGATCAGGATCCTCTTTGGTACATTTGAAAAATGCAACCTCTAATTGGGATTCAACACATAATCGAAGTCCTTTTTGTAATTTACCCAACTTTTCATTTTACCTTTTTTACAATTTAAACTCATGTTTTATCAATGAATCTAGAGAATAAGGACATGTTATGTAAGGCAGAATGCCCTGCAAATATTGATGCAAACTGATATTGTGACGCCCCGCCCCTTCGGCTACCGAAACCGACGAGACGGGAGCGTCGGACCTACGGTCCAAAACGTCCACGATATATGATACTCAGCAAACCATCTGAAAACTCAGATTTTGCGAGGGTCAAAATAGTCCACACAAGGCGGGACTACAGTGTCGCTGAGCGACCGCTCACGAAACCCGAATTAATCAACAATTAACCCACGACAATCAAGTAAAGCAATGAAAGTGTGTGGAGTTAAAATTTATTATAACTCTACAACAAGATGTGTATAGTGCAAGTATGTGTAGAGGTCGAACACAGGGAGCAGACAGGTAGAACGGGGCAAAAATTGCTCAAAATGTGTGAGTTGTGATCAAGTGCCTATTATGCTAATTTTTTGTGGGTTTTAAATTTATATAATTTTTTTATTTAATTTTGTAATTTTATATTTTTGTATTTTGATTTTTAATTTTCTGATTTTTATATTTTATATTTTATATTTTTTTATTTCCTTTTTCAATGTTGGAATATAAAGACAATGTAATAAAAGACAAGCTAAAGTATTTATAAAAATGTGCAAAAATAACCAAAAATTCAGAAATGAGATGTTTTTGATATTTTTAGGATTTTTTACTGTTTTTGTGATGTTTGGGTAATTTTTAGAATGTTTTTGGTATTTTTAATTGGCTAAATAAAGAAAACAGTGAATAAAAATTGCTGGCCGAAATTAAATTGAGGATGAAAAATAGTAAACAGTGTCAAAAATTCCTCAAATTAATTTTCCATAAAAGAGAATAAAATAGAGAAACTACAGAAACTGAGTTTATATTTTTAGGATTTTTCTAGGATTTTTTAGATTTTTAGGAAGGTTTTTGGGCTTTTCTAATTTTTAGGAGTTTTGTTTTGTATTTTTTAATGATTTTTGGACTGAAGTTAGAACACAATAAGATAAGCAAAATATATTTTTTTGGGAATTTTCTGATGTGTGTTTATAATTTTTTGGTATTTTATGACGTAAACAGTGCTGAAAATGAGTGTTTTTGAATTTTTATAAATAATAAAATGCAATGAAAATGAAAAATAAAAATATGGCGTGAATCTACAATGCAACAGGAGCTTAACTCTATTTTTTGAGAATTTTTGGAGTTTTATAGATGCATGAAATAAATAGGGAAAGCATACAAAAATACAAGGCCTAACAAGGGTATGAATGAAAATAGAGCAAAGTTCAAGGACCAATATGCGAATTATACAAAAGTACACAACTTCAGATGAATGCTTTGAGTCCTAAATAAATATTACACAAAATGGCGGGGGAAAATGGGGCAAAATACCCTCGCCCGACGATCGAACGGCTGCGAAGGAATGTGAATGAACTCGCGAAGAATAGCCTCTCGGCGAGTTTTGGCTTGACGGCGTGATCTCCTCCTACAACCTGGAAAGTCCCAAGCTGGCCGAGAAGCTCCTGCGAGGCTCCCCTATCGACTGGCGGCCTCAAAATGACGGTTGCTCCGTCGGGGCGTCACCACGGTGATGAAGAACGGGGGGAAACTCCAAAAGGTTTGGCCTGCGTCAAAAACGACCCCCTTGATGGAGTCCTTTGGCCTATGGACCTGAAAATGAAGAACGAGAATCACAGTAGAGGGTCCCAAGGGCCAACGTGTGGAGTGGAGAAGGTGGCGGAATGGCAAAAATGGCCGGAGCTCATGGAGCTCCGGCGAGGTGTTTGCTTGTGAGAAATCTAGGCGAGTGAATGATTGAATCAACAAGCTAAATGTGAAAACTAAAAACTGAAACTAAGAGCTAACTAATCAGCGATAAAATGAAAAGAAAACGACCTCGAAGGCGGGTTGCCTGAGATGGGGACCTCACGGCCAAGCTTGGCCGGAGATGGATGGAGACGCCTCCGCACCGCTCCTCCTCTCCTCCTAACGGCGAGGTGAGGTTGCTGTCACCTCCCTCTAACCTCAGCACATGAAAGAAGGGAAGAAGAAGGGGCAAAAGGAGTTCAAACTCGAAATGGAGGAGAAGGGTCGTTTTTAAAGATGTGGCTCTGGAGGCACAAAGAACGAGGTGTCGTGCGCGAATCGATGGTCCAAAGACCCGTCCAAGCCTAGGGCGTGTAACCTCAATATATGGTAAACAAAAGTAAAGAAGGAAGAATTGCCAAAATGGTGAAAGACGCGCTCTCCAAAATTCGGAGAAAACGCCAAAAAAACGCAGTCTGACAAGCTTCAGAACATTGGGCAGAGAGTGGGCGAGGAGGCATGAAGATCGAGGTTTATCGAGCAAATCTTCGATCTAAAGACCAAACCAAGTACTGGGCGTGTATCATGGTTATATGGGGAGAAAACGTGAAAAAGGACCCGAGGTCAAAATGTGAATGACGTGGCCTAGAAAAATAGGAGAAAATGACCAAAAACGCAGCTGGCAGGCTGCAGGTGCAGACCAGGGAGTTGACCAGCGGGTCAACTTCCACCCGGTTGGTCCACGTGGACCAACCACAAAAATCCCTGGGAATAACATTTGTAAATTCAATTAAAAATAGCAAATCAATTTATTAAATTATGGTTACAAAATAAAAAATGTTTATTATTTTATAAATTATTTTATTATGATTTTTATTTATTTTTATGAAACATATTTTTACAAGTTTGCATTTATACCCTTATAGGTATCTATATCTATGTATTTAAGTATTCTATTTTTATTTAGGTATTTTTAATATTATTATTTTTTGTTTATTATTTTATATAATTATAACATACTTTTATACATGTAAATCTATTTTTATTTTATTTTATTGATGTGTTTTGTATAATTAATAAAATATAAGTATAGTTTATACAGGTATGTGTATAAGTAATGTATCTATGTATTTTATTTTTAAGTATTTTATTTTTGTTTTTATTTAGGTTTTTATTCTTATTTTAATGTACATTATTATTATAAGTATTATTTACAACATTATAAAAATACAAAATTGTAAAAATAATAAAATAAATAATAAATTGAATATTTTAATATGTATAAGTATACAATGAGGGTCCAAAACTCAACTTTCAAACCGTAGCTCCGCCAAATGCGAAACCACCGCCATTGAATAGCTTATTTTATTCTATATACGATTAAAGGTGAGTACGCTGCATTTGGAGTTTTTATTTGTGAGATACGGGTCTGGGAAGTTGGCATTCTGGAATTTTATTCAGACCATAACTTTTTATCTGTACATTATTTTTGAATGAAATCAATTTTGTATTTTTCTTTATAAAATTATCTGCAACTTTCATGTACAAAGTTTCTTTATTTGATGTATAAAAAGTGGAACCAAAAATAGGTCCCAAAATGAATAAAGAATGAATAAAAGGTATAGGTATTTTATCTGTATTTTTGACCTTATCTCCCCCTACTTTATTCCTTGTCGACCTATTCATCAAGATGCCTAGGTCTCGGGTTTTGGGTCATAAAATATTTACAATATTTTATTCTTTTTCTTTTCTTTTCTTTATTCTATAATTTTGGCTTTAAAAACCGCATTTTATACAATATTTACACACATATACATGAATGCTAAAATGCATGAATTAATGCTATTTATACGCATTTACTAGGGTTTTTGAGGCCAAAAAGATAGAATAAAGATGATGAAACGTAGATTCATCACCATCTTATGCACATTAGATTAACATTTGAAATATAAATAACAACAGGAGAATAATGTGAAATGGATGCCATACACAATTTGATTTACTTTTAATGAGTTAAGCAGACCACGTAGATAAGTGGTAGATAAAGATAAAGATGGAAAATTTTCACATACTAAGACACGATACATATGCAAAAAATCATCAAATAAATCTATAGCATAATTGGTCAGGTGTATACATATTCTTGATAACGATGAGCGCATCAACTATTACGACAAAGGATTCAACTTTAAATATATTGTTAGCTATAGTGCAATGGTCATTATCTTTGCACTATCATTTGATACAGTGATCGGGTAGATGGAGTAGGTGTCTCAAGGGATTGGGCATGCACCCTTGGGGCCTCGGGTAGATGCCATGAAGGCCGCGACCCCAACGGACGAGTTGGGTGATGCGTTGCAGCTAGCAGCCGGTAGCATCCGGAGTCGCTCGACGGAGTTGGCAGGTAGCGCGGTTGGCATTCTTGGTTTCTCACTTATACACGATTTTAATACTCGATTTAAAATTATATGTGGTCGCATCTAATTTTACTTTGAGTATTATTATTGTGAGAGGTGTTCCGGGATGTGGTTTGAAGTTGGAGAAATTAGGATATATCTTATCTTACTCTAGTTGAACAGAGATCTTGAGAGTTACTCAAGATGAATACAAGTTCCCGTATAGCGGAGGCCTGCGAGTTGCGTACTTGCATGTGCTAGAATAATATGAGATGTGGTTAATGATTGGATGCCGGTAGTTGTAATTAATTATCATTGTGGTCCCTAATCAACTTGTTGAAATATCAAAACCGCTATAGTAGTACTCAAATGATCAATAAATCAATAAATAAAATAAGTTAATATGTGATCCAAAGTGAATCAGAATAACTTGATATTTTTCTCCGATCTACAATACATGCATATGCCATTGAATAAAGTTGAGTATACATTCTTTTCTTACCCCCATATTAGTCATTTTAGTGTTTCGTTACTGGGCAATTGCTCATAACGTTACCCTCGTGTGAACCCAACAGGTATACCTGAGCAGTCGCTGCCACAGTAGTGGTCTTTGGAGGAGATCAGACTTTTCTTCGTCATACTTGCATCAGACAGGGTGCGTCCTACTTAGAGTAATTTATTTACTTCCGAATAATTTTATGTTATTTTTGAGAAACATTGTAGCGAGATATGTGGAGAGCTTCTTCTACAAAATTATAATTATATGATGTATCTCATTTTGTGGACATGAACTTGATGATTACGGTTATCAATGAGAATGGATGGTGCATTTTACTTTCCACTTTACATTATTCTCCTGTTGTTATTTATATTTCAAATGTTAATCTAATGTGCATAAGATGATTTGCTGAGTATCATAGATCGTGGGCGTTTTTGGACCGTAGGTCCGACGCTCCCGTCTTGTCGGTTTCGGTAGCCGAAGGGGCGGGGCATCACAGATATGGACATATATATGTCCGATATGCTACTATATCTGTTTTATACATATTTTGACATCTACATCCATATATGTTTTAAAATGAATAGGTATATGATATCCACAAATATATGTATTCGCATATCCATTTTCATGTATAAATATAGTTGTAGATTTATTTTTTATCATATGTAACATAATTTTATACCTTCTTTCACTATATTTGATATAATTGTTATGATACAAGCACATTTAGTACATTGATACCATGTTTATTCTCATCAATACATGTATATTTAAGCTAACCTATAGAGCATTTCTAGTATTATTTGTATACGATTAATGTCCTTTTTTATATTCATATCCATTTTTAAGGATATGGTAGTATAATTTTAAAACGAACGCAGATATGATAATATCTATATTTGTATCTGTCTGTTTGCATCTCTGCTTGTAAGAGCTCTAGTGTGTATATAGTGTATATATGTAGTAAGCATGGGCTAGATCTACACAATGTAAAAATGCTAACTATATGTTGGAAATGGGATCATTAAAGCATGCATTAACCAGTAAATTCAATGATCAGTACGAATCAGTGCGTTACAGATTAACAAGATTAAAATCTTGCATATCCAATTCATGAAGAAATTACAATATGCATGCAAGAACCAAATTAACCATTTATAAATCATGTTAGGGAGAGATTCAGGAAAAGCAATGCAAACAAAATAGTAAACAGATTGGATAAGAGATCACCGAAGCGTCCATGAAATGGACTATCTTTAGAGAGGATATCGCCCCCACAATACCGATCCAAAGGGTACTGACGATCCGCTCCCAGGATACGACAGCACACGATCTGTGTTTATACACACCAAGGAGATCGTCCTCGAAAGTACCTCAAAGAACTTGCAGCCGAGAAGAAGAAGAAGAAACGCAAGTTGCAGAGGCGGTGGAGAAAATAGAGAGTAAAAGCGGCATGAAAGTTTTCTTGCGAGTGAAGAAAATGACGTCCATGGGGATGGTATAAGAAGACGCCTAGGGTGCGGCTTTTCACCTTTCGAAAATGCCCCCAACAAGCATCTCTTCGGATTCTGAAATGTCGACTATATGAAAGTTGATGGAGTCGAGTCGAATTCTTTTATTACGGTCGAATCACAATTAATCCGTAGAATTAATTTATTAGCCCCGCTAATGAAGCCCTTAACAGAAGTATCGAGATCCGAATTGACTCTCATGAGCTCGAGCCGGAGCCAGACCAAAGACAGAGCAGATCAGAGCGCATGTGTGGTCCTCCATTCCTCCTCTCTACTATTGCTTCAAGGGCTTGGACTGTGAACTCATATATAAGCTCACCAAAAATTTAGAAATACTAGATGAGGTACTAAACTTCCATCCAAGCCACACCTTATTTCGCATTTAGGAATTCCCAACTTTTCCTCCAACGTCATTTAGCTTCTCAATTGAAACTAAATTAAAATCCAATGTAATACATATGTTTATCAAATTAAAATCTAACTACATTAACTTTGAATACAACAATCCCCCACGAAGTCAACAATTTGAAAAGAGATTCAAAAAGAGTCAAAAGACATCTTTTGGCTGCCACACTTTGCTTTCAGTAAAGTGATGAACATAAAATTCACCTCAATAATAGTGTGGAATTATGCTGTAGTGCAGGAGGCGAATTTTGTTCAGCAAAAACCACAGACTTTGAATGATGTGGAATATTTATGCTTGGAAAGTCTACCAAGGTCGAACACAAGGACACGACTGCCTAATCTGAGTATTGAATTTTGATTCATGAAGGCATAATATCAATTAATTTCAGTTTCAGGTCCATATGCAAATTATGATGCACTATGCTATTTACAAGGCAATGCCATGATGCATACAATTTTTTTATTTTAATTTTTATGCAAGTTAAAATGATGCATGTGAAAACAATGCAAGAGAATATGCATGAAGAATAAAATGTCAAAAATACCTACAATTATACCCTAAAATGAGAGCAACGCAATATAGAATGAAATTAGAGCCAATTTGAACACATCATTAAAAATCGGTCATCAATTCAATCAGGACAAGTAGAGCATGGTCCCATTTTTCACATAAAAAATCACTTAAATTAAAACAGTGTCAAATGGGACAAGTAAGCATGTTAAAATGTAGAGGACAAAATAAGGATCAAAACGACACTAAAATCATGCAATTTGGACCTACGATGCTCAAGTTATGCTAAAAACAGTGCAAGGGCATAATGGTAATAAAAATGCAATAAAATAAAGGGATAAATATTGCATTTAGGTCCCTGGAGGGACCTAAATGCAAATAAAGAAAACCGCCTGGGCCCTTCTGCAATTTTTCCATTGCGTGCAGGGGCATATTTGCAATTCTTCAAAACCTGGAGGATCTCCCTGTAATTTACCCAGGCACGCACGTGAGGCACGTGCCTGGGGACCAAAATGCAAATATATATACTGCCGGGGTCTTCTTTGCAAATTACTCAGGCCTCACGTGCGGTGCACGTGAGGACCCAGGCTCGGGAGGCGGCTCGGGCTCGGGTCCACGTGGCGTGGTCTGGAGGTTTGGCTCTAGGTCCGGTTGTTCCGAGCCTGCTGGTCTGGAGAGGAGGCTCGGGACACCACGTGTCTTCATCCTGGCCATCCGATCGAAACGATCGGACGGTAACTGCTTTATCTTCTTCCGTCGTGGACGACCGGAGGAGGTGGGGCTCCGGCGTGTTGGGTGGAGCTCCACCGCCCGCCATAGGGTCGCCTGAAGGTCGAGAGAGATAGCTGGGCCTCTGGAGAAGGACTGGGAAGCTCCGCGAAGCTCCGAAGCGGATCGGAGGGGGAGATCAATGGAGCTTCGCCGGCAGGGAGGAGCTCGAAGGTGCTCCGGTCTGAACTCCGGCCAATGAACCTGCAACTGTTAGAGTAATAGCCGAAGCGTGCTCTTGAGGGTTTTGTGAGTGGAATGGGGTCCCTGGGAGGTGGTTGGAATGGGGGACCAGGGCTCCTTCCCCGTTGGAGCAGAGGAGGAGATGGCGGCGGGTGAACGAGACTGCGGAGAAGGGGAAGGTGGTGGTCGAGGGTGTCGCGAGGATGATGGTGAAGTTGCGAAACGATTAGGTGGATTAGATGAGGTCGGAGGTGACTTGAGGTGGCGGAATAATTCAGCGAAATTACAAGAAAAGTCTCCTCGCCGGAGCGAGGAGTTGGCGGAGGTTTTGGCTTGGGATGAGCACCCTGGGGGTACTCCGGTCGTCGCCCAGCTGGTCAGCCATCTCCAACGAGCTTAATGGTGCGCAAAGACACCGCGACACGGCCACATCGGCCGTGGGTCAACACCGAACTCCAGCCGTCGCTGCCTCGACGCCCCGCCCTCTCCGTTGTCACCGGAGGGGCGGGGGAGACTAGGCTAGAGCCCAAAAATGGTGGACCACCGGCTACGGTGGCGGGGGAGGGGGTTATATAGGTGATGAAGGTTGAGCGTTATAGAGGTCGTCGGAGGTTTTCGAGCGGGGGTTTAATGACGAGGGAGTGATAAATGGAGGATATGAAGGTTGTGCGAGGAAGGTGGATCTACGGGTGATGTCGGGGAGGCGTTATGAGTAGGAGGAGATGGCTGGAGCGCCGGCCAAAAAAGGAAGGGGGATCAGGGTTGGTGATGCGTAACGGCAGGTGACGGGGACTTCGGAGGAAGGAGACGACCTTGTGGCCGTTGGATCTTGCGATCAAACGGTCCGTATACGGGCGTGGGCGGAGGGCCAAGATCAGATCCAAAGATATGATCGAACGGTGGCGATTGGAGCGCGAGGGAATGGCTCAGATCGAATGATGGGGGGATCTAGCGGTAAGGGTTAAAGGGATGACGTGGATCGTTGTTGACCGGAAGATGAAAGTGGGATCGGAGGGTTGTGGATGAGGGAAGACGTGGCACGAGGAGGGGCGTTAGATGGAAGTAGGGTCCGAGGGCTGAGGATTAGGCACTAGGGGGCGACTAGGATTTAATCTGGATATCAGATCCGACAGCTGAGAAATGAGGCGGGTTTGGACGACGGAGATGGCGATTGGAGCAGATCCAACGGCCGTGAATGGTGACGGGTGGCGGAAAGAGGGAAGGGCCACGTGGGCAGCCCAGAAGGCACCACGTGGCCCAATCAGAAATTCGGAAAATGTTAAATCAAAGATAATTAGAAAAGAAATAGTTAGAGGCCGAATTTGGAAAAAGTCAAAACATGAAAGTTGCTCGTCTCGATGAGATCTACAACTTTCATGTTGGTCAAAAAGCCAAAAGAGGTCATCTGTACAAAAAGCTATTTTGAGGGGTATTTTTAAGGGGATAAAAACACCAAGTTTGCGGTTTTGAGATTTTTTTGTATTTTTTATCTTTTTAAGGGTCAGTGATTTATAGACAAGTTATCTACCTAATTTTTAGGGGTTTTTGAGTGGTAAAATAGATACAAAAAATAAGAGAAATTAAATACAAATAATTAATGGTAATTTATATACAATATAGTACATGATAAAAACAAAGAATTAGAGGATATTTTTATTGGCTTGTTTAAGCAGGGATTCTAATAAGTGGCTTTTAGCATGATGAATACGAGATTCATCATAAAGGTACCTTTCGGATTAAACCCCTATCTTAATTTACTATTTTCACCTTAACATGAATGAAGTGAACTGCATCTTGAACTTCAGACTTTAGCGTTAAAGTATAGGGTAGAAATAACAAAGTGCCGTTCTTGGTACAATCTTCAGGGTTGGTGCTCTTAAATGCCATGCACCATTATTTTATTTCATGAGTGTGTTCAGGAAAGACCCTTCTCAGTTAACTGTAGCCACAGTAACAGTCACATAGGTGGCTTTCTCCAAGGATGCACTTCTAACATCCTGTCCAAAGGCTTGAACCCATTCAGAGCATATTCCCTTCCTAAACTTGCAGCTTAAATGGAACTCCAGCTTCTAAGGATAAGACACGCATGCATAAGCATTAAAAATAAGAGTGTCAACCAGTTCTCCAAATAGCTTGTTATAACCACATTGAACTTACTTTTTGGGATCTCCACTCATATAGGTTGGACTACTATTGTAGAGGAATTCTCAATGGATCTCAGTATCATCCCAAGCCTAGACTTTAGGACTGTATCAAGTCCCTTAGTCAATGGATCTGTTGTGTTGTCATTGGATCCTACAAAATCCACAACCAACACCCCTCGATACACCAAATCCCTTAACGCCTTAAGTCTGATCTGAATGTGTCTTCTTATTTTTTATTAAACTTTAAACTCTTAATCTTGGTAATTGTGGTCATGTTATCACAATATACCGAGATCGTAGGAACTGGCTGACCTACCATGGAAATTTCATAAAGAAGTTCCCTTAGTCATTCATCCTCAATTTCAGTAGTGTTAAAAGCACACAGCTTAACCTCAAAGGTAGACTGAGCTAGAATGGTCTGCTTTACAGACCTCCAGGAGTCTGCACCACCTTCCAAAGGTAAAGACATACCCAGTAACTCCATTACTCCCAATCTCCTCTATTTTCCCTATTTAGCTTGCATCACTATATCCTTCCAGAACATATAGATGTCTACCATAATGCAAACTAAGAGAAATATTTCCCTTCAAGTACTTCAGTACTCGATCCAAAGTCTCCCAGTGAGTACGGTTAGGACAGCTAGTGTATCTACTCAGCTTTACAACCGAGAATGAAATACCATGTCTCGTGCAATTTGCAAGATACATTAAACTTTCTATGACTCACGAATACCTTAGCTGAGCCACATGTACTCCACTCTTGTTCTTAAATAGTGTTTTGGATAAATCAAAAAGAGTGCTTACAGCTTTGCAATCTTGATATTCACTTTTCTCACGTACCTTCTCAACATAGTGTGATTCACAAAATACAATCCCATCAACTGACCTTATCAGTTTGAGACCCAAGATCATATCAACAACACACATGTCCTTCATCTCAAACTTGCTACTTAAGAATGCTTTAGTCTCATTAATAATCCTTGCATGTGATTGATGAATCCACGATTCATCGTCTCAATATATTGATCTTAGCAAAGTTCTCGAGTAAAATCTCAAATAATTATTCATAAATCAATAAATTAATGAATGACTCTTGTGAATAAAATACTCTAATTATTATATATTATATTGTATAAAATATATTAATAATAAAAAGTCATAAAATAAAGGAGTTTTTCACCTGTAAATAGTCCAAAACTTCATGTATTTAATAATTTCATTTCAACTCCTTTTCGGATAATTCTTTCTCTAACTTGTTATAAAATGTATATAAAAATAAAAAATACAAAAAAGTCACCATTAATAAAATACTCCTAGATCCCAAAGAGAACAAGCCGTAAAGTCCAACTTTCCGGCCAAATTCCCGCTCTGTATGAACTCCAAATTCACCAAACTCACTTTTCAAGTTTAAATTAGAAAATTATCTATCCAATGAAAGTGGTTTCATTAAAATCGAAGCTCGTTTGCAAAAGATGGGTTTTGGGACCTCGATGTACATTGTATATATTGTAAATATTTTTTGTTTCTTCCTTTTTATTTTATTTTTCTTAATTACTAAAAATCTAAAAAATATTTTTATTTTTTATTTTATTTCTAGTATTTTTTTATTTTTTTAAATATCTTTCATTAAAAATAAAAAAAAGTAAAAAAACATGTACATGCTGTTTGTTTATTTTGTAAATTCTCTACTCTCTTTTCTCTTTATTTTATTTTATTTTTTTAATAGCCAACTTTTAATTTCTTTTATTTTTTTATTTTTATTTCTCTACTCTAACTTCTCATTCTACCACCAACTCACATTCAACTCCATTTTCTTCATCTAACCTCCCATTCAACGTGATTTATTCCACCACTTTTTTAACCTCCACCTCCTTTCTCTTTTTATTCTTCTCTTCATCCTCATTTTTTCCATCCACCATTCTTAGAGAAAAAGGAGAACTCATCGAGGTGATCCGTTACATTGTTCCACCATGATACAAGGCGACGACCTCCTTTTAGGCGAGATCCGCAGCGATCACCGTCCTCGAGTTGCGAGTTTCCCATCAAGCTCGCATAGCTTCTCCGATTTTTTGTCAATCAAATCGATGCCACGACAAGAGTCCAGCGTAGCTACTCTGCCATTCAATGAAAATTCAGATAAGTATTCTCTCTCATTTTCCTTGTTATTTTATTTTATCTAATATATTTCCCTTGTTGTTTCACCACTCAATCATTTTTATATCACACAACCACGTCATCATCCTCATTCATTCCCATCATCACCACACCAAATCACCCATTTTTCATCTTCCTTGCCATGTTTGTTCCCAATTTAAAAAAAATAAAAAAATTAAAATCACTATACAATAAAAAAAAAGAGAGACAGCAGGTGGTTGGCCCCCTACCCCCACCTCCAGCCCCTCCGTCTACGGTCGCCCGTTGTCATGGCCTCCATTGCCCGCATGGGCCACACCGCAGCTCTTCCACTCCGTCGTGTGCCTCCGCATGGGCCGCGCCGCCCCACCCAGCCTCCCCTTCAACGTGCCCTACCTGCAACGAGGAAGAAGAAGGTTTCCAACCTTATTTATTTATTTATTTTTTTGTTAAAATTGCATTATTTTTATTTTAAGTTTTCATTATTACAAAAATATCCATGTACATAGTTTGTTTGTAAGTTCTTATTTCCTAAAATTGCACGGATACTCCTTTATTTATGCATTAATTCGGATATCCATTTTGCATCATTTATTTTAATGAAAAATAACATATTGTTGAGAAACTGATTGGATATTTATTTGGATTTTTTTGAGCTTTGAGTAATTAGATAAAATTATTTTAGTAAAATATTATATATTTTACCCAATATATAGTCTTAAATTCATATTTAATTTATGGTTGCTCTAAAAATTCCTCAAAATCGGAAATGATGCCTTTAAATTTCTTTAATTATTGTCCAAATTTCATCTAAATTGGAGTTGTTTTGTGCTTTAAATAAATTATAGAGTGATTTCAGTAAATGATTTTTAGTTAAATCCACACACATTATTTTTGCAAAATTCCAACTCTTCAAGATTGCATATCAAAATAGCTTTTTGAAATAATTCGCTCTTTGATAAATTGATATTGTGGATTTATTAGGAATTAATTACTCACAATCACTTTGTTTTCATTAAAAAATTCATAAAAAAATCATATATTGTCAAAGAATTCCCAAAAAAATACTTTCTCGTTTCATCACATTTAAGTTTCAGTAAAGTTTTCATAAATTTTGCATTCTATTTGTGTGAAAAATTACGTGAAAATCCATGAAAAAATGTGTATTTTTTGCATTTTAACCCTTAAAATGCCAAAAAATATACTTTGTATTCATCATTGAATTAGGTTTCTAGAAAAAAAATATAATTAGGCTAAATTGGATAATTTTACATTAAAATTAATTTGGCTAAGTTGTGTATTTTCTTATTAACTTAATTCAACCTCATTTTGCATCCCATTCATTTTGCATAAAAAATACAAAAAAATCCGCATTGAAAACCTAGACCTAAGTGTTCTGAATTAACTCAAAGTTGTTCCTTTGCCTCCCTGTATTCGACCTCGGACTTGCCCGGGATATAAATAAAAATCGAGTCCTCTTCACAGAGACATTTGATTCAGTTCTGATTAATTGGTTGAGTGTCATGCTACAACGAGTACCTAATATACCCACTCAGACGGCTTTATCAGTGATTCAAACAATAGTATGTCATCAACATGCATGCACAAGACAATATACTCGTCATCTTTCACCTTGGAATACACACATTTGTTGGATTCATGAATCTTAAAGCCACATGATAAAATAGTTTTGTCAAATTTTCCATGCCACTACTTTGTGCTTGTTTCAATCCATAAAGGGATTTAACAAGCTTTCAGACTTTTCCCTCATTCACAGGAATCACAAGCCCATCAGATTGATCTGTATAGATATCCTCCTCAAGTCCGCCATGCAAGAAGGCAATCTTCACATCCATATGATGGATAGAGAGATCATATACATATGCCAATGTTATGAGTCGGATTGTGGTCATCCTAGTCACAGGAGAATAGGTATCAAAATAATTGATACCTTCCTTTTGCCTAAAACTCTTAGCAACTAATCTGATTTTATACTTTTCAATTGATTCGTCAAGTCTAAGCTTTATCTTAAACACCCATTTGCATCCAATGGTAGAACATCTTTTGGGTAAATCAACGAGTTCCCAAGTTCCATTAACCATAATGGAATCCATCTCAGATTTGACAGCTTCCTTCCATTGTTTTATTTCAGATGAAGCCATGGCTTCCTTGTAACTTGGTGGGTCATCCTCGATCCGGTAGACAAAAAGTCACTACCAAGATCATTGGCTATATGTGGTCGTTTACTCCTCGTTAGCTCAGTATCTTCTGAAAGGTCATTGAGTTCACGTTCAGTCTCAACACCTACATTCGTTATCCTTTTACTTGATCTTGAATAGATCCTAATGTGGAGGAAACATCATTGGTCAGATTATGAGGAAACCCAATCTTCATAGGGAAGACATCCTCAAAGAAGGTAGCATCACGGAGTTCAACAATAGTGTTGATATCTATGCTCGGTATCTCAGACCGAATTATCAAGAGCCTATATGCATATCTATTTTTCAAGTAACCTAAGAAGATTGCATTAACAGTTTTAGGACCTAGCTTCAATCTCTTGTATTTTGGGACTAACACCTTAGCGAGACGTCCCTACACTTTGAGATACCTTAAGCTTGGTTTCTTATTTCTTCAAAATTCAAAAGTAAACTTTTTCATATGTCTTGGAGGAACCCTATTCAGAATATGGTAAGCTGTATTCAAGGCCCCTCCCCACATATAAGTTGAAAGTCCAGAACTGTATAGGAAAGCATTGATCATGTCAGTTGAGCTTCTATTTTTCCATTCTGCTATCCCATTTGATTGTGGTGAATATGGAGCAGTAACTTCATGAATTATGTCAAACAACTTGCATTGTTCATCAAAAAGTTAGAAGTACATTCACCCCCACTATCTGATCTAAGGCGTTTAAGCACTTTTCCTATTTGTATCTTAGCATCATTCTTAAATATAAGAAATTTTTCTAAGACTTCATCCTTGCTTTTTGTTAGATATACATAGCAGTATCTACTACCATCATTATAAATGTGATAAAGTATTTCTTATTGTCTCTGATCAACATACTATTAAATTCACAGATATCCATGTGCACTAGATCCAAGATCTCACTATCTCCAGAGACAGACTAAAAAGATGTCCTTGGTCTCTTTGCTTGCACACAAACTTCACATTTTTGGGTTTTATCAATAGTGTGTTTAGGGATAAACTCCAAATTCATCATTCTTTTAATTGAATTTAGTTCACATGTCCCAACCTATCATGCCACATTTCAGAAGATCCTAATTATTAACAGCATGAGACACGTAATTATAATATTCAAAATTTAAAACATTCACTGAGTCAATATTTACTAAATCACATATAATTCTAAACAATAAATCAAAGTCTGTCAAATAACCTTTTTCATAAAAAGTACCATGTCTCATAATGACAACTTTATTACATTTAAAGTTTAACTCAAAATCATTTCTAGCTAAAATAGAGCCAAATAGAAAATTTTCTCTGCGTCACGGACATGCAGCACCTTGTGTAAAGTTAGAAACGTCTAGAGGAGAACCTCAAGTTGACTTGTCCTAATCCCAACACCCCAGCCGCAGAATCACTCCCTATCTTCATAGTCCCGTCACTGTAGGTTTGATAAGAAGAAAACAAGGTTATGTCAGAATAAATATGTACATTGGTTCCCGTGTCCACAAACCACCTATTTGGATAATGGATATGGTATAGTTCATGTTTTACAGAGACATACCCCTCGATAGTTCCAAGTCTCACAATGATCATATTCATTTGTGAACTCCCATCTGCGGCACTAGGTTGAGCCTTTAAGGACGGACAGTCCTTCTTCCAATAGCACTATCTTTCCCTTCTTGTCTTTGCCCTTCGAGGTCATGAAATTAACCTTAGAATGAACATCAACAAGAACCACATGCTTTTGTTTTTTGTGTTCCTCCTCTATGGTGATTGCCATCATCAATTCCTCCATAAAATTTTCCCCTTTCTATGTTTCAGGATCATACCGAAGTCTTCCCAAGACTTAGGGAATTTTAGTGCACATGACCCGAAACTTCTCTAGAAGTTTCATCTCATTATCTTCTAAACCATGGAGCAGGAGTAAAAACTCATGTGTCTGTTCAGAAACCGACCTCCCTTCAGTCATGGAAAACTGTAAGAACTTAGCAGCAGAGTATTTCTCAATGTCAAGATCTTCGGTATTATACTTCTGATCTAGTTCTTCCCAAGCCCCTTCACAGTCTGCGTGGATGAATATTATGGGTCAAATAACATATCGGACAGAGCCAATAAGATGCAACCATGATATATACCGTCGTGTTTCTTCTACGCGGATTGCGCTTTCAAGCTATCGGGTGAGGGGTTTTCCTTTTCCATCGAAGGGCATTCGATTTCAAGCATTGAGATTAACCCTATGGTGGTTAACTAGATTCTCATGCATTGTTGCCAACGCTTGAAATTCTGACCACCGAATTTTTCAAGCATCCCGGTCATATCCACCCTCGATTTAAACATAGTGTCTGACATGGTTTTAATTCCGATTCTGGATATCCTCTCTAAGATTGTTGGAAACATGATCATTAAATCATACATTAACTAGTAAATTTCATGATCAATGCAAATCAGTGCATTACAGATTAACAAGATTAAAATCATGCATATCCAATTCATATAGGAATTACAATATACACACAGGAATCAAATTAACCATTCGTAAATCATATTAGGGAAAGATCTAGGAAAGGAAATGCAATAAACAAATTGTGGCAATCAAAACAGTAAATAGATTAGATAAGAGATCACTGAAGTGTCCATGAAATGGACTATCTTTAGAGAGGATATCAACCCATAATATCAGTGCGAAGGGGACTGACGATACGCTTTCAAGATATGATGGCATACGATCTACGTCCACGTACGCCAATAAGATCTTCCTTGAAAGTACCTCAGAGAACTTCAGCCGAGAAGAAGAAGAAGAAGAAACACATGTCACAGATGCGGTGGAGAAATAGAGAGCAAAAGCGATGTGAGAGTTTTCTTGCGAGTGAAGAAAACAACGTCCAGGGGGAGGGTATAAGAAGACCTAGGGCACGGCTTTCACCTTTGACCCTCTAATAAAACCCACAGTAAAAGTATCGAGATCCGAATTAACTCTCCCGAGCCCGAGCCTGAGCCGGAGATGGAGCAGAGCGTAGGCATGCGTGTGTAGTCCTCCATTACTCATCTCCACTATTTCTACAAGAGCTTTGGGGTGTTAACTCATATATGAGCCAACCAAAAGTTTATAAATACCAGATGTGGTACTAAACTTCCATCCAAGCCACATCTTGTTTCAAATTTAGGAATTCGCAACTTTCCCTCCAATGTCATTTAGTTTCTCAATTGAAACCAAATTAAAATCTAATGTAATTGCATAGGTTTACCAAATTAAAATCTAATTACATTAAATTTAATACAATACTATATATTGTGCATATCATAAGAATTGGGGGTACATAATTCAAGATTCTTTACAATTCTAGAATCTTCTTCCTGAGAATTTTTCTGTGTAGCACAGAAGTGCCTCGCAGTCTCTTTCTTCTGCATCCATGGAAGAGGATCTCGTGGCATTAATTTTGCTGAAATTCGGTCGAATCGGTTTCAATACGCAATCAAAATTCGATTGAAATGATCGATATTTTCAGCTAAATGAGTGGCCTATGGAACAAAATCCGGCTGAAATGATCGAAATTTTGATCAAATTCAACCGAAATCGATATATGTAAATTTATTTCATTTTTATCTTGAGTAGACAATTTTCACAAGATGTCATAAGGACCATTAGAATAAATGTTTGAGTGAAGACATAGCATTACCTAGTGAGTTGAAATTGAGGATTGAGACGTTGAATGAATTTTGAGAAATAATGTAGAGAAGGTCATTCTTTGTTCTTCCTCAAACCCATTTTAGCAGTTCTTGAAGGCACACAATTCTTTTCCAAGAAAAAGCTCCTAGAGATATGCTAGAGATCCCGCTAACCATGTCCAAACTTGCCCACTATACTTACGATAATCATGGATTTTATCACCAACCCCGCTACTAGCTTAACCCACGACTCGTGGGTCTCAGCTATAACCTTTAGAGCATAATCCTGCAAGCACCAAACTGTAAGACTTGGCAAAAACGTAGACATTGTTAGCCATTACAGAGGCGATGGTTGAAGCAAGTTACCGATCCAGCAACATAAAATTTCCACTAATTCAGAGGCTTCCCCTAAGCATTTAAACAATCAAGATCTTTACTTTTGAATTTAGATTTCGTTTCGATACAAAGTCCGGAAAAGAGTTATTTCAAAAAAATTAACTGAAATATCATTTAAATCGTTGGAAAATCGTGAAAATGACTCTAAATTCAATTTTTTTCCAAAAATTAAGATTTTTAATGTTTATAAATAAATAAATAGATAGAAATATATACGGAAAATATATGTGAAGATATATATTTAAAGTAGTATTATCATCATAATCACTGCACATGTCAAGGTGTAGTAGCATCGTGCTACCTAGAGTCTGAACTAGATTCTAAATTGGAAACAAAATCCATGATAATGACATCTTCAACAAGAATGATGTGGCACATGGAGTAGATAATAAATAAAACATATATATCAAAAAAAGAAAACAAATATAAATTTCTTTCGTTAAAACTTGAATTTAACTCTTGAAACTTATTTCTAACTAATTTGAGTTGGATTTAGACTCGATTTCAGACCTAACTAAAGAAACCTTTTCAAACAACAGAAAGCTCTTTCAGAATTCAACACATCAGCGGAGAAATGGGTGAAAGCAGTAATGCTCTGTCATCTACCTAGCACGTGGTCTATGAATATATGTAAATAAAGCGAGAGGTGGTATTAGTGAAAATTTTCTAGGTCACACCTCGAAGTAGATTCCTCCCTATTGTTTTTTTTATCAATCAGCATCTTGCTTTCGAAAGACATCATCATTGAAGGTGAGGGGATGGTAGGGGATCTAAAGATAAAGTGTAGAAGCCAACTGGTTTTGGACTAGTGGTCAAACAAAAGCATATAATATATTTCCTTATTTTACCATTTCGTCGAAATGACATGAAATAATGTCAATGTCTTTTTGTTGACATCTCACCGAAATATGAAAATGAAATAAGGTAGCACTTCAAAATTCGGAGAAATTGGATCAAATTTTCTTGAAATTTAAGAACGCGAAAAGGGATTGCTTAACATGTTCTTGGTAAGTCAAAGCACACGTCCTCTGGAAGTTTTCTTATGTTTACTTTTGTTATAAATCCTAACTCTATGTTGATGTATGTGGATCATACAGTATTGTTTTTTTCCTTAAAAACAAGTACATAAAGAACCCTAGGCCCCGTTTTGTAGAGGGATAATGGATAAATGGATGTTATCCCTCATTTTTGTTTGTTTGCAGAGATTTGATTCTAAGGAAAAGGAGAGATAAGTGGCGTTTATTTGCTATTCTCCATTTGGGTGGATAACAGATAGAAGTTAGTTTTGTTAGGTATAGTTGTAAAAGATAAAAATATATTCGTATAGTTGTAGGGGAGAATTTTGGCAGGAGAAGGTCATAGTGGGATAAGGTGCCAAACCAGTCCCTCATGTTAGCTTACGTGACAAGCTATCAAGTTTTTATCCCGAGATTGCATTGTTAAGTGGGACAAGGGCCTTATCCCGACCCTTATCCCACAAACGAACATGCCCTCGCATATTAGTGCATTGGACATAAGTTCTCCAAACAAAATCTGCTACAAGAACAGAAAGACTCGAATAAGACTTATGTGGGCAAGTCATAAAACAAAAAATTGTCTTTCAGAAAAGGAAATTTCACATTAGTTCGGACAAAAATGTTAAAGAATTGAATCCAAGGGTCTTGTTCCCAAGACCAAACTGATTAGCAGGCTTTCCATCAGGGATCTTATAGTCTCTGAACCAGTCTCTTATTGCAGTCAGAGTGCCCTGAAACGTAATAAAAAAATTGCAGATACGCAGAAAGTAATCATCATAAAATAATTTAAAATGGAATTTTACATAAATACCTATGGAACTTTGAAATCTAAAAAATGCCTCTAGAAAGTGTTTCCTCTGTCAGCCAATCGTTGGTAACATTGTTAATCTTTTTTTCTAAATAAAAAATGGAAAATAGTCGCCCCCCACATTCTTGCATTTCTCTCCTTTCTCCTCAGTCCTCACTGCCTCCTCCTTTAACCAACTACCCAAGACCCCCGGACCCAGCCCACCAGAGGCTCCCTCATCATCCCCCCCCCCCAACTCGGGAGTTACCTTGCTCCCATGAGCTCCATGTTTGTACAAGTCTCACAACTACAAGCTCCACAGTAAGGTAGATGATGACAAGGGAGGCCACGAGGCTGGTGTGATAACATGGTATGCAAGATCTTGAGACTCTCCCAGATCTCAGAGCTGTCACAATTTGCGATCTTGATGACATACTTCCAGATCGTCATGTTGGACAACTCCATCGGGATTCACGTGTGTGAACTAACATGGCTTTGTACTCTGATTTTGAACTGAATCTAGCGACCGTCGTCTATTTCTTGCTCTTCCATGACACCAAGGAACTCCCTATGAACACTGTAAAGCCAGAGGTAGACTTCTTGTCTTTGGAGTACTCCACATAATCTGCATCTGCATGAGTTATAATGGCAAAGGTTGTGCCTCTGCTAAATCATATGGACTGCATCCATATATGTCTGTCTAGGTTGTTGTATGAACTGACTCAATCTACTTACTATAAAGGATATATCTGACCTAGTGATGATCACATATAGGAGCTTCCCAACGGGCTCCCTATACCTCCTCTTGTCTACATCCTAGTGTCATCATCATACAGCTTTATGCTCAGGTCCATGAGAGGAGTGGCATGCCTATAATCTGCTATGCTTGTCTCATAGAGAAGATCTGTAACATACTTCCTTGTCATCACAAGACCTTGTTGGTTCTTAGCGAACTCCGGTCCAAGGAAGTAACGTAAACTGCCAAGATCATTGGTTACAAATTTGTGACCTGGGAAATCCTTACTAGGTTGGATGCCATGCGCATCATGCCCTATAACAATGATATCATCAACATAAACTAGTTTGTCAATTGTACCTCTTTGAGGCCTCTGAACAAACAGTGAATGATCTGTTATCAATCCCACGAAACCCTATTGCTCCATAAAATCCTAAAGCTTATGGAACCATGCTCTTAGACTATGCTTAAGGTCATAGATCACTTTGTGAAGTTTGCAAACCTTTTGGCACTCCCTCTTAGTAGTGAACCCAGGTATCTACTACATGTAGACATCTTCCTATAGGCCACCATAGAGAAATACATTCTTCACATCAAGCTGATATAAGGGTCAGTACCATGTCACTGCAATAGACAGAAGTATCCACAATGTAGAATGTCGAACCAATGGAAAGAAAGTATCGTGATAGTCCACCCCATATGTCTGAGTGAACCCACGTTCCATAAACCTTGCTATAGCGATCCAGATGCCATATGCTCAGAGTGCTTCACCGTGAACACCCACTTGTATCCTACAACAGAAGAAACTGTAGGAGCATGTGCCACGCGATGGTAATGCGGACATCTCCTCCTCCATGGCAAGATGCCATAGACTATCCTGTATCACCTCCTAATATGCCTGTGGCATCTTATCTCTACGGTTGACAGTCCCATGACAAACCTCTTGAAATCCTCTTAGAGTCGGTCCATGGAAACATGGGATGCAAGAGGATAGGTACCACAAGTATATCTCTGCTTCCGCAAAGTAATAGGCACATCAAGATCATCCACCTCCTCAACCTATAAACCACCCTCTTGAGAGGACACATGCTACCATAAAGACCTACTGCATGGAAAAATCACGAGTGCCATCAGTAGAAACAATGTCTTCAGTACATGTACGGGGTGTGTTGAATGACGGGGAACGCCCATGAGAAGGGGAACTGTGTGAGAATACGAACATAGAAATGCGGTAACATGTGGGTCAATGTACTGGGCGGTAGTGTAGGGGTAGGCACAAGAGCAAGTGTAGGTACATGAGGTGGTTGAGGTAGTGGTGGTGGAGGAGGAGGTTGTTGGAGTATGTAATAGAGGGTTAATTGGATCTCTCCAAGATCTAATTACCCACACTCATGTTTAGTTCCACATGGATGAGCGATGGGACTACAGTCTGTCTGTGGGCTATATGAGAAGCCCCACACCCCATGTACTCATTGAAAAATTTCAATTGAAGAATCGATCCTTTGAGGCCTTCTCCTATGGTTTCATCCTGCTATAAATCTGAAACCTTTGAAAAGTTTAAAGAATTCAAGGCTTTGGTTGAGAACCAAACCGATAGGAAGATTAAACGAATTCGATCTGATCGAGGTGGCGAGTACCTCTCTGATGAATTCAAGGAATACCTTAAAGAGAATGGAATTATCTCCAATCTCACTACTCTTGGAACTCCCCAACTTAATGGTGTTGCTGAAAGACGCAACAGGACCATCATGGATATGGTCCGTTCAATGATGAGTAAAGCACATTTGCCACTTAGTTTCTGGGGATATGCAGTAGAGACTGCAATATATATCCTGAATAAGATTCCTATCAAATCTGTACCTAAGACTCCTCATGAGCTCTGGTATGGAACCAAACCTAGTGTTAAGCACTTGAGGGTTTGGGGTTGCTTGGTCCATGCAAAGAACGTGGATGCAAGTAAGCTGGAATCTCGCACTCGTGAGTGTTACTTCATTGGGTATGTTAGAGATGGTATTGGATACCAACTCTATGACCCTGAGATCCAAAAGGTTTTTGTCTCTAGAGATGTGAAATTTCTGGAGGATGATTTCCTTAAAGGTCAAGACAAAAGTGAAGTAGAGGAACTCATAGAATCCCCTGAGGATTCTGAGCTTCCTAGACCAGAAACTGAAGAGATAAATAAAGATGAAACACCCATACCTCTTCGAAGAAGTTTGATGGTGGTTGCACCACCTGAAAGGTATGGATTCCATGTATCAAGTGAAACTGACAATGATCCTACTTCATTTGATGAAGCACTCGCGGATCATGACATGGATAGATGGATGGTAGCAATGAAGTCAGAAATTGACTCCATGCATAAGAATGGTGTATGGACCCTAGAGGATCCACCTAAAGGGGTAAACTCCATTGGGTGCAAATGGATCTTCAAGAGAAAGAGAGGACCTGATGGGAAGGTAGAGACTTTCAAGGCACGGCTCGTAGCCAAGGGCTACACACAGAGAGAAGGCATCGACTACGATGAGACATTCTCTCATGTGGCTATGCTTAAATCCATCAGGGCATTGCTGGCTATAGCTGCATATCTTGACTACGACATCTGGCAGATGGATGTCAAGACAGCTTTCCTCAGTGGATACCTCGAGGAGGATATCTATATGGAGCAGCCCTAGGGCTTCATGACTGAGGATGGCAAAGTATGCAAGATGAAGAAATCCATCTATGGGCTCAAGCAAGCTTCTCGTAGCTGGAACACCAGATTTGACGAAACCATAAAGAGTTATGATTTTGTGCAGAATCCTGATGAACCTTGTGTATACAAGAAGCTTAGTGGGAGCGCCATTATGTTCATTGTGCTTTATGTAGATGACATACTTATCATTGGGAATGATACATGGATGATGACCAGTGTAAAGATTTGGTTGTCCCATACCTTTGAGATGAAAGATCTTGGAGAAGCCTCTTACATCTTGGGTCTGAAGCTGTTCAGAAACCGAGAGAAGATGATATTGGGATTGTCACAACATGGATACATTAAAAAAATTCTTGAACGATTTCGTATGGATAGTTCCAAGAAAGGATTTCTACCCTTAAGACATGGTATCCACCTGTCTAAAAGAATGGCTCCTCAAACTGTTGAGGAAAAGAAAGCCATGGCTGGATGCCCTTATGCATCAGCTGTAGGAAGCTTAATGTATGCTATGATGTGCACTAGGCCAGATATCTGCCATGCAGTGGGAGTGGTAAGTCATTACCAATCCTGCTATGGAGAACAACACTGGAATGCAGTAAAGAACATATTCAAATATCTAAGACGGACGCAAGATTACATCTTGGTCTATGGAGATGGTGATCTCCAAGTCTTGGGATATACAGATTCTGACTTCCAATTGGATATTGATGATCGAAAGTCGACATCAGGGTTTGTGTTCCTGTTGAATGGTGGTGCTGTGAGCTGGAGAAGCAAGAAGCAAGACACTACAACATATTCAACAACAGAAGCCGAATACATTGCCTCATCGGATGCTGCAAAGGAGGCGGTGTGGTTGCGCAAGTTCATCCAGGAGCTTGGCGTAGTTTCCTCTGATACTCCCATCCCAGTACTCTGTGATAACACGGGAGCCATTGCCCAGGCGAAGGAACTCAGATGGCATCAGAAGAGCAAGCACGTAGAAAGGAAATACCACATCATTCGGGAGATTCAAAAGCGTGGTGACATCATCATCATCACCAAGGTGGCCTCTGCCGACAACGTTGCTGATCCTCTTACCAAACCTCTAACACAGAAGGTTTTTGACCAGCATGTAATAAGTATGGGTTTAAGGATTGTTCCTGAATGGTTCTGAGGGCTAGTGGGAGATTGTTAGCAATGCGAGCCCGAGGCGAACCATTCCTACAATAAATGTTATTGTAATTAATGAATTATCAATAAAAGTTATTGATTATGTTTCACCCCCTTTCTGATATTGAATGAATGAATGCACTATAAGGTCCCTCTGTACAATAAGGGTTATGTACCATGGTCAACTTGATAATCATACAGCTGTTGATTCATTGATTGAATCATAGAGGCTGATGCTTGGATGAATATCTAAGGGGTTAGATAGAGGACTCATCAAGCATCATCAATGATTGACAAGTAGTGATCTCCAGTCTGAGTGG
The DNA here is from genome assembly GCA_037367405.1 of Ottelia alismoides. NCBI lineage: Eukaryota > Viridiplantae > Streptophyta > Magnoliopsida > Alismatales > Hydrocharitaceae > Ottelia > Ottelia alismoides. The sequence continues at coordinate 749,357 of JAZKJV010000287.1, forward strand.
GAGATGGCAATCCTATCTCATTAGATTGATATCTGATCGACCTCTTGATGCAGGTCCTCTGCATGGGAATATTGATTCGGAGGTATCAGATTAGTTGAGTCAATGAGTTGACTTAACGAGATCGAGATAACCAAAAACCTATGATGAATACTGTCACATCACAGACAAACATCCTCTGACCAGAGACAGATGTATTACTATATGTCTGAGTATGTACATTTGGCAGACCAATAGGTTGATGACCTAACCCAGGTTTATATACCAGCGAGCTGGTGTGCATGTAAGGGCATATGAGTAATATGATCTCTCAAAGGGATCATACAGCTTCACTTGTGAACCGGGAGACATGAGCTCACTCATGAGGTATTGGGATTGACCAAATTCCATGCATGGTCATCATGCTTTAGAAGCATGATATGAATTTGAAGGTAAGATATATGCTTTGTGAAAGCATATGATCTGTACCATATCCCAAGGACCAAGAATGAGAAACCTAGTAATCGGACCATGAAGATGACAACGCAAAAGTGATCTATATCTTCATGATGATCATGAGTCTTCCAGTATGCAGGATGTACAGGTATTGGGAATACCTGAAGGGTGATTTGATCATAAACGATTGTATAACCAACGCTTCCATTCCGAGGGAGTGATGAAACAGATCTGTATTTTAGCGACTCCTCTCATTAGAGAAGTGACCTAATCTTAGTCCATATACTGAACATTGATCTGAATGAGATTCAGATGCAATGAGAAGATTAGGTTTACGGTCTTGATTTAATCAATCATCTAGAGAGGTCCATGGGATCTGGATTTGAGATGTGATCTCAATATCCAAGTCACTATACGTGGAACAATACAATCGCCCTGTCCTTATCTCTAAGTATCTGCGGAGAGATTGCATTATTCTTGAAGGGTTCAAGAATAATTCCATAAGATCTAAGCAATGAAGAAATCATGATTAAATGTGATTTAATCATCTTGAAGTATGAAGAAATTATCCAATATAATTAAATGTGATTTAATTATTGCAGATAAGAATAATGTGGATAGAAATATCCAATTATTCATAATATATTATAAATGTGATTTATAATGTAAAGAGAGAGCTAATTATAATTTATATGTGTTGATTAATTATTATGTGTATTGGATACACATTGTGTAATTAATTGACAATGTAAATTATATGTTGTTTTGGGTTGTGAATTTGATCACAAATTTTCCATGACAAGATTGCAATATTCTCAAATATAATTGTGAATTATTTTTGAGGAATAAAAAGCCAACAAAAGTTGTTGGGAATAAATAAAGGAGATTTTCAAGAAGATATGCAATCTCATGGATTTCCATGAGATTGCTCTCCCCATGGAAATAAGTGGGCGGTACCCTATTCCAATTAGGAAAGGGTGGCCGTCCACATGGAAAGAGCATGGAGATGAAATCTCCATGCACATTCTCTCCTTATTTATTGGTTTTATTTAGGACTAATTTATATTTGATTTTGTCAAATATATTTTAACCTAAATTTGTTGGTTTTACCAACAACAATCTTGACCATTGGATTGGCATAAATCAATCTCATCCATTGATTTTATATGTCACATGGATTGAGATCCATGGATCCCAAAACCCTATAAATAGAGAGGCATACCATGCTCTCTCTTTACATGCTATTGTAGCACACACATCTCTCTCTCTCTCTCTTCATACTCGACAGCCCTCTCCCCCTCTCTTCTTGGTGGCCGTCCACCATACCTTGGTGGAGAGAATCGTCGACGCCCGCGCCATCGTGTTGCCGCTTCGACGCTCTGCGGTTCTTCGTCTACTTGGAGTGCTTCGCTCACGAAGGAGATGTTCGATCTCGTGCGAAGAGATCGGAAGCAACCGTGCTTGGATCAACTTCTTGGATTGCGAGGACTACGCGATTCAACCCCGCGCTCGCAAGCAATCTCTCCGATGATCGGACTTGAGACAGGAGGTCTCTTCTCTTAGAAACTCGATCAACCACGCTTCAAGAGGTATTGCATTATACTTGTTGTGGTTATAGATGAAACGATATGAGAATCGTTCTCGGATCATGTGGTTTCATCGAATAAAAATTTTAAATTCCGCTGCACCGAACAACTAGTGCGACTAGTCGTTCTTCGTCGTATCCGATACGACGATCACGCTTCCGTGATGCGCTTGAGGATTTCTCCGTATCCTTCACAACTTCATCATAGGACTCATATATTTGTTGCCATGTACTTTGCATAATTTTGTACCTCTCCCTTGTTTTTATATAAAGGTTTGAAAATATCTTTTCTCCATAATTTAGTATCTTATCATGTTGCCAAATAATATTAAATAACATCATAAGTACCTTCGTCCCTCAATAACTTTCAAACATTTATGGGAATGCAATTTGATGTCACTGCTTTCCCATCCTTCATTTTCAAAGCATCCCTCACCTCAATAATAAGCAAATTCAAGTGGAATCTAAAATCTACAAGATCCTAAAGCTGGTCTTAATGTCACCATTCTCATTAAAAGTTTACAAGAATAACTCTTCCATCATAACGAAAATCATCACTAACCATTAGAAACTCCATCACCATCCTTGATGCATCTAACGTGTGTACAATCATTGGTCCTTCTCTCTATAGCCTTAGCTAGCAAAGTACCTCTTATACCTTATTTCAAGTCAAGTTTCACATACAAATGCTCCCAAATCTTAGTCTTCACTTCACTAACAATATTTTTCGTTTCTTCCTTGATCATTTTGTACTTGCTCAAGCTTTAATATGGGAGAAAAACTTTAAGACTATTTCTTTTAGTTTTAAGATTCTCTCTACCCATATCACTTCACTAACAACATTTTTCATTTCTTCTTAATCATTTTGTACTTGCTCAAGCCTTAATATGGGAGAAAAACCTTTAAGACTATTTCTTTTCATTTTAAGATTCTCTTCACACATGAAGCATTCATGCTCCTCTCTCCTATTCAATAATTTTTTTTCAAGAGATGAATTGTCAAACAGGAGAATTTTGCAGCTTAAATCTGATTTCACTTTATTTCAATCTCATTTTATTTTTTATAATTTGGATTTTCAAAAAACCAATGGTCGCAACAATTGGATATATCCTTTAGGTGAAGTGTTATAATCTTCAAAATGGAAAGGCATACCTTGGAATGAGGACGAAGGCCAGAAGCTCCCCTCCTGTCATGGTCGCTGGAACGGGGACGAAGGAAAGTGATCCCAGGAGCTGGAGTGGGCCTCATCGGAAGTCGGAGAGGTTGAGGGGGCGGGAGCCATGGCAGGAGAATTAGAGGAGCTCGCGGGGGAAGGAGGGGTCGTCGTGGGCGAGGAGGCGGTGGAAGAGGGAGAGGAACTTGAGGGCGACGACCCAGCCTTGGGTCTTGTGGAGGCGGCGGGAGAGGGCGTGGGAGCAGGCGCAGGCCATCAGGAGGGAGCGGTCGGTGAGGACAAGGATCTCACGGATGTGGCGCTCCTCCGCCGGCTCGTCATCGTGGCTCGTGGCCTAGACCACCAGCACGTCCACCTCGGGTGCCACTGCTCTGGATACCTTGGTGATGCTGATGCTCGTCTGGTCCTTCACCGCGCCGATGTCCTTCCGGATCATCATGGCGATCAGATCTGCGTGACTGCCGTTGCCTCTGGAGAGATTTGAAGGGAAGGGGTTTGTGACTTGGATGTTGTCTCCAGCGGCCCCTGCTAGTGCTCCACTGTCGAAAGAGAAAGGAAGAGGAAGAAGGAGAGAAAGAAGGAAGGAGCGAGAAAGGAAAATCCTACCGTTGAATCTGATGTAGTTTGATTAACTCAATCCTAAACCCAAACAAGTTAACCCAAGAAGCCTTAAATTAATGGTAGGGTTCGTGGGGTAAGACAGAACAAGCTTACGGGGTCGAGGGGGGGAATTAGGTTGTTTCAAAGGTCGTGGAGGTAATTGGCAAAGGGTCTGCTAGGTAAAAAATCCCTATTTAAAAAGGGGGTGTATATTGTTTCACATTTTGAGTGAATAAATATTTGTAATATAAAATAATTAATAGGTATTCTAGATTTTTACTTCTAAACGGCGTTGTTGGTTTTTTTAAATGTAATCTTTAGATATTTTAAACTTATTTTATGTAAATCACATTACGATCTTCCGAACTAAGTCGTGTTTTTATTTATTGAAAAATATTACCTATTTATCATCGATAATACATTTTTTACGATTGATTAATATGATGCGTATAAATGAAAAAAAAAGTTATGCATGTAGAAATTCGAAATTCACGTTTATCTATGGAAAGCACTCATTACCTGTAACTATTGTTATTAGCGCAATTTTTTTAACATACGATTTTGTCGATGCATATACTTTATAAATGTCGTGAATGCTACACATATATCATTCAATATACATTAATTAATTAAATTATAATGTAATTTCCAACAAAGTTAGATTTTATTTTTTTTTTGAAAAAAATGCGGAAACCCTGGAGACCGGGTATTTTAATCTTTGATTTTATGTGTAACATATATAATTTTTAAAAATATTCATATTTTTTTCACAAAAAAATATATCCTTGTTAATATTCGTAATATACGACAATAAGATTGGAGAACAAAGGGTTCGAAACGGTTTCTGCAGCCCATTGAACACGCCCAATCTGTTATTTAATCCACTTGTAGGTATCAGAATATATCAGATACAAATAAATTATATTTTAAACTAAAACAATATTTTTTTATGCTACGTGAGCTCATAACGAACAATTATGTGGATTTATATCACTCCATCTTTGAAATAAAACACTCCTATATTTGCATTATTGTAACGTTCCTTAGTACGATTAGAATTACATACCATGACCAAGAGTTAGACCATAGAGGTTGATGCGTAGGTGTAGATCTATGGAGACAGATTGAGGACACAACTCACATTGCAAAGTGATATTCGAAGAAGATCTCTTGCATGAGAAGAGATGACAATCTTCTCTAAAGAATGACATCCAATTGACTCTCTTCATGCAGGTCCTCTTCATAGCAATAGAGATTCAGAGGTGCTAGATGAGTCGATTAAGAGTCAACTTGACAAGATCGAGATAACCAAGGCATATGTCAGATACTGTCACGAGATATGCACACATCCTTGGACTAGAGATAGATATACATCTATATGTCTAAGTGTTGCAAATAGAGAATGCAATCACACACATAGACAATCAATCAATCAAGACATAAACACATGGATTTGCAAGGTTCAACCATAACTAGGCTACGCCATTGGACAACGGCGATCGACTTTCACTATGTGGAGAAACAATAATACAAAGGACATAGTCCCAACCCTAGAGAGTTTATATCCTATTCCTAATATAGAAGGATCTCGGATGCATACGGATCTGAATACCCAAATAGGAAGTGAACCACTTATAACTTTTTTGGTCGAGGGCGCTGCCCTCGCACCCCTTCAGGGGTGCACCTACGCCCTCCCTAGACCCTCTGGCTCGTTGACTAGGCATTAAGATCCCGATTTGATAAGATATGTCCAACCGGGTCCAATAGAACATATGGTTGGGATTAAAGAGACATCATTTGGTAGAACAATAGGTTGGTGACTGATGAATTCGTGATTCATCAGCTTTATTTAGACTTATTATCCCTCTACGTTAAACTATTCACTTAATTTAAGTAATTAATTATATTTAACATTTAACATCTTATAAATAAATAAGGTTAATTATTATTTATAGATAAATACATATTATGTGTATTATGATTCTCTTTATTTTATGTGTTTTCCTTTATTAAAAGTCTCATGAAAATTAGTATAATATTGTATATAATATATTGTACATTATTTATTATATAAAAATACCAAAAATAATAAAAGAAATAAAAGAAATATTTTTATGTCATTAAAAATACTTATAAAATATTAAATTTGTATGAATGATGTACTTAGGCTTTGAGTCTAAATGAAAGCTATAGATCTAAAAAAGATACACAACTTTCACGTTGAACATTTTTTTTATTTTAACTACATTTATTATTTTATTTTGATTTTCTAAGATTTTATCTATTTCTTTATTTTCTGATTGGGCCATGTGGTCCAGTAAGGACCAGCCATCTGGCCGACCCTTAATAAGATTTCTCCCGTCATTTGGACCGTATGATCATTTGTGCCTCTTTCTCCCCATTCTCGACCGCTTGATTAAACGATCAAGCAGTCCACTTCTCTCCCGGTTAATCTCCAACCTCCAAAAGTGAACCTTTTCAAGCATCGCAACCTTTCGAACCACACAACTTCTCCCGATTATCCTCGCTGACTGACGTGGAATCTCCTCCTGATCCATCTATCGAGAGTAAGACCTAACTCTCTTCTCTCATGCCATAACCTTCATTGATACCCTCCTCTTCACGTGAGAGATCTGGAGGTGGTTAAAACCACCATCGCTTGAAAAAAACCCCGTCACCACCTCCTATCTCTGAATCTGCCATTTTTCACGAGACCTCCCCGAGTTCTTCCCCTCCACCTGTGACAGAGAGTGAGGGATTTAGAGAGACGACGACATGCTTTGAGTCTCAGACGAGATCCTCGATCATCTTGGTCGTGTCGCATCAACTCCAGTAGCTACTCGTGATTCACGCACTCGCCGTGCATGTCAAGCGAAAACCCCCCAAAGATTCAATCTTCGAGCCCAGACATCCAACCATCCCCTTGCCTTCTTCGTCACTTTCTAGGTACACCCAGTTGTTCTCCCTTCGATGTTCCTTTTAATTTATTCTTCAAATACACACTCCGTCATCTTCATTTGATCATGCTTACATCTTCACTGTACATCATTCATCTTCAAATACACACTACCAGTTCCTTCTTCCTTTTATCCATTATCATATTCGCCTCGAATCCTTCTCCTTGCACAGAATGAGAATCCACTGGAGATACGTCTCAGACCACTATCGCAAGCCTCTAGCATACCCCATTTCAGCCTCAAAACATACAAGTGTGCTTTGGCTATATTCTCCAATCCTTGCAGGTCTACTTCTTTCCTCAATGATCAGAGTTTTTAATGTAACTCCGGTCAAGCCTTCTACCTCCGATGACCGTGCATCGTCGGACTATTCTAGCTGATTGCAGATCATCCCCGACCCATTACCTCATTCGCTAGGGGCCAGGTATCTTTCTCAGCCTTCAGATCAACACGAGTACCACTGAGTAGTTAGGTATTCCTCATCGAGGCACCACCTCTTCACTGCCATACAAGGAGGAGAATGAGGGATGCAGACATACATGCACTTCTGGATAGTCCTCCTTCGGTGAGGATCAAAAGGTTCAGGAGAGCGCTTAGCCTTGATATGCACCTGCAGCTCCAGATCCATCCTAGTGTTCCACCATGTGGCCCGAACCTCCAGCACTCTCTTAAGCTAGTTGTTGCATGCACCTCATGTGCCGCACTTGGGAGAATTGTATAGAAGTTCTGTCGACTCTCAATAATTGCAGATAAGCCATAGGAACCTGAATTTACATAAACTCCTGTCGGCTTTATTTATTTGTAATCCAGTACATATTGGACCTGTATGTGATGTTTTTTTAGTTATTTTACTTGTTTTCTTTGCAAAAAAGACCCCAAGATTATTCCTTTAATATCTTGATCATATTAAATCCGAATGAAGTGATTTTGATTCCTTTTTAAAGCTCTCGTGAATCTCTTTAATTTGATATTTAATTCTATGTTACGATCATTATTGATTAAATCAAAATTCAGAGAAGTGAAGTGCTTTTATTTGTTATCATCTAAGTGCCATTCATTTTTATAGTTCTAAATAATATTATTTTTAATCCCTGATTTGTTTAATTTTCATAACATATGATCAAGTGATTCATCTACAGATATTATTTCTATTTTTATTATTACTTGCTTAATTGAATTGAGTAAATTTAATTATGGTTATCCTTGATTAGGATAGAATTGGTCAAAGGAGCTTTAAGTTGGACCTCATTTCATGTGGTTTACTGCTCATGAAAATTAATTAATTTGGGAAGCTTAATTGTGATATTGTGTTGCTGCATTTAAATTGAATTAACTTGCATATTAAACCTCTTAAAAAATAATATACCATGCATTCGTATTGTGCTTCTTGATCTAGATATCACTTAGTAATAACTTAGCTTAGGTATTTAAAACTTAATTCAGTAAACTAGGATCCAGTGCCATTGTGTTCAACCCTGGACTTATCCAAATTAAATTAAATCGACTTCTCTTCATCGAGATTATTAACTTGGTTATGTTTAGTTGTTAATCGATTGTATTACGACGAAACCTCATTAACATAGCCGACCAGTAATCAATTAGTGATCTAACAAGATCTATATATCAATGAGTTGGTATGTATACGAGGATATCAATGTGAACATTTATTCATTAATTTAATAATATGAATATGATTATATTTTCTGTATTGGGGAAAATGTGAATTAGATTCATATTTACGTAAATAAATGTGAATATGACTCACTTTTTAATATTAGGTGAATATGATTAATATACTAATTAATTAGAATGTGAGTTGGATTCATATTCAACAATTAATAAGTCGTAATATGATTTGCATTTTATTATTAGTGTGGTTTTAGTTAATTTCATTCTTTATAGAGAAAATGTAATATCACCATTCAAATATTTGAAGGAATATTCCTACAAGGAGAGTAGTTGATGGGAATCAATTATTCACACACATTTCTAATAAGAGGAGAAGAATCTCCTCCCACCACATGTTGGCCATTCCCTCTCCAATATAAGGAGAGGTTGGGTTCTTTCTACCGGTTCGTTTGGTTGCAGGGTTGGGCAGGGTTGGGTTGGATTGGGGTACTATTCACAGGGGTACCCCCTCCTCACAGTTTACTATTCACCCAGCCCAACCCAACCCTGCCCAATCCTGCAACCAAACGAACCTTAAAAGAAAAGGATACTTGAGAAGGCCCTCTCTTATCCCAAAAATCCTTGCTCCCATCCAGATACCCTCTCCCTCTCCAACCCTAGTGGCCATATCCTTCTTCTCTCCATATCTCCCTTCGTCCATATTGAGAGAAGAAGAACCATCTTCCTCATGACACCTTGCTAGCGAAGAAGAAGATCCTCACATGATAAGGAGATCATGGAATACGATGAGGTGATCAAGGAATCACCATCTCAGATGTGGAGAAGAATAAAAGAGAGATGAATATTTGTATACTACGCATGATTCGTACAACTCATACTCGCCCATGCGAGTGCGTAGCTTATAGATCATATTTGATTCAAGAGGACTCTTTAGATGTTATCTGTACAACTCAAGGTAATCTATCTTACCATTACACATTGAGAAATAGAGCGAAAATCATTCTCACGTCCATGTATTACTCTTTATGAATTTTTGTTGTAACTACATCCCTCACATGATGATCGCTTATTTTACATGGATATAATCAGTTTATATTCCACGATTTTCATGATGTGCAAGATTCATATGCTCCTTCAATTGAGCCATAGATCTAGGATTTGGAATCGGATCTCTAAATCCGAGGATCAAGGACCTATGTTATCCCTGTTGCACGAACATTATTTTTTAGGATATTTACACCCATAACCTCGAGTAATTTCGTAATTACAATCATAACCCCGTATAATTGCGAATTACATCCAAGACCCTCAATAGTCTTAACTCTTACACCCATAACCTTCCTGTTAACTTCCATCCAATTTCCCATTAACTATGATGTATCGGTCAAACATTTTATATTTTATACCTTTTAAGTTCTATTATGTACAAACAAGTCCACTCCCCTCTCCAACCACCCCCTCCTCCCCCTTCCTCCTCCAACACTCACCTCCTCCCCTTCCTCCTCCAGCACACGTTCTCCACTCATCCTCTCATACACCATCAATTGGGTTCATTTAAACCTCTGTTGAAGATTCAAGAGCCGCATGCAAGTCGCTGAAGCTTCAAGAGCCGCATGCAAGCCGCAACCCCCGTCGGCTACAAGCCGTTGCCCTGCCACCTCCAAGACGCCCCTCTGCCTGCAAGCCGCTGCTCCACCAGCTGCAACTCCCGTCGAACCCCCATCCCCTACTGCCTGCAAGCCTCCTACCCCTGCTGTCTGGAAGGCCCTCCTCATCAGTACAGGAGGAAACGGTAGAGAAAGATGAGAAATCACTGGGGAGGATTCGTACAATAGTTGCAGGCATTCATGAACGATATTTTTTTATAATGGTCAAATCGGTAATTTAAGGCGGTCCCGGTAGACATGGAAGGGGAAGGCGTCGATCTGGAAGGCATCGTTGGTGCAGGGGTCGAAGGCGAGGAGATCACGGAGGTACGAGAGGTAGGAGGCGTTGAAGGAGGCGAGGGACGGGGAGAAGGAGCAGGATGTCGAATGAGTGGGCAGTGGAGATGGAGACCACACGGATGGAGAGGTTAAGGCATGCCTCGTGGACGTGGGTGATGGCGGGGAGGAGGAGGGGGGAGAGGTCAAGGTGGCGCGTGAGGACGGCGTAGCCGACAGAGATGGAGGTGACGCGTATGTTGGGGAGGTGAGGGGAAAGGTTGCACTGGAGCCAGAGGAGGGCGGAGGAAGAATTGTAGGAGAGGGAGCGGAGGAGGGAGAGGTCCTCGAGTGAGAGGTTGAGGTCGATGCCGGTGTCAGCAAAGACGGAGATCGAGGAGGAGTCGGGGTCGATGAGGCGGACGCGGGTGATGTTGTGGCGGAGGAGGGCGTGGACGGCGTAACGGGGTGGAGAGGTGTACGCGTTGTTGAGTTAGTAGGTGTAGGTGACTCCCGAGATGTAAGGGGAAGACTACGGGATGGGAGTGAAGGAGGAAGGGTGGTAATGGTGGTGGAGGATGATGGAAGAGTCTGGGGGATGAGCGTGGATCGTCTACTGGTACCAGAATCTGCTGCAGTGTCTGGAGCCGCTCGATCAAGATCGAGCGGTTCACATGAATTCACACCTTTTTGTGGGCCCGATCGTGTGAATTCATGCGAACCGCTCGATCTTGATCGAGCGGCTCGAACACTGCAGTAGAGTCTGCTGTGCATCAGACAATCCGCTCCCGGATGGGGGATGCCTTTCCGGAGGAGAGATGTCGCTGGTGGCGGGATGAGATGCCTTCGTCCCCACATTGATATTCTCTTTTTTTTCCTTTTTATACTTGATTAATCCCAACCGTTAGATCACTGATTGGTTAGATTAATCCAATCATATGATTAAGTTAACGAATTAAACTAACAGAAGCTTATATTTGTAAAACGGAGCATTTATTAAAGTCCTGGATGTCATGATTACGCGGGGTTATGATTATAATTAGAAAATTACTCAGAGTTATGGTGTAAATATCCCTATTTTTTGCAATGATATTTTTATGCCTTTATATATATGAAGTTGCTTCTATCTACCCACTGTTTTGGTCATAATTTTGGGATATTAATTATATCTGTGGATACATCCATGTGACATCCATAATAGTTGAAAATATCCGATCGAAGAAACATATAATAATGGGATCTCACAGACTTTGATTCATTTGAATTCATAGTGGATCTTGGTAGTTTTTTTCTACTATTTTGATTCACAAACTACATTATAAACAGTAAATAAATGTCATGTATTTGATCTCTAATAATATAACTTTATTTTGTGTGATTCCCACCTTGATAGCTCAAGATATTGGATTTCTTAGTGATTAGGATTGGAATGACGCGACCTACGATATAACTTGGTTATTTATGTTTCTTGACTCAAAGAAAATGCAAATGTGTATGATATATAAACATATAAAGTTTAACCAAATATTTATGAAATATTAAGGATAATGACAATCTCTAAGTCCGTATTATGTGATGATTTCTAATTTGATGTGTGATGGCCGCAATGTGTGAGTTCCGAAGTCGAAATTAATTTTTCTTTCATATTTGGATTATGTGAATATTTTTGTTTCATATTTATTGATGTGAATGTTGTATATATGAAATTACAAATCGTTAATTCTTAAATTAAGCTGATCTAGGGTTAAACAACATGCAACAGACCAGTTCGCTCGTATAGTTTAAATCAGGGTTTCATAGCAATATTTTTTAGGAAAACAATTGAGGGTCTATCATCCATTGCCAAAAAACATAAAGTTAAGAGTGTAGTTACAATAAGCACGGAGTATCATCCCACATCACAGCTCGCACAGATGAGAGGTAACAACAACAAACAACATTTCATCCCGTAAGAGAGTTACTCATCAGATGCCATAGTCCTAGCATTATGCTTCAAAACATCAAAGAACCACTGTATAAGCCCCAAAAAAGGATCCAAATTGAAACCTTTATTACTACCTAACTGATCGTTGCTTCCTAACAATACAATATCCCTTGTATTCAAATGATTGGATTCGATTACTTGTCGCTATGATGGCAATGAATGTGATCTACTACTACCATCATAACATGTGATGTGTTGTAGAGAGAGATGTCAGTGGGTTGAGTTGTAACCTTATTATTGAATTTATTAAAATTGCGAGAGTGTGCATGTGATGCAATGTTGAATGTACATGATATATGCCTAACATGTTCAAAAGGGGACATGGATCACACATGTCAAACATTCAAATTTAGAATAACTCATTTAGATTAGTCTCAATGTAACATGATTAAATTGACGATAATCTAAAGATCTTTAAAATCTCAACAATGATTGGATTCCTTTAGGGGATTATTTATGAGAATTAGATTCAAAATAACTAGTCATTAATTGGAACACATATGGAAACATCAAAAGATGACATCCATGATATAACAGTGGACTCTATTTACAACACATTTATGAATGTGTCATGAATGATTATAATACTACAAACTCTAAAAGATCAATGGGGTATGAAGATCATTTAACTATGATCTACCATTAAATACTTGGACATATTCTACTAGGATGATCAATAGACTTGTAAGATGGATCTTTAGATTGTCTAAAAGTTCAAGTCTTATCAACTTACTAATATTCTATTAAACGTAAGATTCCATAACACTCTTCGTTTACAAAAGTGTAAGATGTAAAGATATTCTAAACCTCATACATATTTATTTATGTGGATATCTTCTATAACGCAATATGTAGTGGACATCAATAGTATATGATATTCATTGCTGATTATTCGATGTATGACTTTATCTTCCTATTTCATCATAAACTTTTGAAAAGTTCAATGTATTCATGATTTTGATTGAGAACCCAACTAGAATGAAGATGAAGAGAATTCAATCTAATCAAGATAATGAGAACCTCTTAGATAAAACTCAATAAATACCTTAAGAAGAGAGAAACTATTTTCCATCTCACTCCTATAGAGCTCCTTAACTTTGTAGAGAGATACAACCAAACCATGTTAGACATGGTAAGATCAATGACGAGTAAAGGACAATTACTCAAGTTATGGGGACACGTAGTAGGGGCTACAACCTATGTCTTAATCAAGATTCCAAGAATGTTACTTCTCAAAAACCCTCATAAGCTTTGGCTTGGAACCAACCGTAGTGTTGCACACTTGAGAATTTGAGGATGCTTGGTCCATGCTAAAAATGTAGATGCAAGCAAGCTGGAATCTCATCCCAGAGAGTGATACTGAGTATATAAAGAATGGTATTAGATACCTCTTTATGACCCTAAGATTCGGAAGTTTTTTGTATCAAGGAATGTAAAATTTATAGAGGATGAATTCCCTAAAAGTCAAGAAAATAACGAAGTAAAGGAACTCATAAAGTCTAGTGAATCCAATGAAGTTCCTATACCATAACTGAAGATATTATAGAGAATGACACACCTATATCTCTTAGAAAGAAATCCAGGGTGGCAAGTCCACCTGATAGCTATGGATTCCATGTATCACAAGAGTCGGATGATATTGCTACATATGATGAAATATTAAAATATTAGGACATGGACAGATGAATGCGAGTAATGAAACCTGAGATAGAGTCCATGGACAAAAATGGTGTATGGACCCTCGAAGATCGACCTAAAGGAGTCAAATGCATTAGTTGTAAACGGATCTTAAGATAAAGAGGACATATAAAGGGCATGTAGAAGTCCAAGACAAAAATCATAGCCAAAGGCTACACACAGAAGGACGACATCAATTATGACATGACATCCTCTTCTGTATCCATGCTTAAAGTCATTAAGGTGTTGCTAGCTATAGTTGCATAACATGAGTATGACATTTAACTTTTGGTCATCAAAACTGCATTCCTCAATGGATATATCGATGAGGATATCTATAAGGAATAGCCCTAAGGCTTAACGGAAAGCAAAGTGTGCAAGATAAAAGATCTCGAGGATGCCTCTTAAATTTTAAATCTAAAGTTCAGAAAAGAAGAAAATAACGTATTGGGAATATTATGATAAGGATACATCAAAAAAATCTTGGGAAGATCTCATCTGAAAGATTTCATGAAAAGCTTCCTTTCCTTTAGACATGATATTCACCTATCTTCAAGAACGACACCTCAAAGTGTTGAGGAAAATAAGGCTATGGCTGGAGATATTCCTGTCAGATTCATTCCAATCCATCCCAATTGAGATCCAAAAGATTGATACACAATCGATTTCCACCTTTGGTAATGTCGATCTTGTCCCATACCTCCTTCAATTTCTTCCCACAACTTCATCACAGGACTCATCTATTTGATGCCATGTACTTCGCATAATTTTGCACCTCTCCTTTGCTTTTATATAAAGGTTTGAAAATATATTTTCTCCATAAATTGGTATGGTCTCACGTTACCAAATAATATTAAATAACTTCATAAGTACCTTCTTCCCTCAATAACTTTCAAAAATTTATGGGAATACGCTTGCAGGTTGGTTACAATAAATGAGGTTCTTTCTTTAAAGCTAACAGGTCGGTTACAAACCAATGAACCGTATATGTTTGCCAGTCAGGTCGAACAAGTCTTTTATATTCCAGATAACTCAGTTAGTGGATGGATAATACCCACTAGAACAACACCGAGAGATTTCTTCGATGTAAACGAAGAGGAAGATGCACTAGACAATGATGTTCCATACCAAAATAACTCCAATGATTTTTTCCATGAAGTATTAGACAACGACGTTGGAACTAGCAATATCAGGTAATATTTTTTTATTTTCAATTTCAATTAATTGAATTTATTGTCGTCTATCTAAATGTATTTTTTTGAAATAACTCTTTTTAAATTTCAGAGATGGCTCCTAGACCGAGACGTATTCGGGAGGTTCCCGAACCTCCTCAGCAGCCACAGGTAGGTTCGTCTGATGCAGGTAGTGGAGGTACCCCGAGATGACGTGACCTTTACAGTGTAGATTTTTGGATCGTCTTGCACCCGGGCATACGTTGCATGTGCGTATTGTTGGTGGAGATGCGGTTGGGGAGAACTCTACGGAGTTTCAGAGCTACCTTGGTCAGGTTTCTCGTACGCGCGTCCCCATCACTACCCACGACTTTCGGCAGCTTCCTTATGCTGTCAAGGCTGCCATACTATCTGATTTGGAGGTATTTTAAAATCAAACAACCATATTTTATTAAGTCTTTATACTAATATTTATTATATTTGTTGTATAAGGCTGTCTTTACATGGGAACGAAATGCCCATGTCGATTCCCAGATTCTCTCCCATGCTGCTGAGATGTTGCGTCGATACAAGGGACGCATAAAGGCGAAGGTACGAAGAATTTTTTATTTTTAATTCGGAAGATTTAAGATTAACGATATTTATTTTTCCATCTTTAGTATTACTACCCCCAGATTTCATATGAGCAGCTTGTGCAAAACGTCCCACCTGGTGTTACACCAGAACAATGGAGGGAGTTGATTAATTTTTGGTCCAGTGAGGAATTCACGGTATGTACAATGTTTACTTTATATTTGTTTTATGCTTGTACTAACATTGCTTAATTACAGTCAATTTCTACGAAAAATACGGCGAATCGATCCAAAGGCTTCCGGTCCACCCATAAGATGGGAAGGAAGAACACTAACCAGTTGAAGGATGACTTTGTAAGTATTTAAACAATTTCTGGAATTATTAAGTTTGAGTGCAGAAATGATTTTAAAACCTTCTTTAATGTATTTTTTAGTTGAGGGAAAACGAAAGAGAAATGACCCGCATAGAGGTTTTTGCTGGGTCAAAGAGTCGGGATTTAAGTGGAGAAGTGCAGTGGGTTGATGATGCCTACGCACCAATTCATGTAAGTAATATTTACTTTTACTTTATATAGTGACTTAAGTTATTATATATATTGACAATATTTATAAGTTTTATACATGCAGGAAGAAATGATTAGGCCCTCTACCACATCCTCGCTAGACAGCACGGGGACGAGCACTCCCCTGTTGTCAGTCAATGATGCATTCCGTCAAGCCACTGGTCCGGAACACAGTGGACGCATCTGTTGCGGAGGACGTGGAGAAACGATCCGTACATGGTACGGAATGGGTAGTGCAAGTGGGTCACACTCATCCTTGCAAGGGAGCCAGAGAGAAAGAGAGATGGAGAGGGAGCTGCGGGAGGTAAAGGCAAAGATGTCTGCACAAGACGAAGAGATGGTGAAGATGCGTGCGGAAATGGCGAATGTCATGTCATTTATAAGCCGTCTTCAAAGTCAAGCCACGCCACCTGTACAACCAACACATTTCGGCAACGATGAGGAGAGTGACGAGGAGAGTGAGGAGGAGAGCGACGAGAGTCAAGGATCCGAGTAGCTACAATGCTTGTAGTAATTTTAGTTTTTAATTTCTTGTACATTTTATTATAATATTTCTATTAGTACTAAGACTTTGTTGAATTGACAAACAATTTCTTTATAGCTATAAAGTGTCGTATTTGCATCTTGCATTTTGATTATATGGATTGTGTTATTTGATTTTGCAGAGGGAGCGTGAACAAAATACAATGAATCTAGTATTTTTTTCCCAGCCAGTGGTTATTGGGGATGGTTATAACAGTCTCCAAAGGTGCTACAGAAACGTCCCCCCTGTTGAAGATAGTTAACGAGACGCAATTTTGCATTTTAAAGACTAATGGGGACGGTTATAACCGTCCCCTATACGTTTCTGTTGGCGTCGCCATTGACAACCAAAGCAGATGGGACGGTTGCGACCGTCCCCTTTAATAGACAATAGCGACGGTTTTATCCGTCCCTTCCGAATGTTAAACACATTCTGTCCTATTTTTGCGGCCAGAGGGACCTAAGGGGACGGTCTAAACCGTCGCGAATAGGCTTCTGTGGCCGTCCCCTTTAGCTCTATGCAACGGAGGGGACGGTCGTAACCGTCCCCTCTATTTATCAAGGGGGACGGTTTTATCCGTCCCTTCCGAATGTTAAACACCTTCTGTCCCATTTTAGCGGCCAGAGGGACCTAAGGGGACGGTCCAAACCATCGCGAATATGCTTCTGTGGCCGTCCCCTTTAGCTCTAAAAACGGAGGGGACGGTTACAACCGTCCACTCTGTAAATCAAGGGGGACGGTTTTATCCGTCCCGTCAGATTGATAAACACTCTCTGTCCCATTTTAGCGGCATGAGGGACCGAAGGAGACGGTTACAACCGTCGTGAATAGGTTTCTGCGCCCGTCGCTGAATGGTTGCAAATCATTAGAGACGGTTACAACTGTCCCCCGTGCTTCATCGATGGGGACAGTTATAACCGTCGCGACTAGATGTGGTACTAAGGACGGTTGTAACCGTCCCCAATGGTAATCTGTAAGGGGACGGTTTCGATCGTCCCTAATGGTTGATTAGAAGAGACGTTTGTGAGAACCGTCCCATCTAAGTAAATGAGACGGTGGCAGAAGGGACGGTTGTGAGACCGTCCCCGATGATCAGAAGGGACGGTTATATGGAAAAAGACGACGGTCCTTGACCGTCCCCTTAGAGCCACCCGCATGTAGTGAATGCAATCCGATGTCACTTCTTTCCCATGCTTCATCTTCAAAGCATCCCTCACCTCAATAATAAGCAAAATCAAGTGGAATCTAGAATCTACAAGCTCCTAAAGCTGGTCTTAGTGGCATCATTCTCATTAAAAAATCCATATGAATAACTCTTCCATCCTAACGAAAATCATCACTAACCATTAGAACTCCATCATTATCCTTGATGCATCTAACATGTGTACGATCGCTGGCCCTTCTCCCTATAGCCTTGGCTAGTAAAGTACCTCTTACACCTTATTTCAAGTCAAGTTTCACATACAAATACTCCCAAATCTTAGTCTTCACTTCACTAATTAACAACATTTTTCGTCTCTTCCTTAATCATTTTATACTTGCTCAAGCTTTCATATGGGAGAAAAACTTTAAGACTATTTCTTTTCATTTAAACTTCTCTCCACCCATGAAGCTAGTTATGCTCCTCTCTCTTCTTTTAATCATTACGTCAATGATGAAAGGTACAGAGCTTCTTCAATAAATATTTTTCAAGAGAGGAATTGTTAATCTGAAGAATTTTGCAGCCTAAATCTGATTTCACTTTATTTCAATCTCATTTTCTTTTTTTATCATTTGGATTTTCAAAAAGCCAATGGTTGAACAGTTGGATATGTCCTTTAGGTGAAAGTGTTATATCGTTCAAAATGAAGAGGCATACCTTGGATGGTGTTGGCTCTCTGTATAACGTCACCATTCATTTATATGAAATATGCTCTTTAAGAAGAGAGAGGGGTACTTAGTTACTTAGAAGAGTAGCCCAACTAAAATATAGATATATTACTTTGCGATGATGAGAAGAAATCAGTTATGTTGCAAAGATTGCAAAGTAATCCCTACAAAGAGCTTAACATCTCAACATCGCTTTCTAGTCATGGATGTGCAAATAAAGGGGTTCGTATAGAGGAGGATTCCCAAGATCATTAGAATTAGATGGTGGAATCTTCAATTAAAACAATTAAGCTTCAAGGAGAATGTTGTAGGATACTTGTCTTGAGATTATAATAGAAGTGCGAGCGAGATGTGGGAGGCACATCTTGTATCCGAAGGATAACAAAAGAGAGGATAGGCGAGTCTAAGGGAAGAGTTCCAAGCCAAAAAGAGGCTTGATAGTGAAATGTAAGAGTGCAAGAAAAGCTTCAAATTAAAAGAGCTTAATTTAAAGTTATATATAATGATAGAATAAAGGAAATTATCACAAGCTACCATTGAATTAGAATGACATGATTCAAAGAAAATTAACCACGGTTCCACGATCTGCATGTGTTGCCTCTGGATCATAATTTTCTCCTTGTAATATGTTGCAAATGGTGGTTGTATAACGTATTACTGAGGTATATATAAAGATATGAGCAGATGTATCATGTGCTCAGATTGATACATTTCGCACTGCAACAATATTGGGCTATATAATGACTTTTTTTTTAATCAAAATCTACCACTAAATCAACCGCTGTTAAATATACAACGACGGTGAATTCTTTATACTTGAAATTATTGGTAAAGATATTATCCGTTGCGATATCATTAACGATGGTCTATATTACGACGCTTATCCATTGATATTTCTGAAAATTGAGTTAATTATCGCTAAATTTTGAACTAAAAAATTAGCAATGATTAGTTAAAAATTTAAAAAATAGCAGCGGATAAACGTCGCTATATGGACCGCCACTAATGATATAGCAATGGATATTATATTTATTACTAATTTTGAGTATAAAAATAATTTTGCAACGAAAATATCATCGTTATATATTTAACAATGACTGATCTAGTGACGAATTTCGAAAAAAGTCACTATAGCTCAATTTTGTCATGGTATCTATCATCCAAAGGATCTCAGATGGTTTAGATCTCTTGGGAAAAAACCGAACTTTTATGGTCTTTCGATTCTTAGGGAGCTATCTCGGCCATTTAAGATCATTCAGACTGCTGAGATGAATATTGGGAGGGGGGGGGGGGTATCGAGGCTATATATATAATTTATCTTTGTTATTATTTCACATTGTAATTATTAAAATGTGTTTACATTGGATACGAATCCGATATGCCTATTTACATATCCATATTCGGTTCATTTCTATCCAATACGAACATGAATACATATATGATTCGGATATATATTAAGGAAACCATATCCTTAAAAATACGGATACGAATTCGAATCGGATATTAATCGAACCTGAATACGAATCGAATAAGAGCAGACCCTGATACATATTGAATAAAGAGTGAATCCAAATATGGATTGAAGAAAGACAGAATCAAATATGGATCCACTAAACATCGAATCCGAATACAGATCAAATGAAGACCACACACAAATGCGAATTAAACTTTTATCCAAGTTCACAATGATTTAAAAAAATGACAATGAAATATAAATAAGTTGCATCATGACAAAAGGTAGTATTGAGATGATATGTGTTCTTGACTATAAGCAAAAAAGGGATATGATTTCGTAACTTTCGCCTGTGCACATCCCCAAACAAACGAAAGTTTATTAATATCATTAATATATTGCATTAATATATAATACTAATATAATAACACAGGAATATGGTTTATATTGTATTAACTAATATATAAAATAATATTAATTGCTGTATTCGGATATCCGGATCTAGATCCGGATATTCAAGCCATTACCATATCCAGATATTGAATAATATTAATGTATTTTTTTATCATAACAAGTCAATCAATTCATATGTAAAACATGTCATATTTGTAATGTAAAACATACAAATATTGACAATTAGATTATTACCTTCATGTCATATTATCGAGTTTATATTATGAGATATGAGTGATTAGGAATGTAAACAGATGGATACATATATGAATATGGATGTTTGCTTATCCTTATCCGCTTATGAATACGAATGCAGGTGCGGATACATATTGACGGGTGAAAAATATTATACCATATCCATAAAAAAGGGATATAGATATAAAACGGATACCAATTATATACGATTAATATTAGAAATACTCTATATATTCACTTAAATATACATGTATTGAATGGAATACATATGATATAAAAATACTAAATATTCTTATATCATAACAATTATACAAAATATAAAGAAGGAGGTAACAATTATGTAATATAAAATTAAAAATAAACGTACAATTATATTTATATATAAATGGATATACATATACATATATAGATATTTGTTAATATGAAAGTGGTACTTGTATTCGTATCTATTTGAAAATAAACGCAGATACAGATGTCAAAATCTGTACGATTCAGATACAATTGCGGATCAGATACGAATATATCTGTATCTATACAACTGGTAAATGCTAGATGGAGGGGCCATTGTATATAACTCATTAACTTTTATAGTTTATGTTTTGTATATAATCACATTTTATTATAACAATATAACTCTGTAGGGATTGAGAGACGGTATGTGTAACATCCGCTCTTATACAGGGGGTTCAATAAAAAAATTGAAACTTTAAGATAAAATAATTGAAAAAGAATGAATAAATAGGTGCATTATGTAAATATAAAAAACGATTAGATAATAATAATAATGGATAAAAATGCATTACCGGAATTGATCTTGAAATATATTTATAAATTGTGATTAATAAAAGAAGATTGTTAATAAAACAAGATTGAAACTTGTTGACCGTGTAAAAAAAATAAAAAATAAAAGTGGTTGGTTTTGACCAAGTCGAGGAAAGCTTAGTTACCGGATTAGTCTTCTTTTTCTTTTGAATGTCGGTTAATCTCGGATTATCTTGTTACATCTCGGAAACAATACTCATTCTTTTTAAGGGCACTGTGTACGCCTCCTTCTACGATACAACTCAACCTTACTTTTTCTCCTACGCTACTGGTTTTCTTTTGAATCTCTTCGTGTTGAGAGACGTTTGCTTGTCTACGGGTATCGGCTATCAAAAAAAATCGTCAGGCAATCGTGGTTGGTCAGAATCGACGTGGAGACCTTCATCTTGGTAAATCCTCCGCAATGTTCTTCTCTTTATCTGTCGATTTAGGTTGGTATTGATGTTTTCATGATTACGGTATACAATGGTCATGACGTCAGCCTACGAAACATCTGGAACCTTGAATTACTTTTGATCTAATGTCTTTAACCTCGTGAGAATTCTCCAACCAATATTTATGCATGCCATGTGGGTTTTTTTAAAAAAAATGGCACCCACAAACACACGTTGGCTTCCTTTCGGCAGAAAATTTACATGCTGTAACCCTACAAATTCTCTAATGGAGCGTCTGGAACTTCTATTGGCCAATCCATGATCTTTTTAAGTAGCAATGTACATCTTCAATAATATCAAAAAAAAATAAATTCAAATGCACAATGTAAGATTGCTATGACGTAGACTTTTATTTACCCATACACCTATTTCGATTAGGATGGTCAACCACATAATAATCTTGAATAATAACTTATTAATTAGGTAAGATTATTTATAAGTAAATAAATATTTATTCGAAAAAAAATAAAAAGAGAGAATCTTGACGGGACGGTTGGTTATTGGGTAGTGAGATAAGAGTTTTCTTGGTTTATGCATATTGTTAAGATACATCTCATATGTTTAGGTGGTAACTGATTTATTTTCGTGGACGGAGAACCTTACGGATATATCCATCTCAAAGTTCTAAGAAAGGTATGTACATTAATTTATGTCTCATACCATTGTCATTTATACCCCACATTGTTTTATATCAGTTATGGAATGTTGCTTTTATTTTATATCATTTAAATGTTTTGATTATATTTATGTGTTAAAATCATAGATTATCAAGTGCTAGTTGACATTTAACCATAATGCCTATCTACGGATTAGTTGTTAAATGTTACATAGAATGGATACATTATTGTCTTTTGATATGTAGGTTAATTGTTTTTTATATCCTAATATTTTATTGAAAAGTAAATTATTGTTTTGACACCACCATAGTGAGGGGGTAGACATTGTTCATTGTTGGTCCATTAGAGGCTTTGACCAGGCCAGGTGCCACGCGGACGGTTAATTCCACCAATTGACCGTTGTAGGCGGGTAATCCTACACTACTTCCGAACAATTTACCGCTACGGCGGTTGACTCAATACTGATGTCCATTGTATTGGGGTTTGGATAGAAGATCTCGTATTGATATTTGTTTTAGAAAAATTTTGATTTAAGGGAACGGGGTGGCTTCTATCCAAGCTCAGGCTGCCAGGTGTCAGCAGATGGTATTGATTTATATTGATATGGATATTGACATTATAGTCACATAATTTGTGATAGTCAAGGAAATTTATTGAATTGTCATTGTTATCCTATTGATGATTGGCATAATTGAAAATTTCTTATTATAGTCATTGTTTATTTATTAATTGATATTCCTTATGGTAATTGTCATCGTATTTTTCTTTACTACTCATTGTATATGGTTATGATAGTATGTCTCATAAATTATTGGTGCATACTTAGTCAAATTCGTTTGACTAATATTGAATTACAACCTTGCAGCTTAGAAGGAAGTACGAGGGTTGGTCGTTGGCTAGATTGAAGAGTCTTTGATTTTTTAGCCTCTTAAGTCATTGTACGGATAAACCTATTTAATTTTTATTATGTAATTCAGGCTTGATGAGTCTTTACTTATTGATTATTTTCCTTTATTCTTCCATCATGTTTGGCACTCTGAAAGTTATTTATGGATGAATGAGTTTCTATCTCGCTCCTGGACTCGAAGAAAAATTCATTGTCATGGGATGCTTCCGCAATTTTCCCCTTGTTTCGGAGTCCGGGACGTGACAACGTGATATCAGAGCCAAATAGAAGATTAGAGGAATATTATCCAAATTTAGGATGATT
Organism: Ottelia alismoides; assembly: GCA_037367405.1. Taxonomy (NCBI): domain Eukaryota; kingdom Viridiplantae; phylum Streptophyta; class Magnoliopsida; order Alismatales; family Hydrocharitaceae; genus Ottelia; species Ottelia alismoides. The sequence continues at coordinate 773,200 of JAZKJV010000287.1, forward strand.
TATAATATTTATAGTTTATGTTTGGAATAACTGACTAATTAATCGTCGCTATTCGTAGATGTTGACCGTCTCGAATCGTAAGCGAAGTCGTCGCTCTATGGATTTGGCAGCCCAGAATGCCAAACTAATGAAGACGGTCGAGAAGCTCTCCCAGCTGATTCGTGATCAAGCTGATCACCACCAGAGCAAGGATAGGGATCAGAGACGTCGCGAAAGGCATCTTGAAAAAGAAAGGCATCTTCGTGAGGAGCGTCGTGATGATGTCACCTTTGAGAGATTCTTAAAGGTGAACCCGCCTAGCTTTGACGGTATAGTGGATGCTGAGGTAGCAGACTGATGGCTGGAGGAGACAGAAAAATTGTTTGATGCAATCAGATGTCCGGATCATAGCAAGGTCTCCTTCTCTACTCATCAACTGAAGGGTCCTGCTAAGGACTGGTGGACCAGTTTCCAGTTGCGGAAATTTGAAAAAGGAGAGATTATTTTGTGGGATGAGTTTGTTATACTCTTCCGTGAGCACTATATTCCGATACACTTGCAGTTGATCAAGAAGCAAGAGTTTATTAATCTGAAGCAGGGAGATCTGAACGTTGCTGAGTATAACAAAAAGTTTCATCGTTTACTGAAGTATGCTCCACACTTATGTCCTGATGAGTACCGTATGACTCAGAAGTTCATTGAGGGACTTCACCCTGCTTTAAGATCGAAGGTTCTTTCCAGCATACCGAAGACTATGGAGGATGCTCTAGCCAGCGCCAGAACTATGGAGCGAGATTTCTTGCGAAGAAGGGAGGAGAAGCCACGCAACAATCGGAAGGATCGATTTGGGAGGAACAAAAATTTCAAAAATTCTCAGAAGCAGAAGCAAGCCTCCAAGTCGGGGCAAAACAGCAGAATTCCTGAATGCTCTTTCTGTCATCGTTTCCATCCTGGAGAATGCTATCTCAAGAATGGCCAGTGTCTGAACTGTGGAGAGAAAGGACACTTTGTTCGTGATTGTCCGAAGCCTAGGAAGCAACCCACAGCTCAAGGACAAGATCAAAGGCCAAAGGTTCCTACATGAGTATATGCTCTCACCACTGGAGATGATGCCGCTAAGGAAGAGAAGGTCATCGAAGGTACTCTTCTTATTGCTAATTTGCATGCGAAGATTCTTTTTGATACTGGTGCTACACATAGCTTTATTTCTGAGGCACTAGTAAGAAGCATGGATGTCAAAGCAAAACTTTTAGATATTGATTTGATGGTTGTCACACCTACTGGGGGAAATGTAAAAGCACTAGAGTTTATTCAAGATGCTCCATTGATATGTGAAGGTCATGAGTTTCCGAGTGACCTCATTGTCATGAAAATGACAGACTTTGACATCATCCTTGGGATGGACTTGTTTTCCCGATATCATTGTTATATTGATTGCTGCAAGAAAATGGTGATCGTTGCAAGCCATCAGTTCCCTGGGATCGTTATTAAAGGACATGGTGCCGTCTCTGAGCGTTGCATTATTTCTGCTATGAAGGCACATCGCATGATCTTGAAAGGACGAGAAGCATATCTTGCCAGTATTATTAGGGATGAGCCATCAACCGTATCCTTACCTGACCTCGACGTTGTTCGAGAGTTTCCTGATGTTTTTCCAGAAGAATTGCCTGGACCCCCACCTCAGCGAGAGATTTATTTCACTATTGAGAACGGTACCAATATCCAAGGCACCATATCGTATGGCTCCTGCTGAACTGGCTGAATTAAAGAAGCAACTTGAAGATTTGCTTGACTTGGGATTTATCAGGCCCAGTGTATCACCATGGGGTGCGCCTGTTTTATTTGTGAGAAAGAAAGATGGATCACTTCGCTTATGCATTGATTATCGAATGTTGAATCAGGTGACTGTGAAGAATAAATATCCGTTACCACGGATAGATGATCTATTTGATCAGCTCTAATCAGCAAAGGTCTTCTCGAAGATTTATTTGCGATCCGGCTATCATCAATTGAGGATTCGAGAGGAAGATATCTCGAAGACCGCTTTCCGAACACGCTATGGGCATTATGAATTTTGTGTGATGCCGTTCGGATTGACAATGCTCCTGCTGCTTTTATGGATCTTATGAATCGGGTCTTTCGACCATTCTTAGATCACTTCGTCATTGTCTTTGTTGATGATATTCTTGTTTATTCCCAAAGTGTTGAGCAACATGAGGAGCATTTGAGAGTCGTATTGGAGACTCTGAGGCAGAATCAACTTTATGCTAAATTCTCCAAATGTGAATTCTGGTTGGAAAAAGTCATGTTCCTTGGGCACATTATTTCCAAGGATGGGATTTCCGTAGATCCAGCCAAGGTTGAAGCAGTCTCAGAATGGAAGCAACCACAAAGCATGACAGAAATTAGAAGCTTTCTTGGTTTAGCAGGATACTATCGCAGATTCATTCGCGATTTCTCAAAGATTTCACTTCCCCTGACCGAGTTGACCAGGAAAGGGATAAAATTTGAATGGTCTTCTGCATGTGAGCGTAGCTTCCAAGAACTGAAGATGGGGTTAACCACCGCTCCTGTCTTGACATTACCATCAGGTAATGAGGGTTTTGTCATCTACACGGATGCATCCCTGAATGGCTTGGGTTGTGTGTTGATGCAGAATGAAAAAGTTGTAGCTTATGCTTCAAGATAACTAAATATTCATGAAAGGAATTATCCTACGCATGATCTAGAGCTTGCCGTTGTGGTGTTTGCATTAAAGATCTGGCGTCACTACCTTTATGGTGAGAGATTTGAGGTCTTCTCTGATCATAAAAGCCTCAAATACATCTTTTCTCAAAAAGATTTGAATATACGCCAGCGAAGATGGATGAAATTTCTTAAAGACTATGATTTCTCTATTGCTTACCATCCAGGTAAAGCAAATGCTGTAGCAGATGCTTTGAACCGAAAGGGCTATGCCTTGTCGGCTAGCTTGATGATCAAAAGTGGAAGTTGATTGATGACTTTGTTTCTTGGAATCCTTTCAAAGAAGGAGACAAGATTATCTTATCCAGCATCCAGATACATTCGGTGATAGTAGAGAAAATATTGAGAGCTCAAAAGGAAGATCCCGAGTACCATGTTTTAGCTGAGAAGAGTCAAGGAGAGAGTTCAGAATTTTTCATTGCTCCAGATGGCGGCATCAGATTCAGGAATCGCTTATGGATTCCTTCGCATGAAGAGTTGAAGCATGAGATTCTAGATGAAGCTCATCGTTCTAAGTTCTCTGTACATCCATGAAGCACAAAAATGTATAAAGATCTCCAGCGGAATTTTTGGTGGAAAAATATGAAGAAGGAAATTGCGGATTTTATTTCTCGTTGTTTGGTGTGTCAGCAAATTAAGGTTGAGCATCGAAGACCGACCGGGCTTTTGGAGCAGTTAGAGGTTCCGGAATGGAAATGGGAACACATCACTATGGACTTTGTGATGGGTCTTCCAAAGACCGATGCAACTAATTATGATTCCATATGGGTGATCGTGGATAGATTGACGAAATCTGCCCATTTCCTATCAACGAAGAAAAAGGAGTCGGTTGCGAGCTTAGCAAATTTATACTGAACAATATTGTGAAGCTTCATGGTATACCTGTCTCTATTGTCTCTGATCGAGATCCAAGATTTACCGAGAGATTTTGGAAAAAACTTCAGGAAGCATTCGGTACAAAGCTGAAGTTTAGTACCGCATTCCATCCTCAGACAGATGGTCAATCTGAAAGAACCATTCAGGTTTTCGAGGATATGCTTAGGGCATGTTCTTTGGATTATGCTCGAAGTTGGGATGAGAACCTTCCACTCATTAAGTTTGCCTATAACAATAGTTACCATGCTAGTATCGGAATGGCTCCGTATGAGGCTCTCTACGGGAGGCCATGCAGATCTCCGCTTTGTTGGAGCGAGGTTGGGGAAAGAAGATTGCTCGGACCAGAACTCGTGCAGAAGTGTGCAGATAAGATTGATCTAATTAAGAAAAGGCTTTTAATTGCTCAAAGTAGACAAAAGAGTTATGCGGATAACCGTTGTAGAGAACTAGAATTTGCAGTTGGTAATCATGTTTTTCTCAAGATATCTCCGACCCGTGGTGTATTGAGATTTGGACGGAAAGGAAAACTTAGTCCAAGGTACATTGGTCCTTTTGAGGTGTTGGATCGAGTAGGCGAGGTAGCCTACCGCATTGCACTACTACCTCACTATTCACATATTCATATTATCTTCCATGTCTCCATGTTGCGGAAATATATTCATGATCCGTCTCATCAGGTTCACTATGAGCCAATTGAAGTTCATAAAAATTTATCATATGAAGAGCGCCCTTCACACATTGTTGATCGACAAGAACACCAATTGCGAAGGAAGACTATTAAGATGGTAAAGGTTGCCTGGCATAACCATTCAGATAGGGAGGTCACATGGGAACTTGAAGATGAAGTTCGAGAGAAATATCCTGAACTTTTAGGTATGTTTTTTTTAATTTCGAGGACGAAATTTCTTTTAAGGGGGTAGGGTTGTAACATCCGCTCTTATACAGGGGGTTCAACGAAAAAAATTAAAACTTTAAGATAAAATAATTGAAAAAGAATGAATAAATAGGTGCATTATGTAAATATAAAAAAACAATTAGATAATAATAATAATGGTTAAAAATGCATTACCCGAATTATTCTTGAAATATATTTATAAATTGTGATTAATAAAAGAAGATTGTTAATAAAACAAGATTGAAACTTGTTGACCGTGTAAAAAAATAAAAAAAATAAAAGTGGTTGGTTTTGACCAAGTCGGGGGAAGATTAGTTACCGGATTAGTCTTCTTTTTCTTTTGAATGTCCGTTAATCTCGGATTATCTCGTTACATCTTGGAAACATTACTCATTCTTTTTAAGGGCACCGTGTACGCCTCCTTCTACGATACAACTCAACCTTACTTTTTCTCCTACGCTACTGGTTTTCTTTTGAATCTCTTCGTGTTGAGAGACGTTTGCCCATCGTCTACGGGTATCGGCTATCAAAAAAAATCGTCAGGCAATCGTGGTTGGTCGGAATCGACGTGGAGACCTTCATCTCGGTAAATCCTCCGTAATGTTATTCTCTTTATCTGTCGATTTAGGTTGGCATTGATGTTTTCATGATTACGGTATACAATGGTCATGACGTCAGCCTACGAAACACCTGGAACCTTGAATTACTTTTGATCTAATGTCTTTAACCTCGTGAGAATTCTCCAACCAATATTTATGCATGCCATGTGGGTTTTTTTTTAAAATGGCACCCAGAAACACACGTTGGCTTCCTTTCGACAGAAAATTTACATGCTGTAACCCTACAAATTCTCTAATGGAGCGTCTGGAACTTCTATTGGCCAATCCATGATCTTTTTAAGTAGCAATGTACATCTTCAATAATATCAAAAAAATAAATTCAAATGCACCATGTAAGATTGCTATGACGTAGACTTTTATTTACCCATACACCTATTTCGATTAGGATGGTCAACCACATAATAATCTTGAATAATAACTTATTAATTAGGTAAGATTATTTATAAGTAAATAAATATTTATTCGAAAAAAATAAAAAGAGAGAATCTTGACGGGACGGTTGGTTATTGGGTAGTGAGATAAGAGTTTTCTTGGTTTATGCATATTGTTAAGATACATCTCTTATGTTTAGGTGGTAACTGATTTATTTTCGTGGACGGAGAACCTTACGGATATATCCATCTCAAAATTCTAAGAAAGGTATGTACATTAATTTATGTCTCATACCATTGTCATTTATACCCCACATTGTTTTATATCAGTCATGGAATGTTGCTTTTATTTTATATCATTAAAATATTTTGATTATATTTATGTGTTAAAATCATAGATTATCAAGTGCTAGTTGACATTTAACCATAATGCCTATCTACGGACTAGTTGTTAAATGTTACATAGAATGGATACATTATTGTCTTTTGATATGTAGGTTAATTGTTTTTTATATCATAATATTTTATTGAAAAGTAAATTATTGTTTTGACACCACCATTGTGAGGGGGTAGACATTGTTCATTGTTGGCCCATTATAGGCTTTGACCTGGCCAGGTGCCGCAAGGACGGTTAATTCTGCCAATTGACCGTTGTAGGCGGGTAATCCTACACTACTTCCGAACAATTTACCGCTACGACGGTTGACTCAGTACTGATGTCCATTGTATTGGGGTTTGGATAGAAGATCTCGTATTGATATTTGTTTTAGAAAAATTTTGATTTAAGGGAACGGGGTGGCTTCTATCTAAGCTCGGGCTGCCAGGTGTAGGCAGATGGTATTGATTTATATTGATATGGATATTGACATTATAGTCACATAATTTATGATAGTCAAGGAAATTTATTGAATTGTCATTGTTATCCTATTGATGATTGGCATAATTGAAAATTTCTTATTATAGTCATTGTTTATTTATTAATTGATATTCCTTATGGTAATTGTCATCGTATTTTTCTTTACTACTCATTGTATATGGTTATGATAGTATGTCTCATAAATTATTGGTGCATACTTAGTCAAATTCGTTTGACTAATATTGAATTACAACCTTGCAGCTTAGAAGGAAGCACGAGGGTTGGTCGTTGGCTGGATTGAAGAGTCTTTGATTTTTCTAGCCTATTTAATTTTTATTATGTAATTCAGGCTTGATGAGTCTTTACTTATTGGTTATTTTCATTTATTCTTCCATCATGTTTGGCACTCTGAAAGTTATTTATGGATGATTGAGTTTCTGTCTCGCTCCTGGACTTGAAAAAAAAATTCATTGTCATGGGATGCTTCCGCAATTTTCCCATTGTTTCGGAGTCCGGGACGTGACAGTATGAGCGGACGTAGTGGCAGTGAGTGGGCCGTCGTACGAGGGCGTCTCCCCGCTATCTGGAGGTCGTCGATCCAAGGTGGGGGGGCGCAGAGGTACAGAGCAGCAGGGAAGACCCTGTGCGCGACCGAAAGGTGAGGGGCGGCCCGGCCTTTTGGTTGGGGGTGCTTCAAATGTGGTTCACTTTCTTATTGGGTGAGGCTGTGTAGGGATGCCATCAGATGCTTTCGATGCATGGGTTTGACGCATCGGAGTAAAAGTTGCAGGTCTTGAGTGGTATCGGACGCGTTGAGGGGGGGCGGGGGTTTTCTGGTTGGGGAAGGAGGTGGCGGGGATGCTTTATATAAGGATCCTCGGATGTTGGTTTCGCGTCGGGTGGAGCTTTTAGGGGTGATGTTGTGGAATTGTCTCTGAGGAGGGTGCTCACTCGAGGGTTGGCGGAGGGAGAAACTGCTGCCTTATTGTCCTTTTCTCATTCGGGGAAATCTTTGCTCAAGTGGAGACGTGTTCACGACGCGGACAGGATGCTGACTCGGGGTTTCCTGAACTTGGTGAAGGTGAAAGGGTGCCTCTTCTTTGGAGAAGCGTGCGGCGCCTGCGGCGGCTGTTGGTCGGCATTGCGGTGGTGGAGGGCTTGGCCAATACTGGATGTTCGCCTGGGGAGAACGTGGACACTGTTTTGTGGGTGCTCCCTCTGCACCCGAGCATGTTCGGGTGGTGGTCCGTGTATGTGGAGGGTCTTCGGGTGTGCCTGGAGATCTCGTCAGCCGGCTGCTTGAGGGGCGGCAGATATTGGCAGAGTTTGCGCGAGGCACCATCTCGGTCGGGTGCAAGGAAGGCGCCGGCGATGGGCGTGGAGGCTCGGTCGATCGCAGGTGTGATGGCGGGGTTGACCGAGGAGGCTCTAGAGTGCGAGGTGGCTCCGGCGAGCGAGGGGGCTCCGGCGGCGTGCGAGGTGGCTCCGGCGGGCCCGATGGCGATTTCAAAGGACAACGAATGACCCGCGACCGTTTGTATTCCCTGGACAGTTGCGGAGTGTGCGGCTAATTACGGGAGGAGGGAAATCAGTTTCGGGGCGCTGGACCCTAACTATCATTTACGCAAGGCCATGCAAAATTTAAATGGCATGCATTGCGGGGCACATATAGTTGTGGGGATTTCCAATTTTGAAAGTGGGGGGGGGGGGGGGGGTTGTGCTTTCGGAGGTAGTGGGGACAACACAAGTGGATCCAGAATCAGCAGTGAGGCCAACCGGAATGGATGAGTTGGAGCTCGATCAGGAGCTCGGAGGAGCGAAGATAATAGGTGAAGGTATCAGTCTCGTGGTGGATCTACGGAAGTTTGCCAACACGGACCACTCGAGGGGGTAGGTCTTTATCGCTTCTGAACAAGACGAGGGGGGGGGGGGGGGTCGAGGATAACCCTTCCTTGGTGTTTGAGAAGGGTCAACGGGAGGTGAAGCACTTCGGGGGGGCACCTGAGGGTGGTTCCAAGGTTGGCTTGGGTGAGGTGTTGGAGGTTCCTTTCCTCTGGGGGGCAGGGGGTGATTGCCAGGGAGGGCCTTCGTAAGTGGCAGGGAAGCGGTCTCTGGTGGTTTCTAACGGGGATGGCGATTGGGATGTTTCTCCCCAGCAGGGAAAAGAGGAAGAAGAGCAGGTTGTGAGGAGAAAGTTATGTGCTCTGGTTGGCAAGAGGAAGCAGATGATGTGCAAGAAGAAGGAGGACCTTCATTTGGGGCAGGCTGATCATCATTTCATGAGTCGAGATGTAGCGGTTTTGGTAGGGGGAGCACGGTTCGAGCTCGCCTATCGGGAGATCGAGCTACTTCAGTTTGCTCGACATGAAGTTTGTGGAAAGTTTGGGCATAGTGCCACCACGTGGGAAGTCAAAAGAAATTTATATATGAAGATTCTATCTTGGAATGTAAGGGGGTTGGGACGCCCTAAGAAATGACAGGGAGTGAAGAATTTGATGCTGGAGGCTCATGCTGATGTAGTGTTATTTCAAGAGATGAATTGTTCAAGGCCTAAGGGGGAGATTGGCGAGATCTGGGAGGCGGTTCTATTTTTGATTTTGTAGAAGTGGAGGCTCACAGAGCGATCGGTGGCCTCCTTTCTGGGTGGAAGCAGGATGGCTTTGAGAAGCTGGAGGAGTGGAGATCTGTGTTTTCCATATCGGTGAGGTTAAAGAGAAGATTGGATGGGGTCATCTTTACTATTACCAACGTATATGGACCCACATCTCCGGGTTTGGGATCGCTGGCTGCGGATCTAGCGGGGGTTGTGTTGATAAAGATGCTGGTATTTTGCTTATTGGAGGAGAACTGAATCTGACGCTTTTCCTGGAGGACAGGCCAAGGCAGGGTGGTGGGAAAGACGGGGGCTCGGAGGAATTCAGAAATCAGATTCATGCTTTTGGTCTCGCAGTGGTCTATGGTTCTGGTTGTGCTTACACGTGGCAGAATTCAAGGTCCAAGTCGCGGCTTGATAGATTCCTCCTCTCTCCAGCGGGGTGGAGGTTTTCCCATTATCTCGGGCATGGGCATTACCGCATGCCCACTCGGATCACACGTCGCTGATTTGGTCTTCCGAGGAGGATAATCGTCCCAGATCTGTGTTCAGATTTGAGCGGGCGTGGCTGCTAGAGGATGGATTCAGGGAAGATGTGGAAGCTCGCTGGAGAGGTTGGCAGGTGGATGGATCAGCAGTGTCGCGTCTGGCTTCTAAGTTGAAATTGCTAAAGGAGTTCCTAATAGAATATAGTCGTAGTATGAGAGCGCAAAGGAGGGAGCGTCTGCATGTGGCCCGGCAAGGGGTGGTCAGGTTGGATAGGTTGGATGATGAGAGGGTCTCGACCAGGAGGAGGTGGAGGAGCGGTCAAGGATGCTAGTAGTTATCCTACAGGAGGACATGAAGGAGGAAGTGGAGTGGAAGCAAAGATCTAGGCAGAGTTGCAGGAAGGGGACGCAAACACAGGTTCTTCCACTCAATGGCATCATGTAGAAGAAGAAGGATATTCATTCAGAGCATCAAGGTAGGGGGGTGAGAGAGTGGCAGGGGATGCTCTGTTAGGGCGCGCTCTTGGGGACCATTTTGTGCGGATGTCGAGTGATGAATACTCATTCATCACTCTTTATTCTTTTATTTTAGCTACTTATCTCAGCAAAACATCATGTAGATAGTGGTAAATATGATAAATTACCAATAAGCATGCATTTGTTAATAATTAATAATTAGCATGTATTTGTGCAAAAATAAAGAATAAAGAATAAAAGAAAAGAAGGAAATATTTAGAATAAATATTGAGTGACCTAAACCCAAGAGAAGGCCCATTATGGGACTGATAGCCAAATAAAATAAGTAGAGAGAGATAGGGCCACTCAACCTTGTGTATATTCCTCCCTCTATGTATATATTTTTATTTTCACAAAAATAAAATAAAAATGTGTTTAGATTCCCTTTGTAAATATTTCTAAAAAAAACAAAAATTAATAAAAATAAAAATAAAATAATTTTCTCTCTACAAATGTATCGTATATCTAATTATTTCACACTTGTAAATAGCCAATAAAAATTAAATAAAAACTATTTTATACTCTAAATTTTATGTTGTAAATAAATAAAATATAAAATTGGCGTATTCGTACAAAAATAAGAAAATAAAAATAATAATATAAAATACCTAGGTATTTTATACCTGTATATAATATAATATAATGTACATACTATAATTTATTTTTCATAAAAATAAATAAAAATCACTAAAAAATAGTTTGAAAATAATAAACATTTTTCATTTTGAACATATTTTGTTAAAAAATCATCTTCTATTTTTTATTTATTTTTCAAATATTTTTGACCATGGAATTTTCTGATTGGTCCAGGATGGATGTTGACCCCGGTCAACTCCCCCTCCCGGACCATTCTTCACCCGGATCCGAGTCACGCTCCATTTTCTTCAAATTTTCCCGATAGGATCTTGGCCTCCCTTGCCCCGATTTCTTCGCCCGCTCCTTCCCCTTGGATCAATGATCCTCGCAGATCCCTAAGGAAGGACGGATCTTCCTCGGTTCACACACAGGCTCCGATTCTTTCCAACTACCTGGGACTGCATATAAAATCTCCATTCGATTCCCCAGACCCTCATCTCACACCACACACTCTCTTTCTACCCTAGACCTCTTCCCCTTGGTGACATCAACCGGAGGAGCATCTTGGCGATCGGAGAGAGCTACAAACGCCGACGCTCAAGCTTCGTGGCCGGACTTCCGCCGCGACAAGCCTCCCCGCCTTTCGCAGCGAGGTAGAGGCGAAGCCCACTTCGACATCACCCCCTAGAGCTTAAAGATTCAGCTCGGACCTTTAGGTATCTTCCGTTTTGATCCACGTTCCCTCTATTTCGAATCTTTCATCCGTCGCTCCGCCGGCTCTGACCCGCCGGTCGGAGCATCACCAGCTACCTTTATCTGCTTCGATTGATGACACAGCTCACCGTCACCCTTCCCCCGCAGCCTGATCATCCTAAGATCGGCTTGGATAACCAAGATTAGGATCGAGGTTCCTTCCATCACGTCGCCGGAACCTCCACCCCCCATTCGCCGTCGCTTCGCGTCTTTTCAGGTCAAATAACCCCGACCAGAGTGTCCCTCCGAGTCGAAGCTTTCCTCTGCAGGTCATAGCGCGTGTAGATACACCCCAGGTCGCATCCGCCCCACTTCACCGGAGCTCTCCCAGGTCACGTAACCCTTCCCGGAGATCTGACCGTCAGCGAGTCAATCGGACCCGTCCACCCGACGTGGAGGAGCATTGCGAGTCGATCACCGTTGCCCGATCGTCCGTCGGAGTCCCGGATCACTGCCGGTGTTCCAGTGAACTTCGCCCAGGAGGAGTTCGTCCAGCATCCTCCTCAGCCGTTGGATCACGCCCTCACCCATGATTCGATCGCCACCGTCCAGTGCCTGGCATTGTCAGGCCGTTAGATCTGACATATAACGGCTCCGTACGCCCACGTTCATCATCCAGCTAGGACCGTTGGATCTGCCACCTGTATGCGCCAGAGCCACACGATTCTCATCCAGTCTGAGCGCGACACCTGGCAACCCATGTGCGACGCACGCGCAGCTGGGTAATTTGCTCTGCTTCCCCTGCAATTGTTTTCGTTTATTAATTAGTCTGTAAAATAATAGTTACACTGTGGGCCTTTTTGCACTTTTTAGTTCTGCTATTTTCTATATTTTTGTTTTAGTCCTTCCTGAGCAGCAGCACATGCCTCGTCACGTGTATATGTGGGTTATTTGCATGTAGCACCTTGGACTTTTGTTCTGTTATGTTCTGAATTTATAGTTTTACTTTTTGCACTTATACCCCTGTGCGTGTTGGATTTGGACATGTGCTGAATTCATGTGAAAATTGCAGTAGGGTCCTTGAGCTTTTGACGTGTGTTATTCCTTAGCCCCAGGAACTTATTTTTCTTGCAACATAGTCCCTGTATACTGTGTGCTTTATTTTAGTTGGAATAAATAGCAAACTTTATCCAAACTTGTGAAATTTTGACACATGGCTCCTGCCATGGTGTAGGAATTTCTATGAATTTTTGGTTGCCTTTTATTAAAATTTTTAAAAATATAAAAACCTCAAAAATTGCTTCTGTCTGTTTTCAAAAATCCATTAAAAATATTAAAATCCCTTTAAAAATTCCAAAAAAAATTGTTGTGTATTTGTTATGTTGTGTTTCTACTTCTATCCATTTTTATTGAATTTGCATTTATAAAACCCTAAAATTAAAAAAAACTAAAAACCTTAGAAAATTATTAAAAATTCAGAAAACTCAAAAAATTGCATTTTCAATTTCTGTAGTTAGATTTTTATTTTTAGTTCTCATAAAATTGTCGCTCGAAGTTTATAGGTTTTTAAGTATTTTAAATAGCCTTTAGATTCTGGCTGCACATTGCCTTTAATTTTCCCTTGTTTTATTTTATAAAATAAATAAAAATCAAAAAAATCCAAGAAAAAGACCAAAAACACTTGAATATTTCAAAAAATCAAAAAAAAATTTTATTTTAATTTTCTGAGCATTTTGGTGTGTTAAATAATTGGTTGTTTGTGCCTTTTTATTTCTTTTACACCTTTTATTATTTTTAACTAAAAATTTAAAAAATTGAAAAAATAAAATCCACCATTTTAGTTTATTTCTTTATTTGGATTCTCGACTACTTCATAGCTTAGGCATACCGTGCTCCTTGTGTTTGACACTGGTAGCTATACCAGGTAAAATAAAATAGCGAGACCTGTATTTGTGCTTGGATTTGTGATTTTTGTGTTTAGTGGTCTTTGTTTTCTTGACTGACTTAGCTAGCGGTTCGAGTCGCAACGACCCTATTTACACCTTAACCCGAGTAGCTCAGGCCGGTCATCAGAATGGCGCCATTGCCGGGGAGCATGGCTTAGTAGTCGGCTTTCTTTTTCAGCTTTCTTTCTTTTTCTTCTTTTCTTTTTCTTTTATTTGTTTCTTTTTACTTTTGTTTTTTGTTTTTTTATTTGCTTTTATTTGTGTTTTATTTCTTTTCTTTTTATTTGTTTTTATTTTTTCATTTATTTTTATTTTATTTTATTTTTCATTATTATAATAACTATTGGTCTGACACATCTTCTGTTTGCTTTTCTTGCGAGGGCCTGAGGATCGAGGGTGGCTTTCTTCGGGAAGTCGATGCACCCGCGAGACTTGGAGGCGACTCTTTTCTGCATAGAGCTGCAGGAGAGCACAAGAGAGGAGAGCAGGGGTGTGGGAGATGTAGAGTAGAGTAGCTTAGCTTAGTTTCCATTTCTCTAGATATTATTGTTGTAATAATACAGGACACTCAGAGACTCTCAGACTTGGTGGATTTCCCGAGGTCTGTTTAGCTGAGCACCGGTGTGCTCGGGGAACCTCACCGTGATTTTTCATCGATTTTGTGTTTATCGTTTTATTTTCTTTGATTCCTGAAGATTTTAGCCTTAGCTTTAGGATTTTCTCTTGCTCTATGACGTAATTATTAAGGCCCAACCCTAATTACATTTCTGCACCTATAGATCGTAATTGGATCTTATTAATTAAATCACTAATAAAAAAGTTAACCTGGTCACTTGAGGGGTCACATGCTGCTAGAGGCCGTATACAGCGTTGGCAGGATCCGTTGTGGCAGACACCGATCGGTATTAGAGACCGAACCCCGACTCCTCTCGTTGACCCATTAGTTATTGTGCTTCGCGAGTAGAAATTTCTGCTTAAGGCCGATTTCTTCGTGCATCATTTAGATAGACTTATTTCTGTTTTTAATTTATACGTGGATCATTTTGCATGTAGAGTGCTGGCGGCAGGTACGCATCTCTTACTCAGCATGCATCATCGTGTTTAGTCGCGAATCGGCTTTTTCACCTTCTCCCTCTGTTTTTTGGACTTATAAATAATCAGGAGAACCGAAAAAATCAGTAGGCGTTGTTTTATTTGAAAAATACTTAAAAAACAAAAAACTATAAAATTGGGACTGTTTAAGCAAACTTGACCTTAAAAAAACACTTCACCGAAAAAATTGTGTTGGGAGAATAATCCCCTCCTTGTATGATTTGGATGAGCGAGAGAGTGACCCACACCATAAGTTAGGCCACATCCGACCCTTCTTCAGACTACTGATCTCGAGTTAGTCGTTCTCTAGTGAGGATCGCTCCGGTCTCTGGTAAAGCGGGCCGCGATATCCTTAACAGAGTGAGTCAATCGGGTAGCCGGTAAATGGTCCGCGACTTGTACTGGCTGGAAAAGATCTAGCTTTGGATTGGGACAGTCTCCTGGAGGTGTTGGATTCCTAACAGCTCGCTTAATCGCTCTGAACAATTGTTTGATCACCTATTAAAATTGACAAGATAAAAGTCCGAACTTTCACGGTCATCAGCTTTGAGTGCGTAGGTGAATCGGGGGTTTGCTTGATCGATCTTGTTTGCTTTACCAGATCTCATCCGCCTTCACTTGCCAGATCAAGATGATGGGTCGGAGGTCCCTTAGGCAGCCTCTGGCTGCACCGCTTTCGAGCACTCCGACCCGCTCATCTAGGTTGGTTCGCGAGAGCCGAGACCCACTCTCTGAACCTGAGTACGACATCCTATTCCCCCTCGACCACCCTTCTACCAGTCCTGAGGTGTCCGAGCAGATACCGTAGCAGCCAGTTGATTTATCGGCACCTGAGTTTGGGTCTTTTGGCTTTGCAGAGACCATGGACAGTAGTGAGGAGCGCACTGATGGAGCCAGTGGGACCCAGACATATGTAATTGACCAGGGTGCCATCAACAACACCCTGTTAGACTCCCTTGAGACGATGCATCGACAGATCCGGGATCATGGGTTTTTCATGGTGGATATGTGCCGGGAGAAGGAGCAGATGCAAGCCGACAGAGAGCAACGCAGACCTGGTGAGTAGGAGGAGGAGATGGTCCCGATGCCCGACAGCCTAAGGAGCCAGTACAGCCAGCAGCAGCTGCGCGACCGATGAGGGAGTTGCACAACCCTGGTGCAACTCTCACACAGAGATGGATAGTGTTGCCCGCTATTTTGGGAGATTTCAAGCTCCCGCCTCAGACGATTCAGCTTCTTCCCCGCTTCCACGGACTTACCACAGAGGAGCCGCTCCTTCATCTCCAGGAGTTTGAGATGATCTGTAGTACCATCCATGATCGCCTTGTGGACGAGGACACCATCAGGATGATGGCCTTCCCTTTCGCCCTGGTAGACGGAGCAGCCAACTGGCTGGAGCATTTAGGGAGATTCGTCACCACTTGGGAACATCTCCGGAATGAGTACCTCAACAAGTATTATCCATCGGCCGGACCAATGCAGCCAGGGCACTGATCAACAATTTCTCCATGCTCCCCAATGAGGAATTTCACGAGGCATGGGACCGCTTTAGGGAGCTCACATACAGGTGTCCCCATCATGACATATCAAAGCCCAATATCGTCCAGAGTTTCTTCTGCGGGCTGACACTGGAGTTGCAGGGGCTTGTTAACGCATCCTGTGGGGGTTCGTATTTTGCCAAGGATGAGGATCAGCTCTGGGCCATCTATGAGGAGATGGCCGAGAACTATACTGTAATGTTCCATACCCGACTCTATACTCAGGGGAAGCCCACACCACAGGCTGTGTCCTATCAGAGGATAGCACGGGTCGATGCCGGTCCATCCACTTCATCAGCAACCGTAACATAGGCAGAGTCAACGGCCTCTGATATGGGGATCATCAGCGAGAAGTTGGACCGGATCGAGTTGATCGAGAAGAAGCAGTGCCAGGGCATGACACAGATCGATCAGATGGCATAAACGTTGAGTGACCTGAAGACCCAGATCATGTGTCTTCAGGAGGCACAGACGGCTTCTCAGCCCCATCTCTGGTCATGGGCAGACACCGGCAGTAGCAGCTTGACCCAGCCCTCTGCCCAGTACTGACATGTGCACCACATTCAGGCGGAGCAGTTCCAGCAACAGCAGTATGTTCAGCCACCACCATCTCAGGATAGCCAGGTGGTGGTGTATCAGCCAGACCAGCCCCTGGTAGTACTCCCCCCACCCACTTACGAGCAGGAGCCGTTGATGGATGTCAACGGTATTTGGTATGACCGACCTCAGCCTGGGATCCAACAAGACCATCCTGAATTCCGTTGATCGACTGGAGGTACCAGTTCCCAGCAACAGCCTCCAGTTCAGGGTGGCCAGTACGGCCAGCAACGAGAGCAGCACTAACAGCCCCAGTTCCCACACCAGCAGCAGCCACATCCACAACAGTCTTGCCAGCAGCATGATCCTCGTCCCTATCATCAGGGATAGTCTTGGAGGCATCAGCAACAGCCTCAGCAGTATCACTCTCAGTCCTAGTATCCCTCTCACTCCCAACAACAGCAGCCTCATTTTCAGAGAGGCCACCCGTCAGGTTCTCATGGGCCTGTCTATGAGAACCCAACCTTAGATGATCTAGCCCGCCTTGTCTCCAAGCAGGAGGCTACCTTCAGACGGGAGATGGATGAGTTTCGATAGGAGATGAGAGATATCATCAAAGGAAAGGCCGCCATCCCTGCTCAGATTGAGCCGAACCCGGACAACCTCAAGAGGAAGTCTGAGCAGGTAGAGTTTACAGAGGTTACCACTCCTAGTGATTCACTTGGTGACATTACTGCATCACTTTTGATGCTGACTTTGTTACACTTAGGAGCGGTAGGATGCCAGCCGACGGTGCCTCGTCTGAGCGACGACCCCATGCAGCTTCAGGAGCGCCGGACGAGGAGGAGAGCGGTGCTGATGCCGCTCGTCGTGATGATGATGATGACGGTGGTACTGATGCCTCCAAGGACATTGATCCAGCTGATGGTACTGAGGTCGTCACTTCACCAGATGCATGAGGTGGTACTGATGCAACCAGAGATGATGCTGAGCCAGAGTGTGGTACTTATGCCGCGATTCCAGATACCTTGGGTGGTACTGATGCCACCATTTTAATTTCTGTTACATTTCCTTCAGTTCATGTATCTCAGGACTTTTCTGTCAATAAAGGAAAGGGTTCTTCATTTCTGAATCCATCTGTGATTGTTGGAGATATTTGTATGGATTCTACTTTGCCACACTGATTAAGTGGGAAACACTAGGGTCTAAATGTTTCACACAAGGCGGAGACAAAGTCGTTGCGGCGACCCTTGGTAAATCCTGATTAAATCAACAATTAACCCACGAATAATATCAAGCAATGGAAATCAAAGTGTGGAGTTAAAATTTATTATAACTCTACAAAATATGTGTATAGTGCAAGTATGTAGAGTATCGAACACAGGGAGCAAACAACTAGAATAAGGCGATAATGCTCAGAAATGTGAAGTGGTTAAATGCCTACAAGTGCTACTTTTTGTGGGTTTTGAATTTTATATTTTTTTTATTTAATTTTTGATTTTATATTTTTATATATGGGTTTTTAATTTACTGATTTTGTATTTTCTTGTTATATTTTGTATTTTTGTATTTTCTTTTTCTTTTAATAAAGATATAATGTATATAAGGAATATACATGTACACTAGAGATAAGAGAGGGATAATTTTGTATTTTCTTTTTATATTTTATATTTTTATATTTTTTTCTTTTAACAAAGATATAAAGCTATATAGGTATATATATACAAGAGAGATGAGAGAGAGATAAAAAGAGGTAAAAATTATCAAAATACAGGAAATGGAATGTTTTTGTTATATTTTTCTAATGTTTTTTGTGATTTTATAGATTTTTTCTAATTTTTTGGTATTTTTAAGAGTAAAAATACTAGTAAACAGTGAGATAAGTTGCTGGCCGAAATTAAAATGAGGGTGAAAAATATCAAACAGAATCAAAACTTCCTTAAATTAATTTTAAAATAAAGATAACAAAATAGGAAAAAATCAGAAATTGAAATTGTATTTTTAGGATTTTTGTGGAATTTTTAAGATTTTTATGAAGATTTTTGGTATTTTGCTATTTTTAGGGGTTTCATTTTGAATTTTTTAATGATTTTTGGTCTGAAGTTAAAACACATAAAAATAAACAAAATATATTTTTTGGGAATTTTCCAAAAGAGAATGAATATATTAAAAATAAAAGACAACGGGAAGGTAGAAATGATGTTTTTGATTTTTTGACTAACCAAACAACATGATAAAAATACAATAAAAATTCTTTATTGTAGAACAAACTCATGGGCACACAGACTTATTTTTAGATTTTCTAATAGATAAAAGATGCTTCAGAAATAAATCAATCGCTTGAAATATTGTAGAAATTCTGTAGGACACAAATCGCAATATCTTTTGATGAAATTTGAACACAAATTCGGCCCTACTAATTCGTACAACACATCCAAAAATGAGCAAGCGGTATTGAGTATTTAAAGAGTCATCAACAAAACAAGCCCAATCAGTACTCTGAATTCATAAATTCGCCATAAATAGTTCGTACACCAGAAAATTATGAAATTTGGATATGATGTAGAACGTTTAAACAGATTTCTAACAAAAAAATCTCACAAAAAACCGAGTTCATATGAATGAGTTATGAGCATTTGGGTGCAGGGGTACAGATGAAATAGTAAATAAGAAACTGCTGTTCAAAATGTACGAGAACTTCTTGAAATAACCCAAAAACGGAGGGATTTGGTTGCAAAATATCCCACTAATCCAGGTGGCATCAAGCTCCTCTTGGTCAGTAAGGGTATGTGCGTGAAATTTCAAAATGGTGAGGGCTTATGCATAAAACTTCTACCCCTTGGCTGGATGGTTAAGATTAGAAGGAGGGGGATAGATCCAATGGTGGCTGCTATCCACCCCCTCCCTTCTTCTTCTTCCTTCAAAAAACAGCAACAAAAACGTCAATCCGAGGGCCGGCGAAGTTCCACAGTGTGGAGCTCTGCGTGAGAGATGGTGGTGCGGCTGTAGGACGTTCGGACGGATACCTACGAGTAGAAATGAAAGCTCGAGCGTGGGCTCGGCTTGTATTATGCACACAAACAACATATAGGGTGTATGGATTCTCCTACGAAAATGGTAGAAGGAGATGGTCTCCGGCCACCGTGCGTGGTCGGAGTTGGTTGAGGTTGCGTGAAGGGAGTACGAAGAAGTGGATGAAGGCGGCGGTGAGGTGGTTAGCCGCGACGAATGAGGATGGAGAAAAGTTGAAGATGATGGGTTGTTACACTACAACAAAGAAAAACTAAATCTAAAAGTTACCTACAAGAAGAAAAACGTAGCATGTGAAGGTAGTCGCTGATGAATCCACATTTCATCATCTTTATTCTATCATTTTGGCATCAAAAACCCTAGCAAATGCCTGTAAATAGCATTAAATAGAGCATCTTAGCATTCATGCATGTGCATCATATTAAGTGTGTAAAATACTGTAATTAAAGCCAAAATTATAGAATAAATAAAGAAAAGAAAAAGAATAAAATATTGCAAATATTTTATGACCCGAAACCCCGAGACCTAGGCATCTTGATGAATAGGTCGACAAGGAATAAAGTAGGGTGAGATAAGGTCAGAAATACAGATAAAATGCCTATACATTCTATTCATTCTTTATTCATTTTGGGACCTAATTTTGGTTCCACTTTTTATACATCAAACAAAGAAACTTTGTAAATAAAAGTTGTAGATAATTAAATAAAGAAAAATACAAAATTGATTTCACAGAAAAATGTTATACAGATAAAAAAGTTATGATCTGAATAAGAATCCAGAATCCCAACTTCCCAGACCCGTATCTCACAACTGACAACTCCAAATGCAGCATACTCACCTTTAATTGTATATAAAATAAAATAATCTATCCAATGGTGGTGGTTTCGCATTTGGCGGAGCTACGGTTTGAAAGTTGAGTTTTGGACCCTCATTGTACATTGTACAGATTAAAATATTCAATTTATTATTTATTTATTATTTTTATAATTTTATATTTTTATAATGTTGTAAATAATACTTATAATAATTGTGAATATTAAAATCAGAATAAAAATGAAAATAGAAATCAAAATAAAAATACTTATATACACAAAACATAGATACAATACCTTTGTACATACCTATACATACATGTTTATAATTTATTAATTATACAAAATAAATCAGAAAAATAAACTAAAAATATATTTATGTATATAAAAGTATTCTATAATTTTACAAAATAAGAAACAAAAATAATAAAATTAAAATATATAAAATAAAAATAAAAAGATGCAATATGTAGGTATTATACCTATATAGGGTTAAAAAGGTAACTTATAAAAATAGAACTCATAAAAATAATTAAAATTCATAATAAAATACTACATAAAATAACAAATATTTTTTTATTTTATAATCATAAATTAATAAGGCCATTTACTATTTTTAAATTAATTAATAAAACGTTTTTCCAGGGTTTTTCCTGGTTGGTCCACATGGACCAACCAGGAGGTCAAGACTGTTGACCAAGGTCAACAGTCTGACCTACCCCCCCTGTGGCCCTTGTCAGAGCCGCTGCGCCCCTACTTTCTCGATTTTTTCACCGTTGATGCGTTGCTCGAGGGCAGTCGCTTCCTTCATGAAAGTTGTTCACTGTAGACCCACCTAGCCCGCTGACCTCTTAGATCCTACCAGATCTTCTTCATCCGCCCGTGATCAAGCCTCGAACATCGCACCTCCACCATGTTCAAAACCGCACCCCATCCTTCCTTTTGACTTTGAACCGATTTTTGGGCGCCAATAGCTTCCAGGTGGGGTTGAGGGCGAGCTCTCGTGACAGGGGAATCCTCCCCCACTGCCGTCGAGGTGCGGCGAGCCTCCAAGCACCGTGTTCCACCACCTCCGGTCGTACGGCCGTCGAGGTTCTTACCTTGGGCTATCCAGCCCTTGAGGTCCTGTTTTATGTTTTTCTTTGTCGCTGTTAGTTTTATAATTAGTGTTTAGTAGTTAGTTGGTTCATCTACTCATCAAAGCATCCCGATTTCGTCATCAAACACTTCGCCGGAGCTCTTGTGCTCCGATGACCACTTTCACCACTTATCGCCTTCGATTTCTCCACCAATAAACGCCAGGACTGCTGCTTGCGTGCTGCTTTCTTTTTTCTTTCTTTGCAGGTCCTGAAGGAGGCGTCTGAGCCTCGGATCTACCTTCCTCGGGCTGCTGGAGCAGCGCCCAGGTCCGCCTCCTCCGCCTGCCATTACCGGAGCTCCTTGGAGCTTCTTGAAACCTCAGATCGATAGAGGGTGGACCTGGGAGGCTCTTGGTGTCATCAGAGAAGAGAAAGGAGCATCGAGCATGAAGATTTTGGTGCTGGAGGGTCATCCAGGCCGTGTTCATCCATTGTTCTTCCTCCATGCACGATAGCCGTTCGATCGCCCTCCGTTCTCCCTGAGAAGCAGCCACCGTCAGATTGGCGCCGCCCTGAGCCGTCGATGCACTCCTGATGATCTAATCCTGGGCGTAGAATCCGAACCGTCATCGCGCCATGCGGGATCGACGCGTGTCATAAGTGCCTTCATCTGACCGTCGACGCCCGCCTTTGACTGGGTATTTTGCATTTTCTACCCGTCACTTTTTGTATTTAATTACGAGCACTCAAACATTCATCTGCTGTTTAATTACTTTTGTAATATTTACAAATCAGCCCAGCACTTTTGCTTATTTGCTTTCAGATCCTCGCCCGGCGCACGTGCTTATCACGTGCGTCATAGGCATTTTGCAAGAAACCCCAGCCAGTTTTTGTATTTCATTTTAGTACTTAAACGTTCAGTTGCAGTTCAAAACCTTCTGGCCATTTTACATTTTAACCCCCGATTTTTGGGATACTATATTCGTACCCCTGACTGGGGTGCGTGCACAGGCGCGTGACATTGGAGATTTTGCTAAGAAGCCCCTGCGGCTTTTGGGTTTGTCATTCACTCCAGGAACTATTTTATTACGTTATATATTTTTGTGGAAAATTGCAAGCGTGCCCCCTGGATGTTTTGTAAATTGCATAAATACCCCTGCCAGGCTTGTTTATTCTTTGGATGCTTGTTGTATTTATTTAACCTATTATTTTAAATCCAAAAATTCCACAAAAATAGGGTTAAGCTCCTGGACACGTGTACTTTGACGATATCATTTTAGTTTTTGATTTTATTTTATTTTTATATTTATTAAAAATCAAAAACATACTTTTTGTGTACTGTCTAGTTTAGAAAATGCCAAAAAAATATTAAAACACTTTGAAAAATTACAAAAAATTACCTAGTGTCTATTTTATCCTATTTTAGTGTCAGTCCAAAAATCACTAAAAATCTCAAAAGAAAAACACTAAAAATTTAAAAACACTCAAAAACTTCAAAAAAATATATAAAATCAAGGAAAACTCTAAAAAAATACAAACTCAGGTTCTGTGTGTTCCTTATTTTGTTCCTTTTATTTTAGAAATAGTTTGAAAAATTTTGAGTACTGGTTGCTATTTTTAAATCCCATTTTGTTCACAGCCAGCCCTTGTTTCACTGTTTTGAGTTATTTCAGTAATTAAAAATACTAAAAACACCTTGAAAAACCCCCAAAAATCACAAAAATAGTAGAAAATCATAAAAATATCAAAAACAATTTATTTCTGAATTTTTGGTTATTTTTGCACATTTTTATAAATATTTTATCTTGCCTTTCATTACATTGTTTTTATTTTCCAATATTGAAAAAGAAAAAGAAAAATATAAAATATAAAATTATAAAAATTAGAAAATCAAAAATCAAAATACAAAATTAAAAATTAAATCAAAAATAAAAAAATTAAAAATTAAAAACCCACAAAAATTTATTTCCTTTGCTTGCTTAGTGTAGACACTTGCCACACACACACACTTGAGCACAATTTTCTGAATTACCATGTTTGCTCCCCGTGTTCGAACTCTCTGCATACTTGTCACTATACACCATTTGTGCAGAGTTAAAAATAAATTTTAACTCCACATTAGTTCTAATTGATTGATCTTTAGTGTGGGTTAATTGTTGACTTTAATTGAGATTTGTGTGGTCGACACTTCGACTGAGCTCACGCTTTGTGTTGAACTTAAGACCACCGAATTCCGGTTAAATCAAATGGCGCCGTTGCCGAGGAGCAACAGCGAGTAGTTTATATTTTGCTTGTGTTGATTGTCTACCATAGCTTCATTTTATCTCTCTTACATTTTTGATACATTTTGATTGAGGTATTCTGACCACTCTTCTTTGTCTTCTTGCGAGGGACCGCGGAGCGAGGCGGATCGCCTAGGTGACCCGAAGCAACCTTGGGAAGCGGAGCCGGCTATTCTTTAGCCAGGCCGGCAGGAGAGAGCAAGAGGAGTGAGGGAGAGAGATTAGATTAGCTCTTATTTTATTTTTGTGAGAGAGTGATTTATTTAATTGTAATAGTACAGGTACACTTGGACTCTCGGACACTTAGACACTACCGTGCCTAATTTTCGGGTGTTTGTTCACCCGGGGGCTCACCGAAGTTTTGATCGCGTTTTCATCGCTGTCATTTTCCGGTTTTGTTTTCATTTTTCCTTTCTTTTGTGGATTGAGCTCTTAGATTAGGTCCTGCTTGATTCAATTAGAATAGGTCCAAACACACTAATTACCTTTGCATGTTCCTATAGATCGTTGTTGGACTTAGACTAATTAAACAGTTGGCTAGTAGCTTCCGATCCACGCGCCGCGAGCTCACACCCGAACAAGCGCTTTCTCCTAACTCAAATGTGTTGAG
Organism: Ottelia alismoides; assembly: GCA_037367405.1. Taxonomy (NCBI): domain Eukaryota; kingdom Viridiplantae; phylum Streptophyta; class Magnoliopsida; order Alismatales; family Hydrocharitaceae; genus Ottelia; species Ottelia alismoides. The sequence goes on from JAZKJV010000287.1 coordinate 797,334, forward strand.
CAGAGGAGGGGTGAGCCTAGACCGGACATTCAGATTGGAAGTTAGTAGCTAGCTTGTGGTTCTTCCCGCTAGCAGTTGACTATTCTAGGACGATTTCCGCTTGCATATCGCCATATAGTTAGGTTTAAAAATTCTGCTTTGCATCCCGCATGGAGAGAGCTGGGATTCGCTGTAAGTCTTTTTACTTTGCATGCATCATCTAGGCACAAAGGTGAGATTTCCACCTTGGTGTCGACTTGCACGGCTTTTCCGACTCTATTCTCCCTCTGTTTTTGGAACAAAGTAGGATCAAGAAAATACAAAAATCGTTAGGCGCTTGTTTGAATCTACTCAAAAGAAGCGATAACACCAAAAAAAATTAAAAAAGGGACTGCTAAAGAAAACTTGACCTAAAATAAAATCGGTAATTGGATTCATTGCTTGGGGAGAGTAATACCCTCACTTGTATTCAGGTTGCATGGGAAGGTTTCCTTCCAAGTGAGGTGAGCGCTTCGTAAGGATTAGAGCCAAAAACCCAACTTGTGGCTGCCTTGTGTATCGCCTGGATTTCCGAAGTATTGGCGCTACTATCGTACGTAGTCGAGTAGGGCTTGGTCGCCATTGGTGACTCGCTATTGTGTGAGCACCGACCTTGTCCGAAGTACCGAGCTTAGGCCACGCCTTCACGGGTGTGTCTGTCTCACCGACTGCGTCCGAGTAGGACCTTGTACGCTCACGGGTGATTCCGTTGCAAGCGAGGTCCGAAGTATCGGTTTCGCCTATCGGCTTCCTCCCTCTATTTCTTTGGATGAGTAGGGATCCAGGAAGGGTTACAAGGACCTTAAAAAGCGCAAGTTACAGGTTACACAGGAGGAGGACAAGTACGGGGACACTTTCCTGGCAGTACTCTCGCTCCTATAGGCGTAGCGTTCTAAGGACTCGTGACAAGATAAATACCTGAAAACAAGCTAAAATTGATAAGATAAAAGCCGAACCTTCACGGCTTCACGTGTTGAGTTGGTGAATTCACCCCTGCTTTGTGTTTGATTTCTAGAATTATTTAGGTCAAGATCAAAAACACAGCACAATTGTGCGTAATTTTGTTGCATCTCATTTCCTCTTCTTCTTCTCTTGCATTTTCCCTGCTCTTTCCGAATAATCAAGATGATGGGATGGAGATCTCTTAGGCCGACCTTGTCGGCACTGCTGTCCAGCACTCCTCCTCATTCATCTAGGAATACCTCGGAGAGTCCGCTCTCCGAGCCCGAGTTCACATCCACCATGTTCCCCCTCGACCACCCTTCCCATTCTCCTTCTCTCAGTCCAATTGTTTCAGAATTCAGTGCATCACAGAGTTCGGCTCATTCGACAGCACCTGAGATGGCCTCTTTTGCTTTTTCAGAAAATCCAGCAATGACAGACAGAGGCGAGCACCCAGATGACCACGATCACCCTCCATTCATAATCGATCAAGTGGCCATCAACAACTCCTTGTTAGCATCCCTGGAGACCATGCAGAGACAGATCCGAGACCAGGAAACATTCATGGGTGATCTGATGAGAGAAATAGCGCAGATGAGAGAGAACCGACCTGGGGGCGGTGGCGGTGGAGGAGGAGGAGGACCCGATGCAGGAGGAGGCGATCCAGACGCTGAGCGACCGCCACAGACTATCATGAGGGAGCTGCATAACCCAACTGCATCCCTCACTCACCGATGGATCAGACTTCCACCCATTCACGGAGATTTCGAGCTTCGGCCCCACACGATTCAGCTGCTACCCAAGTTTCACGGGTTGCCGACCGAAGAGCCGCACCTCCAACTCCAAGAGTTTGAAATGATTTGCAGCACTATCCATGATCGGTTGATGACCGAGGACACCATCAAGATGATCGCCTTTCCTTTCTCTTTGGTTGATAGAGCCGCATATTGGCTCAAACACCTTGGGCGATTCGTCGATACATGGGCAGATCTCCGGACCGCATACCTCAAGAAGTATTACCCTCTCGGCCGGACCAACGCAGCTCGAGCCATGATCAACAACTTCGTCATGATCCCAAATGAACAGTTCCATGAAGCCTGGGATCGATTCAGAGAGCTCATTGACCGGTGTCCACATCATGACATCTCCAAGCCCAACCTCGTGCAGAGTTTCTTTTGTGGGCTGACACCGGAGCTGCAGGGGCTTGTGAACGCCTCTTGCGGTGGGTCTTATTTCTCCAAGGGAGAAGACGACGTCTGGGCCATCTATGAAGGCATGGCTGAAAACTCTACTGTAATGGCCCAGGCCCGTGTCTATACACAGCAGAAGCCCCCGCAAGGAGCGGGATCATTTTAGAGGATCACCCGCATCGATGCCGGTCCCAATACAACGTCGGTAGCCGTAGCCCAAGCCGAATTAGCCGCAGCCGACATGGGCATAATTAGTGAGAAGTTGGACCGCATGGAGATCCTCGAGAAGAAGCAAAACCAAGGTCTTGCTCAGATGGACCTTCTCACCAAAACCATGAGTGACCTGAAAACTCAAATCCTATGCATTCAGGAGGCACATGCTCATTCCCAACAGCCTCCCAGGTCACGGGCTGACCCCAGCAGTAGCAGCTCCAACCAACCCTCTACCTCATATCGACAGGTGAATCATATCCAGGCAGAGCCGGTTCCACTGCTACAGTACCATCCAGAGCAACCGCCATCTCAGGAGACTCAGATGGTGGTGTATCAGCCGGAGCATCCACTGGCAGTTCTTCCTCCGCCCTCCTTCGAGCAGGAACCTTTGATGGAAGTCAATGGGATTTGGTACGACCGGTACCCTCAGCCCGGGATTCGTCGGGATCACCCCGGATTCCGTTGGGGCAATGGTGGATCCTCTTCCCAGCAGCAGAACCCTGCCCAAGGACACCAGAACAGCCAGCCACAGCAGCATAACCAGCAGCCCCAGTATGCCCAGCCGCAGCAATATCACAGTGGTCATGGAGGCAGCGCCAGCCGCCTCAGCAGTCTTATCACCAGCCTTCCCCCCAGTATCAGCAGCAACATCAACAGCAACCCCATTTCCAGCAGGGACAGATATCCGGTTCTCAGGGTCCAGCCTTTGAGAACCCAGCCCTTGATGATCTTGCCCGCTTGCTATCTGAACAGCGAGCATCTTTCAGGCAAGAAATGGATGAATTCAGGCAGGAAATGCGGGACATAATCAAAGGCAAGGCCCCCATACCCGCTCAGATCGAACCTAACCCTAATAACCTAAAAAGAAAATCTGAGCAGGTAGAGTTCACAGAGGATACCTCTCCTAGTGACTATTTGAGTGACATGTCTTATTCCTATTATGATGTTGATTTTGTTACTACTAGGAGCGGTAGGATTCCAGCCGGCGGCGCCTCTTATGAGCGACAACCAGATGATGAACCAGGATTGCCAGAGGAGCAGAATAGCGGTGCTGATGCTGCTAATGACGAGGTTGAAGACAGTGGCGCTGATGCCACCAATGATGGAGTCCAGGACGACGGTGCTGACGCCGTCGTGATACCAGTTGCAGACGGTAGTGCTAATGCCACCATTTTGGATGATGACCCAGAGCGCGGTACTGATGCTGCGAAGACCGATGCTAGTGGTGGTGCTAAGGCCACCACATCTACTTTTGTTGAGCCACCATCTGTGATGTTGCCACATTTTGTATCTAGAGACTGTGGGAACACAAACAAAAACAAAAATATGAATAAAGGAAAGGTTTCTGTTCAAATTGTGGATCCATATGTGGTGAATGATGATTATTGTATGGATTCTCCTTCTTCACAGGCACAGGGACCGATTCCTAGTCCTCCATCTGAGGAGGCCCCTACCATCCCCTTCCCTGAGGCACTCCGCCGAGCGAAGGATAATAAAAAAGAAAATCCAAAAAAGAGCCAACAAGTAGAGTTCGGCAACGAAATGATTTACAGATTTCACATTCAGCTGACTCTACGAGAAGCATTTGAGCATATCCCCTTCTTCAAGAAGAATTTAAAAGAGACAACTACTGTCCGAAGAAAGAAGAGGTACAGAGATCAAATCCATATGCTCACTCATGACACTTGCTGCGCCATTCAGAACACATTGCCAGCCAAGCGACCCGATACAGGAGCTTCCTATGTCAGATGCGAGATCCAGGAGCAGCGGTTCGATCGTACTCTGTTAGACAGCGGGTCTTCGATCAACCTCCTTCCGGCAGCCTTACTCAAGCAGTTCGAGTTTGGCCCTCTTCTTCGAAGAAGAACGGTCCTTCAGTTTGCTGATAGGTCGATTAAGAGGCCGAAGGGGTTGTTGAAGGACGTGGTCGTTACCATTCAGGGCCTGAAATTCCCCGTGGACTTTGTTGTATTGGACATGGAGATCCCTGAGTCGGTAACTGATGCCCCCATCATACTTGGACGCCCATTCTTGGCCACTGCCAAAGCGGTATCCGATCATGATAGTGGGACGGTATGTTTTCGCGTAGAGGGCGAAAGCATACAAATAGATACGATCGACCAGACCAGAGCCAGAGAGTTGGCGTGCTCAGAACAATCCAGCGAAGCCGAGCAGATGACAGAGGAGGAGCTAGACATCCACCAGGTTTGTGATTTTGAGATGACTGATGATGAATCCAACTGGAAAGATCCCGTAGCACCGACCCTCGCCTTGCCTACAGATTCACTATATCTCAAGCTCATGGCAGTCGAGAGCCGGGAGAGCACATCCCTGGATGAGGATATCTCTGAGGCTGACAGTGTTGTGATGAGTGGTGCTGAGGAATTTCAATCATGCTCATCTTCTTCTGATCCCTCGGATTCAGACATAGACTGGGATGACTTTGATGATTATTTACCTTGTCTGATTCCTTCCGAGCTGACAGCCATGACAGAGTGCGAGCCAGTGCAGTTTATTGATGATTCAGCAGGCCGCTCTTCGTCAGAAATTCATACAGAGCGAGAGTTCTCCCATGCAGACTTGGTCGCATTTACACAGACATATCAGAAGCCAGATCTGCCACCTCCCAGTTGTCCAGAACGGAAACCTCTGCCGCAGTCGATGACATATAGATTCCTTGCTGGTGAGCCAGAAATGTACCCAGTCATTATCTCAGCAGACTTGACTGAAGAACAAGAATCTCGTCTGATGGAGGTTCTTGAAAGAAACCGCAAGGCAATCGGTTGGAGTATAGCTGATCTCCAGGGGCTGAGCCCAAATCTTTGCTCTCACCACATTTATCTTGAGGATAACGCTAAGCTGTCGCGTGAGTTCCAACGACTGCTGAACCCGAATCTTCGAGACGTAGTCATGAAAGAAATTTCAAGGTGGTGGAGCGCCGATTTCATCTATCCCATCTCCGACTCCAAATGGGTAAGTCCGCTACATGTGGTACCCAAGAAAACGGGTATCACTACAGTTGTCAATGAGTCTGGAGAGGAGATCGCTACCAGAGTACCAACTTCTTGGAGGGTCTGTGTGGACTACAGACGATTGAATGAGGCCACCAAGAAGGATCACTTCCCGCTACCATTCATTGATCAGATTATCGAGCGGCTAGCTGGGAAGAGTCATTATTGTTTCCTTGACGGGTACTCTGGATATAATCAAGTGGCCATTGCGCCCGAAGACCAGGAGAAAACGACATTCACCTGTCCGTTTGGGACGTATGCTTTCAGACGAATGCCCTTTGGTCTATGCAACGCTCCGGCGACATTCCAAAGGTGCATGTTGTCCATATTCTCGGACATGGTTGGTGACTGTTTAGAGGTCTTCATGGATGACTTCTCGATCTATGGCGACGGGTTCGACGCTTGTCTTGACTGCCTAGACCGAGTGCTCAAGCGCTGCATTGAGGTTAATCTTGTCTTATCCTGGGAGAAGAGTCATTTTATGATGACTCAAGGGACGGTCCTTGGTCATATCGTCTCCAACAGGGGCATGGAGGTCGATCCGGCTAAGGTGGACATCATCAGAAAACTCAATCCGCCGTCCAATTTGCGTCAGTTACAGTCTTTTCTGGGGCATGTCGGTTTCTACCGACGGTTCATTCAGGACTTCACTCGAATTGCCCGACCGCTCACTGACTTGCTGACCAAAGACACCGAGTTTATTGTTAATGATAAGTGTCTTGAATCTTTTGAGACTCTCAAGAATACGGTTGTTTCAGCTCCTGTCCTTCAGCCACCCGATTGGTCTCTCCCATTCGAGATCATGACGGATGCTTCAGATTTTGCCGTTGGGGCTGTGCTTGGACAGAGGAGGGATGGATTACCGTTCGCCATTCACTACGCCAGCCGGACTTTGGATGCCGCGCAGCGGAATTACACTGTGACTGAAAAAGAGATGCTGGCCGTAGTCTTTGCTCTTGATAAGTATCGATCATACATTCTCGGATCTAGAGTAACAATCTACACCGATCATACCGCCATCCGGTATTTAATGGCTAAGAAGGATGCCAAAGCACGTCTCACCAGATGGATCCTTCTGCTCCAGGAATTTGATATCGAGATTAAGGACAAGCCTGGAGTCAAGAATGTGGTGGCGGATCATCTCTCCAGATTGGAGAATCTTGAGGAATCTGAGCCCAGCGCACCTATCACAGAGACATTTCCAGATGAGGCGATCTTGGCTGTCACCTCACTCCCATGGTATGCCGACATTGTGAATTATCTTGTTGCTAAGACAATTCCACAAGGTTGCCCAGGCAGAAACTTGAGACCTTCCTGGCGAAGGCCAAGTTTTACCATTGGGAGGATCCCGTCCTTTATCATGAAGGAGGGGACAGTATCCGGAGAAGGTGCATTCCTCAAGAAGAGCATCATAGCGTCCTCACATACTGCCACAAGCTTGAGGCAGGAGGACATCATTCTGGAAAAAGGACAGCACAGAAGGTGCTTCAATCCGGCCTATGGTGGCCTACTCTCTTCAAGGATTCTGATGAGTTCGTGAAGAGATGTACTGACTGCCAGCAAATGGGAACCTGCGGACAGAGAGACATGATGCCCATGCAACCCATTCACTTTTGTGAGGTTTTTGATGCATGGGGGATTGATTTCATGGGCCCATTTCCTAAAAGTCAGGGATTCGAGTATATTTTGCTCGCTGTGGATTATGTCAGCCGATGGGTTGAGGCCATCCCCGCCCGAGCCGCAGATGCTAAAACCGTTTGCAAGTTTTTGAGGAAAAATATCATTTCACGGTTCGGGGTGCCTAGAGTCTTGATTTCAGACGGGGGGGTCTCACTTCATCAATGACAAAGTCAGGGCCCTTGCAGATGAGTTCGGCATTGACCATCGGGTTGCCACTCCTTATCACCCTCAGACTAATGGTCTTGCCGAAGTATCAAATCGGGAGATAAAGATAATCTTGCAGAAAGTTGTCCGCCCAGACCGAAAGGATTGGTCACAGCTTTTGAACTCGGTCTTGTGGGCTTATCGGACTTCTTTCAAGAATCCATTGGGGACGTCTCCCTTTCGTCTCGTCTATGGCAAGTCGTGCCATTTGCCAGTGGAAATCAAGCACAAATCTCTTTGGGCAGTTACTGAGTTGCTTCTAGATCCCGAGAGTATAGGAGACCAGAGAAGAGCAGAATTGGCAGCCCTGGAAGAACTTAGAGACACGGCCTTTTCGAACAGCCTACAGTACAAAGAGAAAGTGAAGACATGGCACGATGCGCATATCAGCCATAAACAGTTTGAGCCAGATCAGAGAGTATGGTTGTTTGATTCCAGGCTGAAATTATTCCCAGGGAAGTTGCAGAGCAAGTGGAAAGGTCCGTATGTGGTCAGGAAGGTACATGACAATGGCAGCATCGACATATCCGAACCGTCATCTTCCTCTACCTTCCGCGTCAATGGTCAACGCCTGAAACTATATCTTGATCATGAACCACCGACCATTGACGTTGCCCCCATTCTTCTGGTATGAGATGTGACCTTTGAATCTCATCATCTGCATCTCATACATGGTGATCAATTCCATCCCCCGCTGTACAGATCCATCTGTCTATATCACTCTTTCGTCTGTTGATTTACTTTCTTCTTTTCTTCTTTTCTTCTTTTCCTTTTCTATCTTATGTATCTATCAAAAAGGTGCCGCCCTTGTAGACAGTTTTCCATACTTAGGACGTGCTTTGTCCTAAGTATAGGGGGGTTGGCACCCCGAGTTTCTCTATCCATTTCGATCCTCTCCATTGTCTCCTCTTCTTGTCTATACTTAGGGATATCTTACCCTAAGTATAGGGGGAGACAATCTGAGTACGATCTGTTCATTCCCACCCTTGACCCTCCCTGCTTTGTGTACAGTCTGCTATACTTAGGATTATTTGATCCTAAGTATAGGGGGGACGGTCAACTTCTCATTCATTGATTCCTTCATTAGTTTGTTATTCTTTAGGCTTGTTTGTACTTAGTACGAGTTATGTCTTATCTTCTCTCTCCGATCTATGAGGACATAGCTCAAGCTAAGTATAGGGGGGTCGTATATACTGTGTATATACTTTAGCCATAACTCGTACTTTCGTATTTTCCGAATAATATGGCTAAAAATTCTTTAAAATTCATTAAAATTCCTTAATAAAAAGATGTGGTTATTCCTCAAATTCTTTTTGTATATACTGATTAATAAATCAGGTGAAAATGTTTTTTGCAAAATGTTTGAAAAATAGTTTGAAAATCTTTGTGAACATGTATTGAAAATTATTTTGAAAATATTTTGTTACATGTTTTCAACCTTTGTAAAAATGTGTGTTTTGCAAAATTTCTTTTCTTTGTGTGAAATAAAATGTTTGAAAAATGATTTGCAAATGGTTTGAAAAATGGTTGCAAAATTGATTTGAAAAACCTATATATACTGTTTTGAAAGCCTTTGCAAAATGATTTTCAAATGTTTGTAAATGATGGCAAAGATGTTTGTAAAAACTATTTTAGACTATAGTTTTCAAAAATTGTGTGAAAAGCTTGTGTCAAATAAGTTTGAGGAATATACACATCACACCAAAATCCACTATATATGTATATATCTATCAAATTGATCACTTACCCTGTAAATCCTTAAAATCCACTTCTTGTAGATATAAGAAGCACTCCCGTGTACATATTTTTCACCTAGTTTTTAGCCAAAACTTTTTGTTTTCAACAATTCCCAAAAACATTTGCAAAATTAAAATCCAAAAACATTTGAAAAATCTTTTTTAAAAAAATACAAAAAAATGCATCTGCATATGCATGCATCATCTTTTCAAAACTCCATAAAAATTTCAAAATATTTGAAAATTGCATCACAAAAATATTTTCTTCATATCATTTGCATAGCATGAGCATTTTTCAGATTGAGTTTGATAGTTGAACGAGTCTAAGTAAAATCTGAAGATTGGAGCTTGATTGGACCTTAAAATCTACCTAATAACAGGAACCTTATAGGAACTGGGTTTGAGGTACTTCAGATCTAGTTGACTTAATTCTTTGAGGATCACGAGACTTGGTTCAATGGATTCTTAACTGCCTAAGTAGAGTATTTCGGAGCACACGCACGATTCTTGTTGATAATGACCTAACTTGGACACCTGCACCTTTCACATGGCTCAACTCAGTTGGAGTGGTGAGGGGATTGGATTTGCCGGTATGAGACGCACACAAGTGGAAACATTTGTCCTCCTCTAGGGAGGGAAGTGCACCCCAACCCGTCCAGTGATTAGGAAGTCTAAAGACAGGAGGGTGTGGGTTGCGATAAAGATTCAAAAGAGGGATAGTCTACTGGCTCAAGAGGAAAAACTCCTTATGTAAATGCTGCTGTATATAATATTCAAAAAAAAATGTTCAGGCTTGTACAAAAATAAAAAGCCTGCAAGTATGTACAAAGTCAATAAGCAAGCTTGAGCTCCAAAGTCATATTATGTGAGCCTGCAACAGGATGACTTGACTACACTGGTCTTGCATCCCGGGATAGGTAGCTACACTGGCTACCGTCCATTCTTCTCTTCACCCCCTCCTCTTGAGCTGGTTGCCACTTGAACTTAGAAGGGAATACCCCGCTCCTCGAGGATGGAGTCATTGGATTGGGGAATCATTGGGTTGTCGTACTGGAGAAGTCAGTTTCTTTATCATTCTAGTTGGGGAGAGCCACCATCACTTACACTGTACAAGTCAGATTCATAGTCGTAAGAGTTTGCATATGAGTTGAAGTATTTCTGACCTGGCTATTGAGGAGACTTGGACAGAGTTTTGGGAATCTCGAGGACTGTTGTATTTCAAACTCGATTCTCACTAAGGTTCCGCCCGCACTAAAAATTCCAAAGGTCCTACTTAAGCTCCAAACTTTGATTTTGTGAAGACAAGTTTGACAATTACACTTAGTCCACCTTCTTCTTTTTCTTTTCTTTATTTTTCTTTTTCTGCACATATTGCATAAGTGTTTGCTAGGGACTAGCAAAGGTAAAGTATAGGGAGATGATGAATCCACATTTCATCATCTTTATTCTATCATTTTGGCATCAAAAACCCTAGCAAATGCCTGTAAATAGCATTAAATAGAGCATCTTAGCATTCATGCATGTGCATCATATTAAGTGTGTAAAATACTGTAATTAAAGCCAAAATTATAGAATAAATAAAGAAAAGAAAAAGAATAAAATATTGCAAATATTTTATGACCCGAAACCCCGAGACCTAGGCATCTTGATAAGGAATAAAGTAGGGTGAGATAAGGTCAGAAATACAGATAAAATGCCTATACATTCTATTCATTCTTTATTCATTTTGGGACCTAATTTTGGTTCCACTTTTTATACATAAAATAAAGAAACTTTGTAAATAAAAGTTGTAGATAATTAAATAAAGAAAAATACAAAATTGATTTCACAGAAAAATGTTATACAGATAAAAAAGTTATGATCTGAATAAGAATCCAGAATCCCAACTTCCCAGACCCGTATCTCACAACTGACAACTCCAAATGCAGCATACTCACCTTTAATTGTATATAAAATAAAATAATCTATCCAATGGTGGTGGTTTCGCATTTGGCGGAGCTACGGTTTGAAAGTTGAGTTTTGGACCATCATTGTACATTGTACAGATTAAAATATTCAATTTATTATTTATTTATTATTTTTATAATTTTATATTTTTATAATGTTGTAAATAATACTTATAATAATTGTGAATATTAAAATCAGAATAAAAATGAAAATAGAAATCAAAATAAAAATACTTATATACACAAAACATAGATACAATACCTTTGTACATACCTATACATACATGTTTATAATTTATTAATTATACAAAATAAATCAGAAAAATAAACTAAAAATATATTTATGTATATAAAAGTATTCTATAATTTTACAAAATAAGAAACAAAAATAATAAAATTAAAATATACAAAATAAAAATAAAAAGATGCAATATGTAGGTATTATACCTATATAGGGTTAAAAAGGTAACTTATAAAAATAGAACTCATAAAAATAATTAAAATTCATAATAAAATACTACATAAAATAACAAATATTTTTTTATTTTATAATCATAAATTAATAAGGCCATTTACTATTTTTAAATTAATTAATAAAACGTTTTTCCAAGGTTTTTCCTGGTTGGTCCACGTGGACCAACCAGGAGGTCAGGACTGTTGACCAAGGTCAACAGTCTGACCTACCCCCCTGTGGCCCTTGTCAGAGCCGCTGCGCCCCTACTTTCTCGATTTTTTCGCCGTTGATGCGTTGCTCGAGGGCAGTCGCTTCCTTCATGAAAGTTGTTCACTGTAGACCCACCTAGCCCGCTGACCTCTTAGATCCTACCAGATCTTCTTCATCCGCCTGTGATCAAGCCTCGAACATCGCACCTCCACCATGTTCAAAACCGCACCCCATCCTTCCTTTTGACTTTGAACCGGTTTTTGGGCGCCAATAGCTTCCAGGTGGGGTTGAGGGCGAGCTCTCGTGACAGGGGAATCCTCCCCCACTGCCGTCGAGGTGCGGCGAGCCTCCAAGCACCGTGTTCCACCACCTCCGGCCGTACGGCCGTCGAGGTTCTTACCTTGGGCTATCCAGCCCTTGAGGTCCTGTTTTATGTTTTTCTTTGTCGCTGTTAGTTTTATAATTAGCGTTTAGTAGTTATTTGGTTCATCTACTCATCAAAGCATCCTGATTTCGTCATCAAACACTTCGCCGGAGCTCTTGTGCTCCGACGACCACTTTCACCACTTATCGCCTTCGATTTCTCCACCAATAAACGCCAGGACTGCTGCTTGCGTGCTGCTTTCTTTTTTCTTTCTTTGCAGGTCCTGAAGGAGGCGTCTGAGCCTCGGATCTACCTTCCTCGGGCTGCTGGAGCAGCGCCCAGGTCCGCCTCCTCCGCCTGCCATTACCGGAGCTCCTTGGAGCTTCTTGAAACCTCAGATCGATAGAGGGTGGACCTGGGAGGCTCTTGGTGTCATCAGAGAAGAGAAAGGAGCATCGAGCATGAAGATTTTGGTGCTGGAGGGTCATCCAGGCCGTGTTCATCCATTGTTCTTCCTCCATGCACGATAGCCGTTCGATCGCCCTCCGTTCTCCCTGAGAAGCAGCCACCATCAGATTGGCGCCGCCCTGAGCCGTCGATGCACTCCTGATGATCTAATCCTGGGCGTAGAATCCGAACCGTCATCGCGCCATGCGGGATCGACACGTGTCATAAGTGCCTTCATCTGACCGTCGACGCCCGCCTTTGACTGGGTATTTTGCATTTTCTACCCGTCACTTTTTGTATTTAATTACGAGCACTCAAACATTCATCTGCGGTTTAATTACTTTTGTAATATTTACAAATCAGCCCAGCACTTTTGCTTATTTGCTTTCAGATCCTCGCCCGGCGCACGTGCTTATCACGTGCGTCATAGGCATTTTGCAAGAAACCCCAGCCAGTTTTTGTATTTCATTTTAGTACTTAAACGTTCAGTTGCAGTTCAAAACCTTCTGGCCATTTTACATTTTAACCCCCGATTTTTGGGATACTATATTCGTACCCCTGACTGGGGCGCGTGCACAGGCGCGTGACATTGGAGATTTTGCTAAGAAGCCCCTGCGGCTTTTGGGTTTGTCATTCACTCCAGGAACTATTTTATTACGTTATATATTTTTGTGGAAAATTGCAAGCGTGCCCCCTGGATGTTTTGTAAATTGCATAAATACCCCTGCCAGGCTTGTTTATTCTTTGGATGCTTGTTGTATTTATTTAACCTATCATTTTAAATCCAAAAATTCCACAAAAATAGGGTTAAGCTCCTGGACACGTGTACTTTGACGCTATCATTTTAGTTTTTGATTTTATTTTATTTTTATATTTATTAAAAATCAAAAACATGCTTTTTGTGTACTGTCTAGTTTAGAAAATGCCAAAAAATATTAAAACACTTTGAAAAATTACAAAAAAATTACCTAGTGTCTATTTTATCCTATTTTAGTGTCAGTCCAAAAATCACTAAAAATCTCAAAAGAAAAACACTAAAAATCTAAAAACACTCAAAAACTTCAAAAAAATATATAAAATCAAGGAAAACTCTAAAAAATACAAACTCAGGTTCTGTGTGTTCCTTATTTTGTTCCTTTTATTTTAGAAATAGTTTGAAAAATTTTGAGTACTGGTTGCTATTTTTAAATCCCATTTTGTTCACAACCAGCCCTTGTTTCACTGTTTTGAGTTATTTCAGTAATTAAAAATACTAAAAACACCTTGAAAAACCCCCAAAAATCACAAAAACAGTAGAAAATCATAAAAATATCAAAAACATTTTATTTCTGAATTTTTGGTTATTTTTGCACATTTTTATAAATATTTTATCTTGCCTTTCATTACATTGTTTTTATTTTCCAATATTGAAAAAGAAAAAGAAAAATATAAAATATAAAATTATAAAAATTAGAAAATCAAAAATCAAAATACAAAATTAAAAATTAAATCAAAAATAAAAAAATTAAAAATTAAAAACCTACAAAAATTTATTTCCTTTGCTTGCTTAGTGTAGACACTTGCCACACACACCATTTGTGCAGAGTTAAAAATAAATTTTAACTCCACATTAGTTCTAATTGATTGATCTTTAGTGTGGGTTAATTGTTGACTTTAATTGAGATTTGTGTGGTCGGCACTTCGACTGAGTTCACGCTTTGTGTTGAACTTAAGACCACCGAATTCTGGTTAAATCAGTCGCCTATGGTGATCGATTCTTCGATGAGAATGACCGGTCATGGCCTCGATTTCGGCGGAGAAGAGGCTTGACAAGCTAAGTGCTTGTGATACAATGGAGCAAGAACACCAAGGGATCACGCCAAAGAATCCTCCCTTCGTCGTGGCTTCGTCTCCAACCTTCACTCTGTCACAATGGAGGTAGAGGAGCTAGAATGAAGACTCTAATAGTGGATGTATGGGGAGCAAAAGTCAAGAAGGAAGCTCAGCAATTCGGTGAAAGAATCGACCTATAAAAATTCAAGAAAGTGGATAAAAACTAATGTTCTGACGCACAACAGAGGGGGGTCAGACAACGTGATGAACATGCTCCAAAGATAGAAGATAATATGACGAATCCATGATCCAATCCTCAATATATACCCTGGGCGTGTATGGTGGATATAAGAGGAGAAAAAGTCAAGAAGACTTCATCGTGAAAAGATACACGATGCGTCCTCCAAAAATCGGCGAAAACGGTCAAAAATGTGGTTCTAACACTGTACATTGGTAATTCATCTATGTATTTTATACAAGAATTTTATTTTTAATGTTTTTTTATTATTTTATTCCAGTTTTAATATGTACATATAATATTTATGAAATAATAAAATTATGAAATGATAAAAATAAAATGAATATTTTAATCGGTATAGTTATACAATAGGGGTCCAAAACTCAACTTTCAAACCATAACTCGAAAAATATGAAACCACCTTCATTAAATAGATTATTAAAAATTATATACAATTAAAGGTGATTTTGATACATTTTGAGTTTTTATTTGAGAGATACAGGTCTGGGAAGTTGGGATTTTGGAATCTTCTTCAGAGCATAACTTTTGATCTGTACATTATTTTTATATGAAATTAATTTTGTATTTTTCTTTATTTAATTATCTACAACTTTCCTGTATAAAGTTTCTTTATTTGAAGTATAAAAAGTGGAAATAAAAATAGGTCCCAAAATGAATAAAAATGAATTAAATAAAAGAATTTTATTAGATTCTGGCCCTTATCTCCCTCTACTTATTCTTTATCGACCTAGTCATCGAGATGCCTAGATATTGAGGTTTTGGGTCATAAAATATTGACAATATTTTATTCTTTTTCTTTTCTTTTCTTTATTCTATAATTTTGGCTTTAAAAACCGCATTTTATACAATATTTACTCAATGATGCATGGATGCTAAAATGCGGGAATTAAGGGTATTTACATGCATTTGCCAGGGTTTTGATGCCAAAATGATAGAATAAAGATGATGAAATGGAGGTTCATCATCCCCCTATACTTGCCTTTGCTAGTCCCTAGCAAACACTTATGCAATGAATGCAGAAAAGAAAAACAAAGAAAAGAAAAAGAAGAAATTGGATTTAGTTTAATTATCAAACTTGTCTTCACAAAATCAAAGTTTGGAGCTTAAGTCGGACCTTTAGAATTTTGGTGCAGGCGGAACCTTAATGAGAACCAGATTTGAAATCCAACAGCCTTCGAAAATCCCAAAACTTTGTCCAAGTCTCCTCTATAGCCAGGTCAGAAATATCTCAACTCATACGCAAACCCTTATGACTATGAATCTAACTCGTACAGTGTAAGTGAATGTGGCTCTCCCCAACTAGAATGACAAAGAGACTGACTTCTCCAGTATGACAACCCAATGATTCCTCAATACAATAACTCCTTCCTCGAGGAGCGAGTTATTCCCTTCTAAGTTCAAGTGGCAACCAGCTCAAGAGGAGGGGGTGAAGAGAAGAATGGACGGTAGCCAGTGTAGCTACCTATCCGAGGATGCAAGACCAGTGTAGTCAAGTCATCCAGCTGCAGGATTACATATTTGACTTTGAAGCTCAAGCTTGCTTATTGACTATACAACATATTCACATACTTTGGCAGGCATTTTATTTTTGTACAGGCCTGTCTTCCCTTTCTTTTTTTTTCTCTTTTTTTTGAAATACTATATACAACAGCATTTACATAAGGAGTTTTTCCTCTTGAGCCAGTAGACTATCCCTCTTTTGAAGCTTTATTGCAACCCACACTCTCCTGTCTTTAGACTTCCTCATCACTGGACGGGTTGGGGTGCACTTCCCTCCCTAGAGGAGGACAAGTGTTTCCACTTGTGTGCGTCTCATACCGGAAAATCCAATCCCCTCGCCACTCCAACTAAGTTGAGCCATGTGAAAGGTGCAGGTGTCCAAGTTAGGTCATTATCAACAAGAGTCGTGCATGTGCTCCGAAATACTCTACTTAGGCAGTCAAGAATCCATTGAACCAAGTCTCGTGATCCTCAAAGAATTAAGTCAACTAGACCTGAAGTACCTCAATTCCAGCTCCTATAAGGTTCCTGTTATTAGGTAGATTTTAAGGTCCAATCAAGCTCCAATCTCCGAATTTTACATAGACTCGTTTAACTATCAAACTCAATCCGAAAAAATGCTCATGCTATGCAAATGCTATGCAAAATGCAGGAAATATTTTGTGATGCAATTTTCAAGATTTTGAATCTTTTTATGGATTTTTGGAAAGATGATGATGCATATGCATTTTTTTGTATTTTTCAAAAATATTTTTCAAATGTTTTTGGTATTTTAAATTTGCAAATGTTTTTGGGATTTTTGAAAACAGATAGATTTTGGCTAAAAGCTAGGTTAAAAATATATACACGGGAGTGCCTCTTATATTTACTAGAAGTGGATTTTAGGAATTTACAGGGGTAAGTGATCTATTTTGTAGGCATATACAGTGAATTTTAGGTGTGATGTATGTATTCCTCAAACTTATTTCACAAAGGTTTTTACAAAAAAATTTGAAAACTATAGTCCAAAATAGTTTTTACAAATATTTTTCAAACATGTACACACATTTGAAAATCATTTTGCAAAGGTTTTCAAACAGTATATATAGATTTTTCAAAATATTTTTGCAACCATTTTTCAAACCATTTGCAAATCATTTTTCAAATATTTTTATTTTACACAAAGAAAATAAATTTTGCAAACCAAAATATTTTTACAAAGGTTGAAAAACTTGTACAAAACATTTTCCAAATAGTTTTCAAAAGATTTTTCACAAAGATTTTCAAACTATTTTTCAAACATTTTGCAGAGAATATTTCCACCTGATTTATTAATCAGTAAATACAAAAAGAATTTGAGGAATAATCAACATCTTTTTATTAAAGTTTTTTAATGAATTTGAACACGTATAATTAGCCATTTTTATTAGTAAGAATACGGAAGTACGAGTTATGGCTAAAGTATATACGGAGTATATATGACCCCCCTATACTTAGCTTGAGCTATGTCCTCATAGATCGGAGAGAAAAGAGAAGACATAACACGTACTAAGTATAGACAAGTCGAAAGAATGAAGAAATAAATGAATGAAATGAATAAGAAGTTGACCGACCCCCTATACTTAGGATCAAATAATCCTAAGTATAGCAGACTGTACAAAATGCAGGCATGGTCAAGGGTGGGAATGAACAAATCATACTCCGATTGTCTTCCCCTATACTTAGGGTCAGATATCCCTAAGTATAGACAAGAAGAGGAGACAATGGAGAGGATCAAAGAATAAAGAAGATAGAAAAGGAAAAGAAGAAAAGAAGAAAAGAGAACAACTCAGTGTGTGCACCCGCCTATACTTATGACAAGACATGTCCTAAGCACAGCAAAATCATAGGATGAAGACGGGGTGACATACATAACGGAAGAATGAATGAATGATATAGACAAATGGATCTGTACCGAGGAAGATAGAAGTGATAATCATGTACGAGACTCATAAATTGTGAGTCAAAGAGCACGTCTCATACCAAAAGAATCGGGGCAACATCAACGGTCGACGGGTCATGATCTAGATATGATTTCAAGTATTGACCATTGACTCGAAAAGTGGAAGATGATGAAGGTTCAGATATATCAATGCGACCATTATCATGCACCTTCCGGACCACATATGGTCCTTTCCATTTACTTTGTAATTTCCCTGGGAATAATTTTAACCTAGCATCAAATAGCCATACTTGCTGATCTGGCTCAAATTGTTTATGGTTGATTTGGGAATCGTGCCATACCTTCACTTTCTCCTTATACTGTAGGCCACTTGAGAAGGTTGTATCTCTTAGTTCTTCCAGGGCTGCCAACTCTGCTTTCCTCTTTTCTCCTACACTCTTGGGATCCAATAATATCTCTGTAATTGCCCAAAGTGACTTATGCTTTATCTCCATTGGTAAATGGCATGGCTTGCCATAGACGAGACGAAAGTGAAATGTGCCTAATGGCATCTTGAAGGAAGTCTGGTAGGCCACAAGACCGAGTCCAAAAGCTGTGACCAATCCTTTTGATCTGGGCGGACTACCTTCTGTAAAATTGTCTTAATCTCCCTATTCGATACTTCAGCAAGACTATTAGTTAGAGGGTGACACAGCGTGGCAACACGATGGTCAATGCTGAACTCGTCTGCAAGGGCCTCTACCTTGTCGTTAATAAAGTGAGACCCCCCATATGAAATCAAGACTCTAGGTACCCCGAACCGTGAAATAATATTTTTCCTCAAGAAGCGACATACGGTTTTAGCATCTGCGGCTCGGGCGAGGATGGCCTCAACCCAACGACTCACATAATCCACAGCGAGCAAAATGTACTCAAACCCCTGACTTTTAGGAAATGGGCCCATGAAATCAATCCCCTATGTGTCAAAAACCTCACAAAAGTGAATGGGCTGCATGGGCATCATGTCTCTCTGTCCGCAAGTGACCATCTTCTGACAATCAGTACACCTTCTCATGAACTCATCAGAATCCTTGAAAAGGGTAGGCCACCAAAGGCTGGATTGGAGCACCTTATGTGTTGTCCGTCTCCCAGAATGATGTCCTCCTGCCTCAAGCTTGTGGCAGTAGGTGAGGATGCTATGTTGCTCATCTTGAGGAATGCACCGTCTCCAGATATTGTCCCCTCCTTCATGATAAAGGATGGGGTCCTTCCAATGGTACGACTTTGCCTTTGCAAGGAAGGTCTCAAGCCGCTGTCTGGGCCAACCTTGTGGAATAGATTTGGCAACAAGGTAATTCACAATGTCGGCATACCATGGAAGAGAGGTGATAGCAAGGATCACCTCATCTGGAAAAGTCTCAGTAATAGGTGCTATGGGCTGAGATTCCTCAAAGTTCTCTAGGCGGGAGAGGTGATCTGCCACAACATTCTTAACTCCAGGTTTATCCTTAATATCAATATCAAATTTCTGGAGGAGAAGGATCCATTTGGTCAACCTGACTTTGGCATCCTTCTTCAACATCAAATACCGAATGGCAGTGTGATCTGTAAATATTGTCACTCTAGATCCAAGAATGTAAGATCTATACTTATCCAAAGCAAAGACTACCGCTAGCATCTCTTTCTCAGTCACTGTGTAGTTCCTCTGAGCTGCATCCAACGTCCGGCTAGCGTAGTGTATGGCATAGGGTAATCCATCCCTCCTCCGTCCAAGCACCAACCCTAATGGCATAATCAGAAGCGTCCGTCATGATCTCAAAGGGAAGAGACCAATCAGGTGGCTGAAGGACAGGAGCCTCGACAACTAAATTCTTGAGAGTCTCGAAGGACTTAAGACACCTATCATCTATAAGGAACTCGGTGTCTTTAGTCAACAAATCTGTAAGCGGTCGGGCAATTCGACTAAAGTCCTGAATGAACCGCCGGTAGAAACCGACATGCCCCAGAAAAGACCGCAACTGTCTCAAATTGGACGGTGGATTGAGTTTTCTAATGATATCCACCTTGGTCGGATCAACCTCCATGCCCCTGTTGGAGATGATGTGACCAAGGATCGTCCCCTGAGTCACCATGAAGTGACTCTTCTCCCAAGATAGTACAAGGTTCACCTCTATGCAGCGCTGAAGTACTCGGTCTAGGCAGTCAAGACAAGCATCAAACCCGTCGCCATAGACCGAGAAATCATCCATGAAAACCTCTAAGCAATCGCCTATCATGCCCGAAAAGATGGACAACATGCACCTATGGAATGTTGCCGGAGCGTTACATAGACCAAAGGGCATCCGTCTGAAAGCATACGTCCCAAATGGACAGGTGAATGTCATTTTATCCTGGTCTTCGGGTGCAATGGCCACTTGATTGTATCCGGAATACCCGTCAAGGAAATAGTAATGACTCTTCCCAGCTAGCCTCTCGATAATCTGATCAATAAATGGTAGCGGGAAATGATCCTTCTTGGTGGCCTCATTCAATCGTATGTAGTCCACACAAACCCTCCAAGAAGTGGGTATCCGGGTGGCGATCTCTTCTCCAGACTCATTCACAACTATAGTGACACCTGTCTTCTTAGGTACCACATGTAAAGGACTAACCCATTTAGAGTCGTAGATTGGGTAGATAAAATCGGCGCTCCACCATTTAGATATCTCCTTCATTACTACATCACGAAGATTCGGGTTTAGCCGTCGTTGGAATCACGCGACGGCTTAGCGTCCTCTTCGAGGTAGATACGGTGGGAGCACAGGGCCGGACTTAACTCCTTGAGATCAGCCACACTCCATCCTATTGCCTTGCGGTTGCTGATGAATCCACGATTCATCGCCTTTATTCTTTTATTTTAGCATCGTTTCCTTAGTCAAATACCTTTAAATAACCACTAATTTCATAAAATTACCATTCTGCATGCATTTGTTAAATATGCATTTTAACACTTTTTGTACATAAATAAAAGAATAAAGAAGAAAAGAAAAAGAAAAGGATGTGTTTATGCAATAAATACAGACTGACCCAAACCCCGAGAGAAGGTCAAGACTTGACCTGATCGACCAGGAATAAAGTAGGGGGAGATAAGGTTGTCTGTCAGAAAATCCAAAAAATGTATTGTACATATTTTTCATGTATATTTGTTTAAAACTTACATTAATTTATTTGTATATAATTTGACCTCAAATCACTTATTTTTGTAAATAAAAGTTGTAAATAAAACTGTGTTGTAAATAATAAAAATATTTATAAAATAAAAATAATGTATATATTGTAAATAATTACACCTAGAAAAAGCCGTAATGCGATAATTGAAACATCAATTCCGGCTCCATACAAGCTCAAATCGAACCAAATTCACGTCCATATTGCTATAAATTAAATTATCTTTCAAATAGCTGTGGTTTCGTATTTTTTGGAGTTACGGTTAAAAAGTCGGTTTTCTGGGGTGTATTGTGTAGTTTACCCATATATTTGTGTATATAATTATTAATATTTATTTTTCATAATGTATATATTATAAATATTGTTTTCAATAAAAATAAAAATTAAAAAAATTAAAATAAAAAAAATTCTTGTGTAAAAATTATTTCCTTATTTGCACCTATGTACATTATATTATATGTATATAATATATGTATACCACTAATTTCCTTAAATAAAAACCACCAAAAAATTTAATTACCTAACATTAATTAATTAATTTAAATTAATTCCGAATTTTGTATTTAATCATTTGATTTTATTTGATTTATGTGACTTAATAAGCTACCATATATACATGATTTGATTTCGTACCTTTAATGGCCACCATTAAGGTGGCCAATTAATTTCCAATTAATTTATTAATTTATTTAATTTATTAATTTCGAATTTTGTAATTATTTAATTAATTAATTTATTAATTTAATTATTTTATTAATCCATCCAATAAACACATTCCTTTTTTGTAAATATTTTCCTTTTTTGATTTTTTGCCTCTTTTTAATGGGCTCCTCCTCCCTCATTCACATTTGTTCGATCTTTGGCGGAGAGGAGCCCGGTTTCCGAGAGAATTCTTGTTGAAGAGGGTCCTAGCCTCCGATCCAGTCGGTGACAGCGGCACGAGCTTCGTCGAGGCCATCATGGCTTGTCCGATCCCCGAGGTGAGATCCATTTTATTCTCTGTCTTTTTCCCTAGGTAATCGTAGA
This sequence comes from Ottelia alismoides, assembly GCA_037367405.1. NCBI lineage: Eukaryota > Viridiplantae > Streptophyta > Magnoliopsida > Alismatales > Hydrocharitaceae > Ottelia > Ottelia alismoides. Next base: position 819,453 of record JAZKJV010000287.1, read on the forward strand.
TTTAGACCTTAGCGTAGGAGTAGGGAGTAATTTTTAGATTAAAAAATCAATTTCACACTTTGTCGCCGACACCGATTTTTCACTTCACTTCTCGATATCCACGCGTTCTATTTCTACCTCACGCAACCACACACCTCCGACCACGCACGGTGGTCGGAGTCCACGGATCTATCTTCCATTTCTCGGATCCGAATCCATTCACTGTTCCTATTTTTGTGTATAAATAAAAAATTAAAAGCAAATCGTTTTTCCTGTTTATCACAAAAAAATATTTTTGCAGGAAGAATAAGAAAAAAAACTTTCTTCTCTAATCCTTGTTTTTGCAAGAAAACTAATAAAAATTGTTGTGTCTCTAACATTTGTTTTGCAGGTTAAAAAAATATAAAAAAATGTTCTTTGTTTCTAACATGTTGTTTTGTAGGAAAATATAAAAAAAAGGAACAATAAAGATTTTTTTTACTGTTTACATATTTCTGATAACAAAATAAAAAAACACATTTTTTCCTAACAGTTTCCTGCAGCAAATAAAAACAAAAAAAATAAGAAAAAAAAACATCCCACGCCCTCCGCCGTGCACCGCCTCCAGCCATCGTGCGGGCGGCGCCGCGCCCCGCACGCCTCCATCTCCGCCCCAGCGCCCCGGTGTCCGCGCGTCAGATCCCAACGGGGGCCAGCGCGACGACGTCCCGTCCCGCCTCAGTGCAGCCGAGAGCCAGCGGCGCGGCCTCCCTCCGCGCGTAACCGCGCCCCCCCCCACCTGTCTCAACGGGCGGCGGCGCCGCCACACACCCCCGCAGCCCCCCTCTGCGAGCGGCGCCCTGCACCTCCCTCCTCCCAGCGGGCGCCGCCGCCCCATCCTGCAACCTCCGCTCGACGCGCGGCGCAGAGCGCCGCCCCCTCCGCGAACCTCCAGTCCGCCAGGAGCGCACCACCGACCTCCAGATCTGCCCCACCTTCGCGTGGTGCGGCGTCACCGCCCGCTCATCGCCGACGTACTGTGCCCCGTTCACTGCACCTCCGTGCGCGAAAGCGCTCCGCCCCGAACTCCCGCCGACTCCCCTCGACCGCAGGACAGCACCGCCCGAGTCCACAGCGCGCCTGGAACCCCGTGCCCGCGCCACCTCCTCCTAAAGCCCTCCGCGCGAGGTCGGTGCCCCCACGCCGACCCCGCCGCGTCTCCGCCCCGCGCGGGTCCTTTCCAGGTCGCGCCTCCTCTGTGCAACCTCCCCCGCGATCCGCGGCGCCCGTCCTCCCACGTGGCCGACCTCCAGGCCAGCGCCTCCTCCGCGCCCATCTCCATCGCGCGGCCCCGCCGCGAACCTCCTCCGTCGACGCGCTGCCTCTTGCCGCGCCCCGCGCCATCAAGCAACCGCCACCCTTTGGGTGGAAGAAGAAAGTGGGCGGCGGCCCCTTTGGATATTGAGATCTAAGAAGACAACAGGAACCCTAGTGGGGTATTTGAGTTATAAAATTTGGAGAAATTATAAAGCATCCCTTGAAGGTTTATAAAAATTGCGAAATCACAAAAGAGTCCCTGCATTCAAGAGAGCATCTGCAGTACATGTGTATCATTGGGTAAATTGCTCTTAGTCTTTTGCATTTTATTTTTGCTACTCTTTCATGTGAAAATTTTGCATCTTTTCAATTCAGTCCTTATGTTTCAGATAATAACTTGCATGCTCTTTCTGATCCAAATAAATGTTTTTATTCATCCAAAAATTTTGTAAAAAATCTTACATGTCCCTGTTGTGCATGTGAACCTTGTATAAAGTTTTCATAGCATTTTGAATTGATTTGATATATTTAAAAAATTCAAAAATAGTGCTTTTGTGTCTTTTTGCTTGCCTACAGTTTGATAATTCATAAAAATTTGAAAAAGTGCCTAAAAATTTCACAAAAATTAATGTAGGTGCATTTTGACTTCTTTTATTTTCTGACCATTGCTTCTGCATTTTTCATTTACAAAACTTCAAAAAAAATTGCAAAATACAAAAAAGGTGTGGGTTCTTTGGGTTTTGTCACTTTTCTTCATTTGTGCTTATTCGAAAAAATAAAAAAATATAAAATTCAAAAATCACTAAAAAAATTAGCTTTTCTGAAATTTGACTACTTAGTTTTTAAATCGTGCTCCTTGTGTTCGACCCTGGTCGCTATACCAGGTAAAAAGAATAGCGAAAGACCGCTTACACTTGTTTTCATCGATTTATCATTTTTTTTGAAGTGGTTTCAAATTATTTTTCTTGTTGACCGCGCTTGGTGATTTGGGTCACGACGACCATTTTTATTTACATACTTAACCCAGTTGTCAGGCGCGTCATCAGAATGGCGACTTCACTACTCGATCTCCACGCGTTCTATTTCTACCTCACGCAACCACACACCTCCGACCACGCACGGTGGTCGGAGTCCACGGATCTATCTTCCATTTCCCGGATTCGAATCCATTCACTGTTCCTATTTTTGTGTATAAATAAAAAATTAAAAGCAAATCGTTTTTCCTGTTTATCACAAAAAAATATTTTTGCAGGAAGAATAAGAAAAAAAAACATAAGAACAATAAAAACATCTCATTACTGTTTACATATTTCTGAATAAAAAAAATAAAAAAAACAACATTTTATACTAACAATTTCCTGCAGATTTAAAAACAAAAAAAAACAAAAAAATAAACCAGGTAAACGGTGGGTCATCACCCCCACCGCCATCCTCGGACATCAACCTGGGCGGCCCGCCGCCCCGCCGACCTCCGCCGCCCACGCGCGGCAGCGGCCCAGCGGCCCCAGCCGCGCCTCCCCGAGCGCCACCTCTCCAGCCGCGGCGCCCCGCCTCCGCGATCCCCGTTGGTGCGCCCCACGCCGCCGGCGCAACCTGCACTCCACAACGCCGCCCCGCGACCTTGAGTCTCCGCCCCGCGCTGAACCCTCCTACGCGTGGCGCCCCCGCGCGACTGCCCCGTGCACCGCGAGGCCTCCTTCTCCTCCGCGGTGGTCCTCCTCCTGCAGGCCCTTCACGCCGCCGCGCCCTTCTCCAACGCGCGGCCGCGCGCCGGATCCCCTCCGTTGCCGATCACGCGCGCCACCGTCGCCCCGTGCACCGCCGCAGAACTGCCACCGACCTCCTGCTCTCCCATTCTATGTCGGTGGCGGGTGCCTCCTTGTGCCCTTTCTCATTTGCTAAAGAACGTAGGGTTGAAAACCCTAAGGTGGAGGATTAAATAAAAAGGGGTAAATTACATCCTTTATCCTGAAATTTACTTTATTCAATATAAAGTTCAAAACTTTTGGAATGTTTTCAATTCAGTCCCTGCACTTGAGATTTGAACTTTGCGTGTTACTTTTGTGATCACATAAATGTTTATATTGTGCTAAAAATTTTACAAAAATTTGTGTAAGTTCCTGCTGTTGTGTTCTTCATTGTATAAAGTTTTCATCAAATTTTATTGTCATTTGATATTTTTAAAAAATCAAAAATAGTGATTTTGTGTCTTTTTGCTTGTTTAAACTTTGAAAATTGATAAAAATTTGAAAAAAAGAGTTAAAAATTTCACAAAAATTAATATAGGTGCATTTTGACTCGTTTTAATTTCTGTCCAATTTTTGTGCTTTTTCGATATATAAAAACCAAAAAAAAATTACAAAATACGAAAAATCTTATAAAAATTACAGAAAATTATAGAAAAATCCAAAAATAGTGATTTTGGTCTCTTTTTGTAGATATTGCTTTGAACTTTGTCTTAAAAATAATTTCAGGAATCTGGAGCACTTTAAGGAACTTTTAAATTGAAAAAAATACTCTTGGTTGTGAATAGTCCTGTTGTTTTGTATTGTCTCATTTTTATAAAATTCTAAAAACATCAGAAAATTACGAAAAATTTACCAAAAATATTTTAAAACATATAAAACACAAAAACATTTTCTTTGGACTTTTTTGTACATTTTTAATTATTTTGAAAAATACAAAAAGATTGCGTATGCTTTTATCCCTTGTGAATATTGTGCTTCTTTTAAAAATACAAAAAATATATAAAATTCAAAAACCACTAAAAAATTAGCATTTCTGAAAATTGACTACTTAGTTTTTAAATCGTGCTCCTTGTGTTCGACCCTGGTCGCTATACCAGGTAAAAAGAATAGCGAAAGACCGCTTACATTGTTTTCATTGATTTTTATCTTTTCCGAGTGGTTTTAATTCATTTTTCCGTTGACCGAATCGTGCGGTTGAGGACAACGACACACATTTGTTATATTATTTATCCTCTCTTAACCGTATCGATTTTCGGCTCATCAGTTGCGTTCAAGAACCTCCATCAAACGAGATTCTTGTTCTCCAGTCATATCTGTTGAGATAATGACTGGGTGCATATCTGGTTCTCCTGCAAGGAAACTATACTTGAGCGGCTGCGGTAAAGGCTTCAATTCTGGCTTGGTGGGAGCTGGCAAATCTGGCTTCTGATATATCTGCGTGAAAGCAACCAGGTCTGCATGTGAGAACTCTCGTTGTTCCTGTGATTCTGACGAAGGGAACCCTGTTGGTGTGTCTATCATCTGCTGGGGCTCGCTCTGCATCCCCTCTGTCGGCTCATCGGGAAACATACATGGCAAATATGTATCAAAGTCCTTCCAATCAAAATTTACCTCCGAGGGATCTGAATCTGAACAATCATCACTGTCTCCAATCATCACACAACTGTCAACCTCTATAGTGTCATCTGCCAAGGGTGTGCTCTCCGAACTCTCATCTGCCTCAAAAGGTGGGTACTCTGAGTCTGTAGACAAGGCGAGGGCTCGTGCTTCTGGATCTTCCCAAACTTCTTCGTCATCGGTCATCACAAAATCACACTCTTGGTGGACGTCTAACTCTGCATCTGTCAGCTGTACTGTGTCACTTCCTGGCTCTGAGCAGGCTGAATCTCTCGCTCGGGTCTCGTCAATCGTCTCTATTTGTTACTCTCGCCCTCTACGCGAAAGTACACCTTCCCACTGTCATGGTCAGTCATCGCCTTGGATGTGGCCAAGAATGAGCGTCCTAGTATGATGGGGGCATCGGTCACCGACTCAGGGATCTCCATGTCCAATACTACAAAGTCCACGGGGAATTTCAGGACATGAATGGTGACGACCACGTCTCTCAACAACCCCTTTTGCCTCTTGATAGACCTATCAGCAAATTGAAGGACTGTCCGACTCCGAAGGAGCGGGCTGAACTCGAATCGGTTGAGTAAGGCTGCCGGAAGGAGGTTGATAGAAGAGCCGCTGTCTAATAGAGTTCGATCGAATGGCTGCTCATTAATCTAGCATCTGACATATGGAGCTCCTGTATCTAGTCGTTTGGCTGGCAACTGGTTCTGAATTGCACAACATGTGGCACGGGTCAGCACATGGATGTCTCCTCTGTTGTTCTGCCTCCTCCTACGTACGGTGGTCTTTTCTCTTAGATTTTTTTGGAAAAGGGGGATGTGCTCTATTACCTCATGTAGAGTCAGCTGTATCTGAAATATGTCTATCATCTGCTGGATGAACTCTAATTGTTCCTTCTTTTTGGGATTTTCTGTTTTATTCCCCTTCTTCGAGCGGAGTGCTTGAGGGAAGGGGATGGAGGGGCCCTCCTCAGACGAAGGGTTAGGAGAAGGTTTTAGGCCCTGTGAAGGACTGGAATCCATGCAAACATCATCATTCAACACACATGGACTCAGAATTGATGGAGAAACCTTTCCTTTATTCATTTTTTGGTCTTTTTCCTAGTGTCAAGGGGTACAGAGAATGTAAAAATAGACGGTTGAAATACAGATGGACTCAAAATGGTGGTATCAGCACCGCCCAAAAGATCCTCCTTCACGGCCTCAGCACCGCGCTCTAGTTCAACATCAAAAATAGTGGCCTCAGCACCACCGTCTGCATCTGGTTCTACGACGGCCTCAGCACCGTCGTCAGGAAGGTCATCCTTGGTGGCGTTAGCACCACCGTCATCATCATTGGCGGCATCAGTACTGCTTCTCTCCTCATCTGGGGCTCTAGAATGTCCATGGTGTTGTCCCTCAGATGAGCTGTCAGCGGCTGGTTCCCTACCACTCCTAAGTGACACGAAGTGAGTATCAAACATAGAATGCATGTCATTAAAATAAGCACTAGGAGTGGTATCCTATGTAAACTGTACCTGCTCAGACTTCCTCTTCAAGTTATTCGATTTGGCTCGCTCTGTGCAGGTATGGCGGCTTTCCCTTTGATTATGTCCCTCATTTCCTGCCGGAACTCATCCATTTCTCGCCGAAAGGATGCCTGCTGTTCGGAGAGCAAGCGGGCGAGATCATCGAGTGCTGGGTTCTCCAAGATGGGTGTGGAAGAGCCGGGAGTGTTCCCTTGCTGGAGCTGAGGTTGCTGGTGAGATTGGGAGTACTGCGGCTAGTAAGGCTGTTGCCGCTGCCTCCACTGCTGTCCCTGCCAGGTGTGATGAGGATTCTACTGATACTGTTGTTGTTGTGGTTGAGAGTATTGGGGCTGCTGGTGTTGGCTACTGTGTTTGCCCTGAGCCGGAGGCTGCTGCTGGGATGAGGTATCTCCGGTGGACCAACGGAATCCTGGGTGATCACGACGAATTCCAGGCTGCTGGGGGTACCGGTCGTACCATATCCTGTTGACTTCCATCAACGGCTCCTGCTCGAAGGGTGGAGGTGGTAGTACTGCCAAAGGCTGATCCGGCTGATAGACCACCATCTGAGTATCCTGAGATAGTGGCTGCGCTGAATATTGTGGCAACTGTTGTACCGACACCTCCTGAAAATGGTGAACTTGCGGTATGCTGGAGGTGGTGGGGTCGAACCGCTACCTCTGGAGTCAACCAGTGACCTGGGAGGCAGATGTGAAGATGATTGTGCCTCTTGAATACTCAAGATGTGAGTTTTCAGGTCACTCATGGTCTTTTCCAACTGGTCTATCTGTGCCAGACCTTGGCCTTGCTTCTTCTCCAAAATCTCGATGCGGTCCAATTTCTCGCTAATTATGCCCATGTCAGCTGCCGCTGATTCATCTTGTGCTGCTGCTGACGAAGTATGGTTCCCAGCATCGATCTTGGCAATGCGATGGTAAGAAGTAGCTTGTGGCGGGACCTTGGAGTTTGTGTAGATGCGGCCCTGGGACATCACTGTAGAGTTTTCTGCCATCTGTTCATAGATGGCCCAGACCGCATCTGCATCCTTGGAGAAATAAGATCCCCCACACGAGGCGTTTACGAGCCCCTGCAGCTCCGATGTCAGCCCACAAAAGAAACTTTGCACCAGATTGGGCTGTGATATTTCATGGTGAGGACATCGGTCAATGAGCTCTCTAAAGCAATCCCAAGCTTCATGGAATTGTTTGTTGGGGATCATTGTGAAATTGCTGATCATTGCTCTCGCTGCATTCGTCCGGCCGAGTGGATAGTACTTGTTCAAGTACTCGGTCCGGAGTTGTTCCCAAGTGTCGATGTACCTCCCCAAATGTTTCAGCTAGTAGGCGGCTCTATCAACCAAGGAGAACAGGTAGGCAATCATTTTGATGGTATCCTCAGTCACGAACCTGTCATGGATCGTACTGCATATCATTTCGAACTCTTGCAGATGGAGGTGAGGTTCTTCAGTGGCCAGCCCGTGAAACTTGGGCAGTAGCTGAATGGTGTGTGAGCGAAGCACGAAGTCACCATAGATGGGAGGAAGTCGAATCCATCGGTGTGTGAGGGTTACACCAGGGTTGTGCAATTGCCTCATGGTCCTCGGAGCTGGCCTCTCCTGGTTAGGTTCTTCATCTGGTATATCATCGTGCCCATTTCGGTCTTCTCTTCCATCACACATCTCCCTCATGATTTCACCCATGACCACTCCCTGGTCTCTGATATGTCGCTGCATGGTTTCCAGGGAGGCTAGCAGTGAAATGTTGATGGCAGCCTGATCATATATGTATGGCGGCAGTCTCTGCTCATCTAGGTGTTCCTCTCTTCCTTCCATTTCCGATGTTTCTGCAAAGTCAAAAGAATCCATCTCAGGTGCCGTCAAATGTTCTGAACTCTGTTCTGTACTAAAGTCTGACACCACTGGACTGATAGAAGAAGAAGGATGGTCGAGGGGGAACAGGGTGGACGTAAACTCAGGCTCGGAGAGTGGGTCTGGACTCCCCGAAGTCGACCTAGATGAAAAAGGAGGAGTGCTCGATAGCGGTGCCACCAGACGTGGCCTAAGGGATCTCCTTCTCATCATCTTGATCTAGAGATAAGGGTGGATGAGATCTGGAATGCAAACAAGATGTGAAATACAAACCCCTTGTTCACCTACGTAACGCTAGAGCTGATGACCGTGAAAGTTCGATCTGTTATCTTGTCAAATTTTATTAGGTGATCAGTCAATCTATCAGAGCGTTAGAGCGAGTTGTTAGGTACCCTACTTTCCCAGCCGACTGTCCCGATCCACGTTAGATCTTTCCCAGCCAGTATGAATTGCGGACCATAGCCCGGTTGTTCCCGTAAATTCACTCTGCTAAGGATGTCACGGTCCGCTTTATCGGTTACCGGAGAGATCCTCATTGGAGAACGACTAACCACGATCAGTAGTCAACAAGAATTTTAGGCGTGGCTCTATCCTAGTGTCGGGTCACTCTCTCGCAGCAGATAAATCAAACAAGGAGGGGGTTACTTTCCCCAAGACAAAGTTTTTAGTGGGATGAGTTTTAAGGTCAAGTTTGCATTAACGGTCCCAATTTTATGATTTCCACTTCTTTTTTAATGTATTTTTCTGAACAAACATCGTCTAACGAATTTTCCAATTTCCTTGTTATTTAAAGTCCAACAAAACTTGGGAAAGGAATGCGGAAAAGCCGATGCGTGGTCAAAATCTATGATGCATGCATGGATAGAGATGCGTACCTTTTCACCAGCACTCTACATGCAAAGTAATCCGCGCATAAATTAAAGACAATAAATAAAACTACCTAGATGCATGCACGAGGAAATCACCCTAAGATGAGTAACTTCTATTAACGTGAAGAAAAAGTAGCTACGACTAGGAAGAGAGTCCAGAGTCCGGTCTAGGGAGCTGATCGGTGTCCACCACAGTGGATCCTGCCAGCGCTGTATACGACTCCTCTCGGCACGTGGTCTCTAGTCCAAGTCAATAGCCTTTTCAGTTGATTTTTATCCAAGTCCAATTACGATCTATAGGTGCAGTCAAGATATTAGGGATTGGGCCTTAGCTTCTTAATTCGTCACAATCAACAAAAATTCCTATGTCTAGGGGCTAAATCCTCGGGAAACAAAATAAAATAAAGATGAGAAAGCTACGAAAAACACAAAACCGCGGTGAGCCCCCAAGTGAACAAACACTTGGAAATTAGGCTCGAGTGTCCTAGAGAGTCCAAGTTATTACAAATTAAGTCTCTCTCTCACTTCAAATTACAAATTTTTAAACTACAAAAATTCTACAAAAGATGATGGTCTTCTCAAGCCTCCAAGTTCTCTCTAGTGCTAAGCAAGCCTTCACGTGGGTGCACAAGCACCTAGGATAGGGCGCTTCCCTCGCTCGGTGGTACCTCGTACAAAATCCAACCAAAAGGTGATTAGTCCAATCAAACAATATAATCAAATAAATATGTAAAAAGGTAGGCAAATATTCACAATCAACAAAAACACTAAACTACGTTGTTGCTCCCCGACAACAACGCCATTTGATTAAGCGGGAAACACTAGGGGTCTAAATGTCTCACACAAGGCGGAGACAAAGTCGCTGCGGCGACCCTCGGTAAATCCCGATTAAATCAACAATTAACCCATGAATAATATCAAGCAATGGAAATCAAAGTGTGGAGTTAAAATTTATTATAACTCTACAAAATATGTGTATAGTACAAGTATGTAGAGTGTCGAACACAGGGAGCAAACAGGTAGAATAAGGCAATAATGCTCAGAAATGTGAAAGTGGTTAAATGGCTACAAGTTCTATTGTTTGTGGGTTTTGAATTTTATATTTTTTAATTTAATTTTTGATTTTATATTTTTATATTTAGGTTTTTAATTTACGGATTTTATATTTTCTTTTTATATTTTGTATTTTTATATTTTCTTTTTCTTTTAATAAAGATATAATATATATAAGGAATATATATGTACACTAGAGATAAGAGAGAGATAATTTTGTATTTTCTTTTTATATTTTATATTTTTTTATTTTTTTATTTTAACAAAGATATAAAGCTATATAGGATATATATATATACAAGAGAGATGAGAGAGAGATAAAAAGAGGTAAAAATTATCAAAATACAGGAAATGGAATGTTTTTGTGATTTTTATATTTTTCTAATGTTTTGTGATTTTTCTAGATTTTTTCTAATATTTTGATATTTTTAAGGGCAAAAATACTAGTAAACAGTGAGATAAGTTGCTGGCCGAAATTAAAATGAGGATGAAAAATATCAAACAGAATCAAAACTTCCTCAAATTAATTTTAAAATAAAGATAACAAAATAGGAAAAATTCAGAAATTGAAATTGTATTTTTAGGATTTTTGTGGAATTTTTAAGATTTTTATGAAGCTTTTTGGTATTTGCTATTTTTAGGGGTTTCCTTTTGAATTTTTTAAAGGTTTTTTAATCTTAAGTTAAAATAGAAAAAAATAAACAAAATATATTTTTTGGGAATTTTCCAAAAGAGAATGAATATATTAAAAATAAAAGACAACAAGAAGGTAGAAATGATGTTTTTGATTTTTTTGACTAAACAAACAACATGATAAATATACAACAAAAATCTTTGATTGTAGAACAAACTCAGGGGCACACATACATATTTTAGATTTTCAAATAGATAAAAGATGCTCCAGAAATAAATCAATCACTTGAAATATTGTAGAAATTCTGTAGGACACAAATCTCAATATCTTTTGATGAAATTTGAAAACAAATTCGGCCCTACTAATTCGTACAATATATCAAAAAATGAGCAAGTGATCTTGAGTATTTAAAGCGTTATCAACAAAACAAGCCCAATCAATACTCTGAATTCATAAATTCACCATAAATAGTTCGTACACCAGAAAATTCTGAAATTTGGATATGATGTAGAACGTTTAAACAGATTTCTAACAAAAAAAATCTCACAAAAAATCGAGTTCATATGAATGGGTTATGAGCATTTGAGTGCAGGGGTACAGATGAAAAAGTAAATACGAAACTGCAGTTCAAAAATGTACGAGAACTTCTTGAAATAACCCAAAAACGGACGGATTTGGTTGCAAAATATCCCACTAATCCAGGTGGCATCAAGCTCCTCTTGGTCAGTAAGGGTATGTGCGTGAAATTTCAAAATGGTGAGGGCTTATGCATAAAACTTCTACCCCTTGGCTGGATGGTTAAGATTAGAAGGAGTGGGATAGATCCAACAATGGCTGCTATCCACCCCCTTCCTCCTTCTTCTTCCTTCGAAAAACAGCAACAAAAACATCAATCCGAGGGTCGGCGAAGTTCCACAGTGTGGAGCTCTGCATGAGAGATGGTGGTGCGGCTGTAGGACGCTCGGACGGATACCTGCGAGTAGAAAGCTCGAGCGTGGGCTCGGCTTGCGTTATGCACACAAAAAATATATGGGTGTATGGATTCTCCTACGAAAATGGTAGAAGGAGATGGTCTCCAGTCATCGTGTGTGGTCGGAGTTGGTTGAGGTTGCGTGAAGGGAGTACGAAGAAGTGGATGAAGGCAGCGGTGAGGTGGTTAGCTGCGACGAATGAGGATGGAGAAAAGTTGAAGATGATGGGTTGTTACACTACAACAAGAAGAAAAACTAAATCTAAAAGTTACCTACAAGAAGAAAAACATAGCATGTGAAGGTAGTCGCCTATGGTGATCGATTCTCTGATGAGAATGACCGGTCATGGCCTCGATTCCGGCGGAGAAGAGGCTTGACAAGCTAAGAGCTTGTGATACAATGGAGCATGAACACAAAGGGATCACGCCAAAGAATCCTCCCTTCGTCGTGGCTTTGTCTCCAACCTTCACTCTGTCACAATGGAGGTAGAGGAGCTAGAATGAAGACTCTAAGGGTGGATGTATGGGGAGCAAAAGTCAAGAAGGAAGCTCAACAATTCGGTGAAAGAATCGGCCTATAAAAATTCGAGAAAGTGGATAAAAACTAATGTTCTGACGCACAACAGAGGGGGGTCAGACAACGTGATGAACATACTCCAAAGATCGAAGATAATAGGACGAATCCATGATCCAATCCTCAATATATACCCTGGGCCTGTATGGTGGATGTAAAAGGAGAAAAAGTCAAGAAGACTTCATCGTGAAAAGATACACGATGCGTCCTCCAAAAATCGGCGAAAATGGTCAAAAATGTGGTTCTAACACTGTACATTGGTAATTCATCTATGTATTTTCTACAAGAATTTTATTTTTAACATTTTATTTATCATTTTATTCCAGTTTTAATATATACATATAGTATTTATGAAATAATAAAAATACGAAATAATAAAAATAATGAATAATAAATAAAATGAATATTTTAATCGGTATAATTATACAATAGGGGTCCAAAACTCAACTTTCAAACTACAACTCCAAAAAATATGAAACCATCTTCATTAAATAGATTATTGAAAATTATATACAATTAAAGGTGATTTTGATACATTTTGAGTTTTTATTTGAGAGATACAGGTCTGGGAAGTTGGGATTTTGGAATCTTATTTAGAGCATAACTTTTGACCTATACATTATTTTTATATGAAATTAATTTTGTATTTTTCTTTGTTTAATTATCTACAACTTTCCTGTATAAAGTTTCTGTATTTGAAGTATAAAAAGTGGAACTAAAAATCGGTCCCAAAATAAATAAAAATGAATTAAATAAAAGAATTTTATTAGATTCTGGCCCTTATCTCCCTCTACTTATTCTTTGTCGACCTAGTCATCGAGATGCCTAGATCTTGGGGTTTTGGGTCATAAAATATTGACAATATTTTATTCTTTTTCTTTTCTTTTCTTTATTCTATAATTTTGGCTTTAAAAACCGCATTTTATACAATATTTACACAATGATGCATGGATGATAAAATGTGGGAATTAAGGGTATTTACATGCATTTGCCAGGGTTTTTGAGGCCAAAATGATAGAATAAAGATGATGAAACGGAGGTTCATCACACACCTTCAGGGACCCGATCCTAGCCCTCCATCTGTGGAGGGCCCATCTATCCCCTTTCCCCAAGCACTCTGCTTGGCTAAGGGGCCTAAAAAAGAAAACCCAAAAAAATCCCATCAGTTAGAGTTCAGCCAGCAGATGATGGACAGATTTCGTATACAGCTGACTCTACAGGAGGCCTTGGAGCACATCCCCCTCTTCCACAGGAATCTGAGAGACATGACTACTATTCGCAAGAAGAGGAGGAATCACCAGCAGAGATCCATGTGCTCACTCGTTCCACCAGCTTTGCCATCCAGAACCGTCTGCCAGCCCAGAGGTCAGATGAAGGAGCTCCTTATGTCAGATGCCACATTCATGAGCAGAGGTTCGATCAGACTCTATTAGACAGCGATTCTTCCATCAACCTACTTCCGGCAGCCTTACTCGACCGATTCGAGTTTGGCCCTCTTCGACAGAGCAGGACGGTCCTTCAGTTTGCTGATCGATCTGTCAAGAGGCCGAAGGGGTTGCTGAAGGACGTTATCATCACAATTCAGGGCCTGAAATTCCCCGTGGAGTTTGTTGTGTTGGACATGGAGATCCCTGAGTCTGTGACCCATCACTTTAGGATGCCCGTTCTTGGCCACAACCAAGGTAGTGTCCGATCATGATAGCGAGAAGGTGTACTTTCACATCGAGGGTGAGAGTATACAAATAGAGACGATCGATAATACTAGAGCGTGAGATTCAGCTTGCTCAGAGCTGCTCACAGATTCAGAGAAGATGACAGAGTCAGAGCGAGACATCTACCAGGACTGTGATTTTGTGATTACAGATGATGAGGCAGTTTGGTCCGACCCAGTTTCACGAGCTATCCTCTCACCTTCAGAGTCCACTGATGCACATATTCCAGTAGAGGAGAGCTTGGAGAGCGCATTCCTGGTACAAGATACAGCTCAGGCAGTAGATCGCGTTCAGGAGGGCGAGGCAGCTGATTTTTCTCTTGATACAGATTCAGATCCCTCGAAGTCAGACATTGATTGGGAAGAGTTTGATGATATTATTTCATGTTCGACTTCCACAGAGCCAGTAGCTAGGGTGGAGACTGATCCCATTCCAAGCACAGACACACCAGTAGAGCAGTCTTCATCAGATTTCCAGATTCAGCGAGAGTTCTCCCGTGTAGATGTGGTCACATTCACTCAGACATTACAGAGGCCAGATCCGCCGGCACCCAGTTGTCCAGAGCTGAAGCCCTTGCCGTCATCGTTGAAGTATAGGTTCCTTGCGGGTGAGCATGAGATGCATCCAGTCATTATCTCAGCAGACTTGACTGGAGAACAAGAATCTCGTTTGATGGAGGTTCTTGAAAAGAACCGTAAGGCGATAGGATGGAGCGTAGCCGATCTCCAGGGGATAAGTCCGGCCCTATGCTCCCACCATATCTATCTCAAATAGGATGCCAAGTCGTCGCGTGAGTCCCAGCAGCGGCTGAACCCGAACCTTCGAGAGGTTGTCATGAAGGAAATCTCAAAATGGTGGAGCGTCGATTTTATCTACCCCATCTCCGACTCCAAGTGGGTTAGTCCATTACATGTGGTGCCCAAGAAGACGGGCATTACTATAATTGTGAGTGAGTCTGGAGAGGAGATCGCTATCTGAGTACCCACTTCTTGGAGGGTCTGTGTAGACTACAGATGATTGAACCTGGCCACCAAGAAGGATTATTTCCCGCTACCTTTTATCGATCAGATTATAGAGAGGCTAGCAGGGAAGAGTCATTACTGCTTTCTTGACGGGTACTCCAGATACAATCAGGTGGCCATTGCGCCTGAAGATCAGGACGAGACCACATTCATCTGTCCCTTTGGGACATATGCTTTCAGACGGATGCCCTTTGGTCTATGTAACGCCCCAACGACATTCCAAAGGTGCATGTTGTCCATCTTTTCGGACATGGTGGGTGAGTGATTGGAGGTCTTCATGGATGACTTTTCAGTCTATTACGATGGGTTTGATGCTTGTCTTGACTGCCTAGACCCGTCCTTCAATGATGCATCGAGGTCCATCTTGTGCTATCTTGGGAGAAGATTCACTTCATGGTGACTCAAGGGACGGTGCTTGGCCATATCATCTCCAACAGGTACATGGAGGTTGATCCGACCAAGGTGGATATCATTAGGAAACTCAGTCCACCGTCTAACTTGCAACAGTTACGGTCTTTTCTGGGGCACGTCGGTTTCTACCGGCGCTTCATTCATGATTTCAGTAGGATTGCCCGGCCGTTGACTGATTTACTGATGAAAGACATCGAGTTCATTGTGGATGATAAGTATATTGCGTTATTTGAGATTCTCAAGAGTCTAGTTGTTGAGGCTCCTGTCCTCCAGCCGCCTGATTGGTCTCTCCCATTCGAGATCATGACGGATGCCTCTGATTTTGCCATAGGGACCGTGCTGGGACAGAGGAGGGATGGAGCACCATTTGCCATTCACTACGCTAGCCGTACTTAGATGCCGCTCAACGGAACTACACCGTCACTGAGAAGGAGATGCTAGCTGTAGTCTTTGCCCTAGATAAGTTCAGATCATACATCATTGGATCTAAGGTGACCATATTTATAGATCACACCGCTATCAGGTACCTCATGGCAAAGAAGGATGCCAAAGATAGATTGACCAGATGAATCCTTCTACTCCATGAGTTTGATATAGAGATTAAGGATAAGCCTGGAGTCAAGAATGTGGTGGCGGATCATCTCTCCCGATTACAGCATCTTGAGGATTCTGAGCAGATTGATCCTATCTCTGAGACCTTCCCAAATGAGGCGATCCTTGCTATTGCCTCTCTCCCATGGTACGCCTACATTGTGAACTATATTGGTGCCAAGAAAGTTCCACAAGTTTGGCCCAGGCAGCGACTTGAGACCTTCCTTGCGAAGGTCAAGTTCTACCATTGGGAGGATCCCGTCCTTTATCATGAAGGAGGGGATAGCGTCTGGCATCATTGCATTCCTCAGGAGGAGCACCATAGCATCCTCACTTACTGCCACAAGCTTGAGGCAGGAGGACATCACTCTGGGAGGAGAATGGCATAGAAGGTGCTCCAATCCGGCCTATGGTGGCCTACCTCTTCAAGGATTCTGATGAATTCGTGAAGAGGTGTACTGACTGACAGAGGATGGGCACTTGTGGACAGCGTGATATGATGCCGATGCAGCCCATTCATTTCTGTGAGATTTTTGACGCATGGGGTATCGATTTCATGGGTCCATTCCCTAAGAGTCAAAGATTCGAGTACATTTTGTTGGCTGTGGATTATGTAAGTCGTTGGGTTGAGGCCATCCCTGCCCGAACCGCAGATGCTAGGACTGCATTCCGATTTTTGAGGAAGAATATTATTTCATGGTTCGGGGTGCCTAGATTATTGATATCTGATGGGGGTTCTTATTTCGTCAACGACAAGGTAAAGGCCCTTGCTAGCGAGTTCAGCATTGACCATCGAGTAGCCACACTGTATCATTCTCAGACCAATGGTCTTGCTGAAGTGTCGAACAGGGAGATCAAGACTATTTTGCAAAAGGTCGTCCGCCCTGACCGAAAGGATTGGTCACAGCTTTTGGACTCGGTTTTATGGGCATATCGGACGTCCTTCAAGACTCCTTTGGGTACATCTCCCTTTCGCCTCATTTATGGCAAGCCCTGCCATTTACCTGTTGAGCTGAGACATAGGTCACTTTGGGCAGTTACAGATATACTTTTGGATCCAGTGAGTGTAGGAGACCAGAGGAGGGCAGAGTTGGAAGCCCTGGAGGAGCTTAGAGATGCAGCCTTTTCGAGCAGCCTGCAGTATAAGGAGAGAGTGAAGGAGTGGCATGATTCTCATATCAGCCACAAGCAGTTTGAGCCAAGACAGAGAGTATGATTGTTTGATGCTAGGCTTAGATAATTTCTAGGGAAGTTGCAGAGCAAATGGAAGGGACCATACCTGGTCTGAAAGGTACATGAAAATGGAAGCATTGACATATCTGAGTTGTCATCTGAGTCTACCTTTCGTGTTAACGGACAACGGCTCAAACCATATGTAGATCATGAGCCACTGGTCGTTAACATTGCCCCTATTCATTTTGTGTGAGATGTGGTCTCTTGACTCACATCTATTGCATCTCACACCTGATTATCTCTGTCTTCCGCCTTGTATAGATCCATATGTCCATATCACACCATTCTTCAGTCCAATACCCCATTAGCATCTTTGATTATGCTATACTTAGGGTGTACTTTACCCTAAGTATAAGGGAGGTGTGAGACTTTTGATTTTATTTTGATTCTTTTCTATCTCTATTTTGCTGCCTATACTTAGGGATATTTCACCCTAAGTATAGGGGAGGTAAACCCTGTACATTCTTCACTCGGATTTCTCTTTGTGTACTGCATGTTATACTTAGGATTACTTGATCCTAAGTATAGGGGAAAACTCCGAGAGTCTTTTCCCATTCTATTCTTTCATTCGCCGTTGTAGTATAGATTTCCTTTTCACTTCCCTATACTAAGCATGAGTTATGTCTTCTTCATCGCTCTTGATTCACTCTGAGGACATCGTTTGAGCTAAGCATAGGGGGGTGTAGTATAAGTTTCATATATACTTTAGCCATAACTCGTACTTTGTGCGAGTGTGTTAATAAATAAAATGGCTAAAATCCTTAAAAACCCATAAAATTTAAAATTTTTCTTGTACATAAAACTCTTTATTGCACATACATAGTTATTTACAAAATTATTTTTGTAAAAATATTTGTAAAAATATTTTGTGTAAAGATTTTGTAAATATTTTGATATCAAAATTATGTATATAGTACAAAATTTTTGTAAAATGTTTGAAAAATAAAAAGTTTGCAAAAACCATTTTGTAAATATGTGTAAATATTTTGCAAAACCTCTGCATTCATGCATACATCCATGTGTTCAAACATTTTCAAAAATCTTGCACATTTTCAAAATTTGTTCAAAAACATCCGTGTGTGTGTATATATATATTTCTATATTTTTCTGAATCATAGTTGACATATAAACTAGCCTGGAATTAAATTGAAAAATAGAGCTTGGTTAAGATCTTAATCCACCTAATTCTAAGAGGAACCCTATAGGGCTTAGGGTTGAGACTTTTCAGGTCCATAGTGACTTAATTCTTTGAGTCCACTAGGCTATGATCATATGTCATCTTGATGAGCATAAGTAGAACACTTAAGAACACATACATGACTCTCATAGACAATGGCTTTACTTGCACCAGCACTTTACACCGAGCTCTCTACGGATGAGGTGGTGAGGAGACAGTCTTCTTTGACTTGGGGTAGCATATGAGGGTAGTACTTCTTGTCGGAACCTCTCTTCTTCAATGAGTGAAGGAAGTGCGTCTCAACTTGGTCTGGTAGCAGTGAGGTCTAAAGACAGGAGTTGTGGGTTGCAATAAAGCTTCAAAAGAGGGATAGTCTAATGGCTCAAGAGGAAAGACTCCTTATGCATATAACTGCACCATGTAGATATGTTGTACATTTGCACATCGAAAAAAATGTGCAAAAAGAAAAACTCCAAAAAAGTGGTGGGTCTGATAGAAAATGAAATACCCACCAGAGTGTATATAGTCAAATAAAGCAAAGCTTATGATACCCATGCCCATCTCATGAAGCTTGCAGCAGGGAGACTTAGCTACACTGGTTGGGCTCCCTAGGATACATGGCTACACTGGTCATGGTCCATTCTCTTCTTCCTCCTCTTCTTGAGTCGGTTGAACTTGAACTTAGAAGGGAATACCCTGCTCCTCGAGGAAAGAGTTTCCAGACTAGGACATTAGAGTTACCTTGTTGAGGGGGTTGTCATTTTGCCATTTCTGAGGTGGGGAGATACATATCACTTACACAGTACAAGAAAAGATTCACGGTCATCAGAGTTTGTGTATGTAAACTTGTTCTAATCTGAATTGTTGAGGAGTCTTGACCATAGATTGATGGAACTTAGAGCTGTTGAATTTTAAACCTAAGTCCAAATAAGGTTCCGACAAATTAATAATCCAAAGATCTGATTGAGTTCCATACTTTAATTTAATAAAGGTATGTTTAATAACCATCATTGATTCACCTTCTTTTTCTTTTTCTTTTCCGTTCTCTTTTTCATTTCTTTTTCAAATAAGTGTTTGCTAAGGGACTAACAAAAGTAAAGTATGTGGGGGTGATGAATACTCATTCATCACTCTTTATTCTTTTATTTTAGCTACTTATCTTAGCAAAACATCATGTAGACAGTTGTAAATATGATAAATTACCAATAAGCATGCATTTGTTAATAATTAATAATTAGCATGTATTTATGCAAAAATAAAAGAATAAAGAATAACATAAAAAGAAGGAAATATTTAGAATAAATATTGAGTGACCTAAATCCAAGAGAAGGCCCGATATGGGACTGATCGTCAAATAAAATAAGTAGAGAGATATAGGGCTACTCAACCTTGTGCATATTCCTCCTTCTATGTATATATTTTATTTTCACAAAAATAAAAATAAAAATGTGTTTAGATTCCTTTATAAATATTTCTAAAAATAAATCAAAAATTAATAAAAATAAAAATAAAATAAATTCTCTCTCTATAAACTTGTACATATTACATGTATATATGTATCATATATCTAATTATTTCACACTTGTAAATAGCCAATAAAAATTAAATAAAAATTACTTTATACTCTAAATTTTATGTTGTAAGTAAATAAAATATAAAATTGGGGTATTTGTACAAAAATAAGAAAATAAAAATAATAATATAAAATACCTATGTATTTTATACCAGTATATAATATAATATAATGTATATACTATAATTTATTTTTCATAAAAATAAAAAAATCACTAAAAAGTAATTTGAAAAATAATAAACATTTTTCATTTTGAACATATTTTAAAATAAAATCATCTTCTATTTTTTATTTATTTTTCAAATATTTTTGACTATGGAATTTTCTGATTGGTCCAAGATGGATGTTGACCCCGGTCAACTCCCCCTCCCGGACCATTCTTCACCCGGATCCGAGTCGCGCTCCATTTTCTTCAAATTTTCCTGATCGGATCTTGGCCTCCCTTGCCCCGATTTCTTCACTCGCTCCTTCCCCTTGGATCCACGATCCCCACGGATCCCTAGGGAAGGACGGATCTTCTTCGATTCGCGTGCAGGCTCCGATTCTTTCCAGCTACCTGAGACTGCATATAAAATATCCATTCGATTCCCCAGACCCTCATCTCGCGCTACACACTCTCTTTCTACCCTAGACCTCTTCTCCTTAGTGACATCAACTAGAGGAGCATCTTGGCGATCGGAGAGAGCTGCTACCATCGACGCTCAAGCTTCATGGCCACACTTCTGCTGCGACGAGCCTCCCCGCCTTCCGCAGCGAGGTAGAGGCGAAGACCCACTTCGACATCACCCCCTGGAGCTAAGGATTCAGCTCGGAACTTTAGGTAGCTTCCGTTTCGATCCTCGATCCTTCTATTTCGAATCTTTCATCCGCTGCTCCGCCAGCTCCAACCCGCCGGTGGGAGCATCACCAGCCACCTTTATCCGCTTCGATTGATGACACATCTCACTATCACCCTTCCCCCGCAACCTGATATAGCTTGGATAGCCAAGATTAGGACCGAGGTTCCTTCCATCACGTCGTCGGAACCTCCACCCCCCATTCGTCGTCGCTTCCCATCTTTTTAGGTCAAATAACCCTGACCGGAGTGTCCCTCCGAGTCAAAGCTTTCCTCTACAGGTCATAGCACGCACAGATACGCCCCAGGTTGCATCCGCCCCACTTCACCGGAGCTCTCCCAGGTCACGTACCCCTTCCCGGAGATCTGACCGTCGGTGAGTCAATCGGACCCTCCACCCGGTGCGGAGGAGCATTGCGAGTCGACCACCATTGCCTGATCGTCCATCGGAGTCCCGGATCACCGCCGATGCTCCGGTGAACTTTGCCCAGGCGGAGTTCGTCCAGCATCCTCCTCAACCGTTGGATCACGCCCTCGCCCCAGATTCGATCGCCACCGTCCAGTGCCTGGCCTTGTCATGCCGTTAGATCTGACATCTAACGGCCTCCGTACGCCCACGTTCATCATCCAGCCATGACCGTTGGATCTGGCGCCATAGCCGCACGCTTCTCATCCAGTCCGAGCGCGACACCTGGCACCCCACGTGCGACGCACGCGTGACTGGATAATTTGCTCCATTTCCCTTGTAGTTGTTTCCGTTTATTAATTAGTGTGTAAAATAATAGTTATACTGTGGACCTTTTTGCACTTAGTCCTGCTGTTTTACATATTTACGTTTTAGTCCTTCCTGAGTAGCAGCACGTGCCTCGTCACGTGTATATGTGGGTTATTTGCATGTAGCACCTTGGACTTTTGTTCTGTTATGTTCTGAATTTATAGTTTTACTATTTGTACTTATACCCCTGTGCGTGTTGGATTTGGACATGTGCTGAATTCATGTGAAAATTACAGTAGGGCCCTTGAGCTTTTGATGCGTGTTATTCTTTAGCCCCTGGAACTTATTTTTCTTGCAACTTAGTCCCTGTGTACTGTGTGCTTTTTTTTAGTTGGAATAAATAGCAAACTTTACCCAAAACTCGTGAAATTTTGAAACATGGCTCCTGCCATGGTGTAGGGATTTCTGTGAATTTTTAGTTGCTTTTTGTTTTCATTTAATATTTTTAAAAATTCAAAAACCTCAAAAATTACTTCTGTCTGTTTTAAAAAATCCATTAAAAATATTAAAATCCCTTTAAAAATCCAAAAAAATGTTGTGCGTTTGTTATGTTGTGTTTTTACTTCTTTCGAATTTTCATTGAATTTGCATTTACAAAAACCCTAAAAAACTAAAAACCTTAGAAAAATTATTAAAAATTCAGAAAAAGTCAAAAAATTGCATTTTCAGTTTCTGTAGTTAGATTTTTATTTTTAGTTTCTCTAAAATTATTGCTCGAATTTTATAGGCTTTTTAATATTTTTAAATAGCCTTTTGATTCTGGCTGCACATTGCCTTTAATTTTTACCCTTATTTCATTTTTATAAAATTAACTAAAAATCAGAAAAATTCAAGAAAAATATCAAAAACACTTGAATATTTCTAAAAACCAAAAATATTTTATTTTAATTTTCTGAGCATTTTCGGTGTGTTAAATAATTGGTTTTTTGTGCCTTTTTAATTTCTTGTACACCTTTTATTAATTTTAAAAATTAAAAAAATTGAAAAATATAAAATCCACCATTTTAGTTTATTTCTTTATTTGGATTTTTGACAACTTTGTAGCCTAGGCATACCGTGCTCCTTGTGTTCGACCCTGTTAGCTATACCAGGTAAAATAAAATAACGAGACCACTCTTTGTGCATGATTTGTTGATTTTTGTGTTTGGTGGTCTTTGTTTTCTTGACTGACTTAGCCTAGCGATTCGAGTCGCAACGGCCCTATTTACACCTTAACCCAAGTTGCTCAGGCCAATCGTCATCGAGGAGGGAGCGAGGTTCTAGGTAGGGGTGGTGTGGGTCAGGGGTTGAGTCTCTATCGATGGAGCATGCACAAGGGTTGGAGTCGGAGTTTGAGGAGGAGGAGGTGAAAAAGGTTGTGTTGGGGCTGAATTCAGAGAGGGCCCCAGGTCCGGACGGATTCCCTGTTTTCTTCTACAAGGAGTTCTGGAGTATGTTGAAGGAAGAAATGTTGGCTGTGCTTAATAAGTTTAGATATGGCAACAGGGGCTTCGAGAAGATTAATCGGGCATTGCTCTTCCTTCTTCCTAAGAGGGACTCGCCTTTAAGGGTGGAAGATTACAGACCAATTACAGTGTCCAATGCAATTTATCTTATTATTGTTAAGTTGCTTGCAAACAGGTTGAAGCGGTAATTCTGCACAATCAAACGTCTTTTATCCTTGGTCGACAGATGGCAGATGGACTTGTTATTACTTTGGAGATCTTTCTACAGTGGCGGCGAGAAGGCAAAAAAGGTCTTCTATGGAAGATCGATTTTGAGAAAGCCTATGATTGCGTGGACTGGAGGTTCTTATGGGCGTCTCTTCGTTGTCGCGGTTTCTCTGAGCTTTGGACTGCATGGAAGAAGAGGTGTGTCACGACCTCTTCCCTTACGATTGTGGTGAATGGTAAGCATGAGGGTGGTTTCTTCCAGCCGCAGAAAGGAGTGAGACAAGGATGCCTACTGGTGCCGATGCTTTTTGTATTGGTGGTCGATGCTTTGGTGGTGTTGTTCAGAAGAGCAGTGGAGGACGGTTGGTGCGAAGGTTTTCGGGCAGGTTCCTTTTCGATTCCGTTGTTACAATACGCAGATGACACGTTGATTTTCTTAGGGGGCTCGGAGGAAATGGACAGAAGGGCCAAGCAACTGGTAGAGATCTTCAACAATATTTCAGGTCTTAACATCAATAGAAACAAATAGGTTGTCATTCAGTTCGGGATGGACGAGGGGGAGAGCAACACTAGAACAGCAAATTTGGCTTGTCCCATGGGAGAACTTCCCATTACTTACCTGGGACTTCCTTTAGTGGCAGGTAGACTCAAGAAGGTGGATTGGGATGTGGTTTCAGAAAGATTGAGCAGAGATTGGCGGGTGGGAAGATGGTTACGCTTTCAAAGGGCGGAAAATTGACTATGTTGAAGCATGTTTTTTCGGCGATACCAATTTTTTTCTTCTCAACAAGATTAACGCCAACAGGTGTAAGAAAAAAAGATTGAGATGATGATGAGAAGGTTTTTTTGGTCGGATGGTAGGCATCAGAGATCAGGGATTCACCTGGTACGGTGGGAGGAGATTACGCAAAGGAAATGCAGGGGAGGACTGGGAGTTAGAGATATTAGATGTATGAATAAAGCTCTTCTGGAAAAGTGGGTGGTAGAGATCTGGGGAAGAAATGAAAGCTTGGCCATTTCGTTGCTTTGCAACATCTATGGAGTTAGAGGCTCGACGGAGGCGAGGAGAATACGTTTTGAGTCCTCGCTCTGGGGCGGAGTTCGTGAAATCCTTCCAACGATGCAGCAGAGAATGATGCCTAAGATGGGTTCCGGTGAGGAGTTTCAGTTTTGGAAGGATGACTGGACATGTGAGGGGATCCTTTGCACTAGATTCCCTAGGCTCTTTGCTATAGCAGTGGACAAAGTTTGTTCTGTGGCTGACGCTTGCGTCTCTGGGTCCCGGAACCCTTAGTTCATAGCTGATATCCCAGAACGGAGATTGGGGGATTTGGCCAGACTACGGGTGGAGTTGCCCTCTCCTACTTGTATCACGCAGGGGAGGGATCATTTCATTTGGGAAGGGGGAAGATTCTCGGTGAAGAGGGCCTACGAGATATTCAGGGGGAGCTCGGATTCTATGGATCCGGATTTCACTCAGGATATGAAGATTATTTGGGCAAGCAGGATCCCAAATAGAGTGAAGGTTTTCCTCTGGTGCATCAGGAGAGGTAAGGTTTGTGACAAAGCGAGAAGAGGCATGTTGTTTGGGATCGCAGACACAAGCTGTGATAGATGTGGTGAGCAGTTTGAGGATGCGGATCACCTATTTTTTACATGCCCCTTGTAGGTGCAGGTATGGAAAGAGGTGGGGGCACCATGAGCCTCTCACAGCGGTGCGTCTGACTTTTGGAGGTTAGTGAGGGCGGTAGGGGGCAATTCGACTGATGACTGTGCGTTACCTTTTGCGGCGTTATGGGCCTTTTGGGGGGGAAGAAACGATTTAGTTTTAATAATCAAAGATTTTATTCAGAAAATGTAATAGCCTTATACCTCTCCCTCTACCGTTTTTGATCTGCGAGGTAATGTATCTCTTTGTTTTGATATTAATATAATTCTTTTTATGGTAGGTTCCACCTTGGGACTTCACCCTCTTTCTTCTCAAAAAAATATAATATATATAAAAGATTAATTTGGAGATTGTAACCTATATATGCTGAAAAATCACAGTATACGCTGAAAAATCACAATGATCAACTAATGGTTTTTCCACTGTAACCTATATATTCTATACAGTAGGTCAGGAATGCAGTAATAGCTTTTTTTTCTCTGAATCTTCCTGCATGAAGAAAAATCTTCCCAAACTCTGATTCGAATGCGACATAACAAAAGTTTGAACGAGCATCTCAATTAGGTCAATAAGAAGAACTTGATCGAGACCTCCTCAGGTAAACAAAAGATATATAAAAGACAGAGGGCTCACAACCCATGCGCAGCGGTCAAATTTCGTCATCAACAAACACCCACCAACCATACAGTATACTGCACTCCTAACACAAATGATCAAACCAGATGATGAGCAGTAATTAACCAAAGCCTCCACCAACCCCGCTTTAACCTAAGTGGAGTCATCCTCATCGTGGTTGGTGGAGACTCTCAGGATAACAATTTCCACACGATTTCTGCAGAAGCATGCTAACTTGGAATCCTTTTTTTGTTGACTTGGAACTCTCAGACCAGTGCCATATTTTTCATACCACAAAAATACCTACAGAGATCTCATGGCTGTTAAGCTCATGCAGGACTTACACTGTTACACATTCAGTGAATACAAAATTTTCATCTAAAATTTTGACTGCATGAATGCTACATAATTAGTAGCGAGCCTTCTCCTTAATTTTAACTGTATGAATGCTACAGTAATCCCCCCCCCCCCCCAAGAGATAGGATTATTGGTTTATGTATTAGGAAATAATATTTACTATGCTGTGAAGTTTGTCTAGAAGTAACGTAAGAGGGTTTGTATTTCTGACCAGTGGTTTTCAGATTTAGGTTTGAATTAACCATCCATCTGTGATTAACCTTAAAGTAAAACCTTCAAATCTTCAACTGGTAATCTTGCTAGCACATAGTTTCATCATATCAGATTAAACTTACCAAGCTTCATGAATGATAAAAATGAAAACTTCATCAATACCTTGCTCTTGGTGAAAGATACAAACATGTAGGCTAACATAATTTACAAAGTGCCAGGAAGATCCTTCGAATTATAACATAATTTACAAATTACTTGGGCCGTAAATGAGACAGTGAAATATTCATTTCGTGGTATAGACTGAAAGAACAATAATGTATTTAGAAAAAAACCTGTCTATTCTTGCACCGACAAGCAATAAATAACGGTCACTGCTGGAATTGTCCTCGAATAAGATTTGGATGCTCTAAATTGCAGATTATGACTAAGTATAATGAATCATCAATATAGGTTATCTTATTTGTCTTGTTTACGTGATCCAACTTACGGATGACTTGTTTGTTGTATGGATTACTTACTTCATAATGTTCCTCAAATTTTTGTTTATCGCTACTTCAAAATAAACTGATCCAAATTTAAAAATCGTTCGTGGTTGCGCGGTATATGAATTTCATATTTTTTTGTCCTCTTAAGATGTAAGCGTTAGATATTTCTGATTAATTAATATGATTTACATCCGTATATATATAATGAGCGGCAATGAGGTTGCTGAATAAAATACATTACAATGATTTATTTGCATCACAGTAATATATATTATGAGCGGTAATGATATCACGGTTAATATGATCTACAGCCAAAGGCGGCACCAACCCCCAACTGGTCTAACCTCGTGCTTGTTGGTGGGAGTTGGTGGCGACGACTCCAGTTACAGAACCATCCCAACCATCAGCGTTCTTATAAAAGTCGTTACCCTCCTCCTCAAAGCCGACCATCAGCCTTCTTATTCTCCAAGAGATCCTTCGTTCATTAGCAGTTCGACCGATGGCGAGCGAGCTCGGACAGAAGAGATCGGATGGGACGGCGGCAGTGTTGGCCATAGGCACAGCCAACCCTCCCAACGCCGTCGACCAGAGCACGTACCACGACTACTACTTCCGCGTCACCAACAGCGAGCACCTGACCCATCTCAAATCCAAGTTCAAGCGCATCTGTACGTACACTATTTTAATTTAGCTGCTACGTACGTATATGTGATATGTATTATATAGATTCAAGTGCGCGGTTCCTGATATGCATGATTACATTATTGTTGCAGGCGAGGCGGTGAAGGTGAAGAACCGCTACATGCACCTCACGGAGGATATACTGAAAGAGCACCCAAACCTCTGCACGTGGATGGAGCCATCTCTCAACACGCGCCGCGAGCTCGTGGTGGAGCAGGTCCCGCGTCTCGCCATGAGGGCTGCGGAGAAGGCCATCAAGGAATGGGGGAGACCCAAGTCCGACATCACCCACCTCGTCTTCTGCACCACCTGCGGCTTCGACCTGCCCGGCGCCGACCTCCGGCTGATCAAGCTCCTCGGCCTCCCCTACACGGTCAAGCGGACCATGATGTACATGCAGGGCTGCTTCGCGGGAGCCATGTCCCTCCGCATCGCCAAGGATATCGCCGAGAACAACAGGGGTGCCCGTGTGCTCGCCGTTTGCGCCGAGATGACCATGGGTTGGTTCCGCGGCCCCAACGAGAAGCACCTGGACAGCCTCATCGGGCAGGCGGTGCTCGGCGATGGTGCGGCGGCTGTGGTGATCGGAGCCGACCCCGTGGCCGACGTGGAGAAGCCCGTCTTCGAGATAGTGTCGGCGGCGCAGAGGATAGTCCCCGACAGCGAGAGCGGGGTGGGAGGGCAGCTGCTGGAAGGAGGGCTCACGTTCTACCTGGAGAGGGACGTGCCCAACCTCTTCGCCGCTCACATCGAGACGTGCATGAAGGAGGCGTTCGGACCTCTGGGGATGGCGGACTGGGAGTCGCTGTTCTGGATCGTCCACCCCGGAGGGCCGGCCTTCCTGGACAGCCTGGAGGCGAAGCTGGAGCTGGACCCGAAGAAGCTGTGGGCGTCGAGGGAGGTGCTCCGCGACTACGGCAACATGTCGAGCGCCTCCGTGCTGTTCATAATGGACAAGATGAGGAAGCGCAGCCTCGCGCAAGGTCTCCCCACCACCGGGGACGGGTTGGAGTGGGGTGTGGTGTTGGGACTCGGACCGGGTCTCACCATCGACACCGTCCTTCTCCGCAGCGTCGCTTCCTGCAACTAAGACATCTTAATTAGGTTGCTCTCCCGCGTACCACGACTTCCCCTGCGATGTGTTTCTTGATTTTTCATGGTTATACTTTTAAATGGTTATATTGATTAAGCACTTCGGTCTATTGGTTTCTTTCTTTTCCTTCCTATTTTAGAATATAAATATGAATGAACAAAGTTCGGAGGTGAAATGGTTGCACAGAACCAAGGTCAGAGGTTTTCAAGGTGGCATTCCAAGCACATTGAGGGCCCGTTTGGGAGGAGAATAAGGATGGGGAATAAGGGGAATAAGTGTCTATTCTCCGTTCGACTGGAGGATAAGAATAAGGAGAATAAGGTGAAATAACGGTAGGTAAGGTGGGATAAAGATAGGAATAAGAGTGAAATTAGATGGAATGAGGAGGAATAATCGTACCATAGAAATCCGTATCGAAAGGAGAATAGACCCCTTATTCCGGAGCCTATTCTCCAAACGAACAGGCCCTGAGAGTACCTGCACAAGAGCTTGTTGAGTTCAACTGCTTCTACTTTTGCATTTAGGCATGTTGCATCGGATCTGTTCTTCATCAGGTTCTTTATCAAGTATGACGACATAATTCGATACTGTAAAGTTCGATCATCTCAAAAGCAATCCTTACTCAACAAGACATCCCAAAAGCAATGAACGGACCAGAGAGGATGCTGGAATAGAATAAAGAGATGGCTATGGAAAGCTTAAAGCTTTGCCATAAGGAAGATGCCTATATCGATTGTGTGGTTGGAGATGGAGAGTAATGAAGACTTTCATAAAACATCTCCATAGTAAGCATCGTCTCCTTATTCTTTGTATGACCAATGGTACGTCTATCGATCTCATCTCTATATTTTCGGTTCAAACAACTCCGAATAACAAAGTAGAAGAATACGCGTTGATGTTAAAGATCAAGTGTTGCTATAACTTTATTTGTCATTGTCCTCATACAAGCACTTCTAGAAATATAAATAGAAATATAAATATACAGGAAAGACAAATTTCAGTTACCATTAATCTTAAAGGAGTAGACATGCCATGAATTGATAAGCAAACAACTAATGATAAGAAGGTTGATGTGTTACATGTGAGGGTGAAGTTGTAGATAGAGAGAAATTAAAAAGTTTCATGATGTACATGAGTAAAGTCAAAGCAAGTTACATCGTTTTTGCAAGAAAAAGGAGCATACAAAGGATGAGTGGCGAAACTCTAAAACATAAAGAAAGAGAAGAAAATTAAATATGAAAAATCCACAGAATTTTATAGAGGCTTGTTATGTGTAGATTAAATATAAAGATAGGAGCTACACGATGATTGCAATGGTTTCAAATTAATTATAGGAATAATTGTCTCCTTAACAGTAGTTCCTCCTACCATGTCAGGCCAAAAAACATTGATTCTTTCTTCACACATCAATATTGATGGAGTTATCATTATGATCAATGTATTATAGTACAAAATACAATATTTGGCACCTTGAAAGAAGTGATAAAGAATGATGAGATAATTGTCACTTTGACATATGTTCTTCATATTCTAGATATAACAAAGAGCCATATCTCCTTTATTATTACATAAGAAAGATGGTGCAAGTATGTTACATTAAATAGTGCCTTGACAGTTATCAAAGGCAGTCATCATGTTATATCTAATTAGAGATTATGAAGTCTTTACGTTTTATGTGGAGATATTATCATGGGTATTACATTTATTTCATTGTTTATGATACAAATCACACCAAACTATGGAATCTCATATTGGGAGGTGCACTTTCCTTAAAAAAACACTATTTTATGGTCAAGGCATGTACAAATTATACTTCTATGAACATTGTATTTTGCGGAAACATGCACATAGCCACAAAATAGTTTTGGTGCTACTAAAGAAATGACCAAGGTCAAATTGGACTTTATTCAGTCTTATCTATAGAGTTCATCTCAAATACCTCCAAAACAACATGGAATGCATGTTCATTTTCATTACTATCTACTTTAGAAAGTATTCTTGAATTTATGTCATTAAATTCAATGATGATATGTGGAAATTTATGTACATGACTACCACTAGAAACAAAGTCATTTTGCTCAGAGTCATCAACGTATGCCTCAAAATCTGCTGCGTCTTCTACTTCTTCATCGTACATAAAATCATCTGGGGATCTTCTTTTCGTATTTTTGTATTTTTCTTCATTTTCTTCATTTTTTGGTAAAGCTGGTGACGATAAATGGGTGGTTCTTCCTGTCGACCTTCCTCATGTGATGGCTTTGGAGTTGTATCTGATGTGCATGTAGTTCATCCCTTGACCTCTCGATTGCTGTCAACTTTCCATGTCTCCTGAGAGAAACAACATTAGATATTTTTTGTGAAATATGTTTCATGCCAATCATGGTTGGATGTAGGCTACTACTTTATACCTCTTGAAATGCTCACCACTACTTCTGAAGGTTGACATTGTTCTGGTTGAGTTGACTTTTAGTAAGTATGATGGTCTTGGGAGCAGACAACTCCATAAGACACTTATGGACCGTCTCCATCTCAACCTTTTGATTGTCCTGCATGATGTCAGGAGTGTAAAATCTTGGTTTAACTTGTTGTAGTATCATAATGCATCCTTAATTGTGGACCCCTACTCAAAAGTTGACTGCTTTAGTTCTAAAAGTGAGGTTGTTGTTGTTGCTGGAACGAACTCTACTAGTGGAAGTGATGCAGAGGGTGTGATTAATAATGTGGATGGTGACGTCTTTGATATTTACATTGTGGCTAGTGGTGGTACTAGGGTGGTTGTCGCTTTGTATCACAGTTCTGCTTAGGTGGACCAGACTGCTAGTAGCCACGGGGCTAATACTAGTTATGATGGTGAGAAGGCTAGTTATCACCATATTAGGGATAACGTGAACCGACATGGTTATGACATCTCGAACTGAATGTTGTTGGTGCTTAGCTATACCTGATTTCCTTCACGTCATGGATAGGTGAAGGTTTGAATAATTCCTTCTCTAGGTCTAGAAGAGATCCTTGATCATTGTGGACCATGTTCAAGTCATTGGATACTGCATGCTGCTCCTTGATCCAAGGCTCAGACTAAACTACTAGCTCCTGTTGAATGTAATGCACTTAATGGGAGGGCACAATGGCCAACACCTTTTGACCTTGGACTCGAGGGGTTGGCTTCTTAGTGTTGAGCTATATCTCCTCCTTGGTACCTAGCTCCGTTATATACCTGGGCATGATGCGAGGCTCTCCAATTCTTTCAACTTCTACAAATCTTGTAGTTGTTTGGTGGTCATTTCTTGTTTCTTCAGTTGATTACATATGATGTTCATGTTACTATTCAACATGCTCTGCTTAGGCTAAACAACTACTTGGCCCACCTTATGATGTAATTGATGTGCCTAGCCTTTTGGTGGATCCATGTAGCAGAGATGGTTATTGAATTATCTACCATTTACTAAAATATGATCGGTACTTCCTCATCATCTTTGTTTAAATAGTTGCACGATAGGTGGCACTGACCAGTAATCCCTGAATAAGCTCTATATAATGTAGGATATGGTTAGATCCTCAAGCGCATCACGGAAGCATGAGTGTTGTATCGAATACGACGAAGAATGACTAGGCGTACTAGTTGTTCTGTGCAGCGGAAATTAAAATTTTTTTATACGACAAAACCACATGATCCAAGAACACTTCTCGGATCGTTTCGTCTAAACTACAAACAAGAAATAGTATTACCTCTTGAAGCGTGGTTGCGATCGAGTCTCTAAACAAAGAGACCTCCTGTCTCAAGTCCGATCCGACGGAGGAGACGCTTGCGAGCACGGGGATGAACCGCGTGCTTCTCGCAATCCATGTTGATGATCCAAGCGGTGGATCTCCTGATCTCGACACACGAGATCCGACGTCTTCTTCACGAGCAAGGCACGCCGAAGTATACGGAGTTCCACGAACAAAATATCGGGCAGCATAATGACGACGCTGCGGCAATGA
This sequence comes from Ottelia alismoides, assembly GCA_037367405.1. Classification (NCBI taxonomy): domain Eukaryota; kingdom Viridiplantae; phylum Streptophyta; class Magnoliopsida; order Alismatales; family Hydrocharitaceae; genus Ottelia; species Ottelia alismoides. The sequence goes on from JAZKJV010000287.1 coordinate 851,639, forward strand.
AGACTCTCTCCATGGCATCCATGGTGGACGGCCATGAGGAGAGAGAGGGCTGACGTCTAGAGAGTGAGAGAGATGATTCTCAAGCATTGTGTGTAAATTAGAGAGCATGGTATGCCTCTCTATTTATAGGATTTTGGGATCCATGGATCTCAATCCATGGGACATATGAAATCAATGGATGAGATTGATTTATGTCAATCCAATGGTCAAGATTGTTGTTGGTAAAAACCAACAACTTTAGATTAAAATATAATTGACAAAATCAAATATAAATCAATCTAATAAATAAGGAGAGAATATGCATGGAGATCAAATCTCCCATGCATCATCAAGGTGGACGGCCACCCATTCCAAATAGGACATGGGTGCCGCCCACCACATACCATGTGGGGGCAATTGATGAATCCACATTTCATCATCTTTATTCTATCATTTTGGCACCAAAAACCCTAGCAAATGCCTGAAAATACCCTTAAATAGAGCATCTTAGCATTCATGCATGTGCACCCAAACAGTGTATAAATTACTGTAATTAAGGCCAAAATTATAGAATAAATAAAGAAAAGAAAAGGAATAAAATATTGTAAATATTTTATGACCCAAAACCCCCGAGACCTAGGCATCTTGATGAATAGGTCGACAAGGAATAAAGTAGGGGGAGATAAGGTCAAAAACACAGTCAAAATACCTTTATATTCTATTCATTTCTTATTCATTTTGGGGCCTATTTTTGGTTCCACTTTTTATTCATCAAATAAAGAAACTTTGTACATGAAAGTTGTAGATAATTTCATAAAGAAAAATACAAAATTGATTTCACAGAAAAATCATATACAGACAAAAAGTTATGGTCTGAATAAGAATCCAAAATCCCAACTTCCCAGACCCGTATCTCACAACTGACAACTCCAAATGCAGTGTACTCACCTTTAATTGTATATAGAATAAAATAATCTATCCAATGGCAGTGGTTTCGCATTTGGCGGAGCTACGGTTTGAAAGTTGAGTTTTGGACCCCTATTGTACACTTGTACTGAATAAAATATTCAATTTATTATTTATTCATTATCTTTATATTTTTATATTTTTATAATTTTGTAAATATTACTTATAATATATATGTGCATTAAAATTAAAATAAAATGCAAAGAAAAATAAAAATAAAAATACTTGTATAAAGACTACATAGGTATATTACCTATATATATATACCTATACAAAATACACTTGTATTTTATAAAATATACAAAACATATCAGAAAAATAAAATAAAAATATATTTATGTATATAAAAGTATGTTACAATTTTATAAAATAATAAATAAAAATAATCAAATTAGAAATACCTAAATAAAAATAAAATATTAAAATACATAGGTATTATACCTATATAAGGTTAAAAAGGCAACTTGTAAAAATATAACTCCTAAAAATAATTAAAAATTAAAATAAAATACTACATAAAATTCTAAACATTTTTTATTTTATAACTTTTATCTAATTCGGCCATTTAGTATTTTAAAAAGAATTAACAAAATATTTTTTTAGGGTTTTTCCTGGTTGGTCCACGTGGACCAACCAGGAGGCCAGGACTGTTGACCTAGGTCAACAGTCTGACCTACACCCTATAGCCCTTGTCAGACCTGTTTTTGACCCCATTTCCACCATTTTTTCGAGGCCGCCGCTTTCATCCTTTCGTCTTCCACCCTTCATGACTTTTGAAGCTCCAAGATCGAGGACCCTCGCCCAAGCATCATCTTGGGCTGAAGACCACTGCAACCGGTCAGGCGCCTCGTTCTTTCCACCCCCTCGTCAACCATACTTAAGCTCCCCCTTGACCTCCTTTTGAATTTGAACCGCAAATCATCCAGCTCCTTCCCCCCTTGGAGTCGCTCCAGCAACGTGGAGGTGGCAGCTCCAGGTCTGCACCTTCGAGGAGGCGGAGTCACGCGAGTTGGGCGCGTTCCACCACCACCTCCGGCGGGTATCCCCGTGAGGTATTCACCCTCTGGCCCTTGGCCATCGAGGCAGCCATTCGTTCTATGTTCATCTCCATCTTATTCCTGTTAATATTAGGATCATTTCGCCCTTAATCCCTCGTCAAATCTCTCATCGAATCGGTCCATCGATCACCTCGCCGGAGCGCAACTCCGGCGAGCCCCTATCTCGCCTTCCCTTCCATTTCGAGAGCCACCTGAGGTCGAGGCATTTTGCCCTCGACCTCCTTAACTTTTTTGTGCAGGTACTGAAGCCCTTCGAAGCGTCTGGAGCAATTTTGCTCTCTCGCCGGAGCACCTGGGACCTTGCAGCTCTGCCACCTCCGTGCGAGAGCACCGGCGAACGCCGGTGGCTTTTGATGCTCCCAGACGTCAGCTGACACCTGCAGGAGCGTCCTCGACCGGTTTGCAAGCTCGATCGTCGCCGTAGTCGGACGGAGGAGCTCGGAGAAGTTCGCCCAACCGGAGCTCCTCCGTGTTCTTCCCTCTGCCTCCGGAGCCGTCGGATCAACGAGGAGCGCCTAGATCGCACAGACACCGTTGGATCTCCATCAGCCTCGGCCGTCCATCACTCGAAGATCATCTAATCCAAGCCGCAGATCCACGAACCATCATCGGCCGTTCCCCAGCTGCCACGTGGATTAGTGGCTCGCTCCCAGCCGCTGGATCGCGCTTCGCCACCAGCCGTTGGATTCGAGCCACGTGTCGTCGTCGGAGCGCCCGAGCGAGGGTATTTTGCATCCCGACCCTCGCACTTTTTGTATTTAATATTTAGTATTTAAACTTTTGTCTGTAGTGTAAAAGTTTCGTAATATTCGCACAAAGACCCCCAGACTTTGTTTATTTGCATCCAGGTCCTTCGCCACGTCACCTCACGTGACCTGTACACGTGAGGGGGTGGGCATTTTGCAAGGACACCCTCGGTCTTTAGTGTATTTTATTTTAGTACTGAAATTTGCATATCAAGTGTAAACGTTTTGGTTATTTTGCAAGTAGGCCCTCAAGTTTTGAGATATTGCATTTTAGTCCTCGCCAGGCGCGTGCAAGTCACGCGCCCTGGTGGGAAAATTGCTAAGAGGCCCAGGCAGCTTTTGTAATTGCATTTTGGTGCTAAAAATCGAATATTCAGTGTATATTTTTGTGGAAAATTGCATGTATGCCCCTGGATGTTTTAGATATTGCACATATACCCCTGCCAGGACTGTTTAATGTTTGGATGCTTGTGGTATTTATTTGAATGATCATTTTAAGTCCAAAAATTTCACAAAAATAGACTTAAGCTCCTGGACACGTGTACTTTCACGCCACCATTTTAGTTTTTGATTTTATTTTATTTTTATATTTATTAAAAATCAAAAACATCTATTTTGTGCACTGTCTACCTTAGAAAATACCAAAAAAATATTAAATCACCTCCAAAAATTCCAAAAAAATCACCTAGTGTCTATTTTATCCTCTTTTAGCGTCAGTCCAAAAATCATTAAAAATCTCAAAAGAAAAACACTAAAAATTTAAAAACACTCAAAAACTTCAAAAAAATATAAAAAATAGTAGAAAACTCCAAAAATTATAAACTCAGGTTCTGTTTATGCCTAATTTTGTTCTTTTTATTTGAAAAATAGTGTGAGAATTTTTAGCTACTGGTTGGTATTTTTAACTTGCATTTTTGTCACAGCCAGCCCTATTTCCACTGTTTTGCCTTAATTCAGTAATTAAAAATACCAAAAACACCTAGAAAAATCCCCAAAAATCACAAAAACAGTAGAAAACCATAAAAATATCAAAAATATTTTATTCCTGAATTTTTGGTTATTTTTGCACCATTTTATAATTATTTTAGCTTGCCTTTTATTATATTGTCTCTATTTTCCAATATTGAAAAAGAAATAAAAAAATATAAAATATAAATTATGAAAATTAGAAAATTAAAATCAAAATACAAAATTAAAAATTAAAAAAAATTAAAAATTAAAAACCCACAAAAATTTCTTTCTTTGCCTGTTTAGTGTAGGCACATCTCACACACACACTTGAGCACATTTGCTTGAACTACCCTGCTTGCTCCCTGTGTTCGAACTCTCTACATACTTGCACCTATACATCTTTTATGTAGAGTTAAAAATAAATTTTAACTCCGCATTAGTTCTAATTTATTGATCTTAGTGTGGGTTAATTGTTGATTAAATACGGATTTTGATTGGTCGACACTTCGACTGAGTTCACGCTTTGTGTTGAACTTAAGACTATCGATTTTTGAGTTTATCAAATGGCGCCGTTGCCGGGGAGCAACGGCGAATAGTTCACATTTTGTTTGATTGTGTGATTGTTTACCATAGCATCATTTTCCATCTCTTACATTTTGATATATCTTGTTGAGCTATCTGACCACTCTTCTTTGTCTTCTTGCGAGGGACCGCGGAGCGAGGCGGATCGCCTAGGTGACCCGACGCATCCTTGGGAAGCGGAGCCGGCTGTTCTCTAGCCAAGCCGGCAGGAGAGAGCAAGGAGAGCGAGAGAGAGTTATTAGCTTAGCTCTTCTTTTATTTTTGTGAGAGAGTGATTCATTTAATTTGTAATAATACAGGTACACTTGGACTTGGACACTCAGACTTTCGGGCCTAATTTCCGGGTGTTTGTTCACCCGGGGGCTCATCGCGGATTTTATCGAGTTTTTATCGCCGTCATTTTCCGGTTTTGTTTTCATTTTTCACTTTCTTTTGTGGATTGAGCTCTTAGTTCTAGGTCATGCTTGACTCGATTAGAATAGGTCCAAACACCTAATTATATTTGCATGCTCCTATAGATTCGTATTTGGACTTAGACTAATTAAACAGTTAGCTAGTAGCTTCCAAATCCACGCGCCGCGAGCTCACACCCGAACAAGCGCTTTCTCCTACCCCAAATGTGTTGGGCAGAGGAGGGGTGAGCCTAGACCGGACACTCGGATTGGGAATTATTAGCTAGCTTGAGGTTCTTCACGCTAGCAGTTGCCTGTTCTAGGACGATTTCCGCTTGCATATCGCCATATAGCTTAGGTTTAAAAATTCTGCTTTGCATCCCGCATGGAGAGAGCTGGGATTCGTTGTAAGTCTTCTTACTTTGCACGCATCATCTAGGCACAAAGGTGAGATTTCCACCTTGGTGTCGACTTGCACGGCTTTTCCGACTCTATTCTCCCTCTGTTTTTGGAACAAAGTAGGATAAAGGAAAAAATACAAAAACCGTTAGGCGCTTGTTTGAATTTACTCAAAAGAAGCGATAACACCAAAAAAATTAAAAAAGGGACTGCTAAAGAAAACTTGACCAAAATAAAATCGGTAATTGGATTCATTGCTTGGGGAGAGTAACACCCTCAATTGTCTTCAGGTTGCATGGGAAGGTCTCCTTCCAAGTGAGGTGAGCGCTTCGTAAGGATTAGAGCCCAAAACCCAACTTGTGGCTGCCTTGTGTATCGCCTGGATTTCCGAAGTATTGGCGCTACTATCGTACGTAGTCGAGTAGGACTTGGTCTCCATTGGTGACTCGCTATTGTGTGAGCACCGACCTTGTCCGAAGTACCGAGCTTAGGCCACGCCTTCACGGGTGTGTCTGTCTCACCGGCTGCGTCCGAGTAGGACCTTGTACGCTCACGGGTGATTCCGTTGCGAGCGAGGTCCGAAGTATCGGTTTTGCCTATTGGCTTCCTCCCTCTATTTCTTTGGCTGAGTAGGGATCCAGGAAGGGTTACAAGGACCTCAAAAAGCGCAAGTTACAGGTTACACAGGAGGAGGACAAGTACGGGGACACTTTCCTGGCAGTACTCTCGCTCCTATAGGCGTAGCGTTCTAAGGACTCGTGAAAAGATAAATACCTGAAACAAGCTAAAATTGACAAGATAAAAGCCGAACCTTCACGGCTTCACGAGTTGAGTTGGTGAATCCACCCTTGCTTTGCATTTGATTGCTAGATTTATTTAGGTCAAGATCAAAAACACCGCACAATTGTGCACAATTTTGTTGCATATCATCTTCTTCTCTTCTTGCATTATCCCCACTCTTTCCGAATAATCAAGATGATGGGACGGAGATCTCTTAGGCCGACTTTGTCGACACCGCTATCTAGCACTCCTCCTTACTCATCTAGGAATGTCTCGGAGAGTCCGCTCTCCGAGCCTGAGTTCACATCCACCCTGTTCCCCCTCGACCACCCTTCCCATTCTCCTTCCCTCAGTCCAATTGTGTCAGAATTCAGTGCATCACAGAGTTCGGCTCATTCAACAGCACCCGAAATGGCCTCTTTTGCATTTTCAGAGAATCCAGCTATGGCAGACAGAGGCGAGCACCCAGATGACCACGACCATCCTCCGTTCATTATTGATCAAGTGGCCATCAACAATTCCTTGCTAGCATCCCTGGAAAATATGCAGAGACAGATCCGTGATCAGGGAACATTCATGGGTGATCTGATGAGAGAAATAGCACAGCTGAGAGAAAACCGACCTGGGGGCGGTGGCGGTGGAGGAGGAGGAAGACCCGATGCAGGAGGAGGCGATCCAGACGCTGAGCGACCGCCATAGACTATCATGAGGGAACTGCACAACCCAGCTTCGTCCCTCACTCACCGGTGGATCAGACTCCCGCCAATCCACGGAGACTTCGAGCTTCGACACCACACGATTCAGTTGCTACCCAAGTTTCACGGGTTGCCGACTGAAGAGCCGCACCTCCACCTCCAAGAGTTCGAAATGATATGCAGCACTATCCATGATCGGTTGATGACCAAGGACACCATCAAGATGATCGCCTTCCCGTTCTCATTGGTTGACAGAGCCGCCTACTGGCTCAAACATCTAGGGCGATTCGTCGATACTTGGGCAGAACTCCGGACCGCATATTTGAAGAAATACTATCCTCTCGGCCGGACCAATGCAGCTAGAGCTATGATTAGCAATTTTGTCATGATCCCAAATGAACAATTCCATGAAGCCTGGGATCGATTCAGAGAGCTCATAGATCGGTGTCCACATCACGATATCTCCAAGCCCAACCTGGTGCAGAGTTTCTTCTGTGGGCTGACACCGGAGCTGCAGGGGCTTGTGAACGCCTCTTGCGGTGGATCCTATTTCTCTAAGGGAGAAGACGACGTCTGGGCCATCTACGAAGGCATGGCAGAGAACTCTACAGTGATGACCCAGGCCAGAGTCTACACTCAGCAGAAACCCCCGCAGGGAGCGGGATCATTTCAGAGGATCGCCCGCATCGATGCCGGTCCCAGCACAACGTCGGTAGCCGCAGCCCAAGCCGAATCAGCAGCAGCCGACATGGGGATTATTAGCGAAAAGTTGGACCGCATGGAGATCCTTGAAAAGAAGCAGAACCAAGGTCTAGCCCAGATGGACCTTCTCACCAAAACCATGAGTGACCTGAAGACTCAAATTCTATGTATTCAGGAGGCACAAGCCCATTCCCAACAGCCTCCCAGATCACAGGTTGCTTCCAGCAGCAGCAATCCCAACCAGGCCTCTACCTCATACCGCCAGGTGAACCATATCCAGGCGGAGCCGGTTCCATTGCTGCAGTACCATCCAGAGCAACCGCCATCTCAGGAGACTCAGATGGTGGTCTATCAGCCGGAGCAGCCACTGGCAGTTCTTCCTCCACCCTCCTTTGAGCAGGAACCATTGATGGAAGTCAATGGGATTTGGTATGACCGATACCCTCAGCCCGCAATTCGTAGGGATCACCCCGGATTCCGTTGGGGGAATGGTGGATCCTCATCCCAGCAACATCCTCCTGCCCAAGGACAGCAGAACAGCCAGCCAACACAGCAGCAACAGCCCCAATATGCCCATCAGCAACAATACCAGAGTGGTCCTCGTCCCTCCTATCAGGGACAGCAGTGGAGGCAGCGCCAGCCGCCTCAGCAGTCTTATCACCAGCCTTCCCCCCAGTATCAGCAGCAACACCAGCAGCACCAGCCCCATTTCCAGCAGGGACAGACATCCGGTTCTCAGGGTCCAGCCTATGAGAACCCAGCCCTCGATGATCTTGCCCGCTTGCTATCTGAACAGCGAGCATCTTTCAGGCAAGAAATGGATGAGTTCCGGCAGGAGATGCGGGATATCATCAAAGGCAAAGCTGCCATACCCGCTCAGATCGAACCTAATCCTAATAACTAAAAAGAAAATCTGAGCAGGTAGAGTTCACAGAGGATACCTCTCCTAGTGACGATTTGAATGATTTGTCTTATTCTTTGAATGATGCTGATTTTGTGACTACTAGGAGCGGTAGGATGCCAGCCGGCGGCGCCTCTTCTGAGCGACAGCCAGATGCAGAACCAGGAGCGCCAGAGGAGCAGACTAGCGGTGCTGATGCCGCTAATGATGATGTTGAAGACGGTGGTGCTGATGCCACCAATGATGGAGTCCAGGACGACGGTACTGATGCCGTTGTGATACCAGATGCAGACGGTGGTGCTGATGCCACCATTTTGGGCGATGAACCAGAGCGCGGTGCTGATGCCGCGAAGACCGGTGCGAGTGGTGGTGCTGAGGCCACCACATCCACTTTTGTTGAGCCATCATCTGTGATGTTACCACATTTTGTATCTAGAGATTGTGGGAACAAAAACAAAAACAAAAATATGAATAAAGGAAAGGTTTCTGTTCAAATTACGGATCCATATGTGGTGAATGATGATTATTGTATGGATTCTCCGTCTTCACAGGCACAGGGACCGATTCCTAGTCCTCCATCTGAGGAGGCCCCTACCATCCCCTTCCCTGAGGCACTCCGCTGAGCGAAGGGGAATAAAAAAGAAAATCCAAAAAAGAATCAGCAGGTAGAGTTCGGCAACGAAATGATTGATAGATTTCACATTCAGCTGACTCTACGGGAAGCATTTGAGCATATCCCCTTCTTCAAAAAGAACTTGAAAGAGACAACTACTGTTCGAAGGAAGAAGAGGCACAGAGATCAAATCCATATGCTCACTCACGACACATGTTGCATCATCCAGAACAAACTGCCAGCCAAGCGACCAGACGCAGGAGCTCCCTATGTCAGATGCGAGATTCAGGAGCAGCAGTTTGATCGTACTCTATTAGACAGCGGATCTTCAATTAACCTCCTTCCGGCAGCCTTACTCAAGCAGTTCGAGTTTGGCCCTCTTCTTCGAAGCAGAACCGTCCTTCAGTTTGCTGATAGGTCGATTAAGAGGCCAAAGGGGTTATTGAAAGACGTGGTCGTTACCATTCAGGGCCTAAAATTCCCCGTGGACTTCGTTGTGTTGGACATGGAGATCCCTGAGTCGGTAACTGATGCCCCCATCATTCTCGGACGTCCATTCTTGGCCACAACCAAGGCGGTGACCGACCATGATAGTGGGAAGGTATGTTTTCGCGTAGAGGGAGAAACCATACAAATAGAGACGATCAAAGAGATCAGAGCCAGAGAGGTAGAGTGCTCCGAGCAGTCCAGCGAAGCAGCGCAGATGACAGAGGAAGAGCTAGACATCCACCAGGTTTGTGATTTTGAGATGACCGATGACGAATCTAACTGGAAAGATTCTGTAGCACCGACCCTCGCCTTGCCTACAGATTCACTATATCTCAAGCTCATGGCAGTCGAGAGCCGGGAGAGCACACCCCTGGATGAGGATATCTCTGAGGCTGACAGTGTTGTGATGAGTGGTGCTGAGGAATTTCAATCATGCTCATCTTCTTCTGATCCCTCGGATTCAGACATTGACTGGGACGACTTTGATGATTATTTACCTTGTCTGATTCCTATTGAGCCAACAACCATGACAGAGTGCGAGCCAGTGCAGTTTATTGATGATTCAGCCGGCCGCCCTTCGTCAGAAATTCATGCAGAGCGAGAGTTCTCCCATGCCGACCTGGTCGCCTTCACACAGACATATCAGAAGCCAGATCTGCCACCTCCCAGTTGTCCAGAACGGAAACCTCTGCCGCAGTCAATGAAGTACAGATTCCTTGCTGGAGAGCCAGAAATGCACCCAGTCATTATCTCAGCAGATTTGACTGGAGAGCAAGAATCTCGTCTGATGGAGGTTCTTGAAAGAAACCGCAAGGCAATCGGTTGGAGTATAGCTGATCTCCAGGGGCTGAGCCCAAATCTTTGCTCTCACCACATCTATATTGAAGATAACGCTAAGCCGTCGTGTGAGTTCCAACGACGGCTGAACCCGAATCTTCGAGACGTAGTCATGAAAGAAATTTCCAAGTGGTGGAGCGCTGATTTTATCTATCCCATCTCCGACTCCAAATGGGTAAGTCCGCTACATGTGGTACCTAAGAAGACGGGTATCACTACAGTTGTCAATGAGTCTGGAGAGGAGATCGCTACCAGAGTACCAACTTCTTGGAGGGTCTGTGTGGACTACAGACGATTGAATGAGGCCACCAAGAAGGATCACTTCCCGCTACCATTCATTGATCAGATTATCGAGCGGCTAGCTGGGAAGAGTCATTATTGTTTTCTTGATGGGTACTCTGGATACAATCAGGTGGCCATTGCGCCCGAAGACCAGGAGAAAACGACATTCACCTGTCCGTTTGGGACTTATGCTTTCAGACGGATGCCCTTTGGTCTATGTAACGCTCCGGCGACATTCCAAAGGTGCATGTTGTCCATCTTCTCGGACATGGTGGGTGACTGTTTAGAGGTCTTCATGGATGACTTCTCGGTCTATGGCGACGGGTTCGACGCTTGTCTTGACTGCCTAGACCGTGTGCTGAAGCGCTACATTGAGGTCAATCTTGTCTTATCCTGGGAGAAGAGTCATTTCATGATGACTCAAGGGACGGTCCTTGGTCATATCGTCTCCAACAGGGGCATGGAGGTCGATCCGGCTAAGGTGGATATCATCATAAAACTCAATCCGCCGTCCAATCTGCGTCAGTTACGGTCTTTTCTGGGGCATGTCGGTTTCTACCGACGGTTCATTCAGGACTTCAGTCGAATTGCCCGACCGCTCACTGACTTGCTCACCAAAGACACCGAGTTTATTGTTAATGATAAGTGTCTTGAATCATTTGAGACTCTCAAAAACATGGTTGTTTCAGCTCCTGTCCTTCAGCCACCCGATTGGTCTCTCCCATTCGAGATCATGACGGATGCTTCAGATTTTGCCGTTGGGGCTGTGCTCGGACAGAGGAGGGATGGTTTACCTTTTGCCATTCACTACGCCAGCCGGACTTTGGATGCCGCTCAACGGAATTACACTGTGACTGAGAAAGAGATGCTGGCCGTAGTCTTTGCTCTTGATAAGTATCGATCATATATTCTCGGATCTAGAGTGACAATCTACACTGATCATACCGCCATTCGGTACTTAATGGCTAAGAAGGATGCCAAAGCACGTCTGACCAGATGGATCCTTCTACTCCAGGAATTTGATATTGAAATTAAGGATAAGCCTGGAGTCAAGAATGTGGTGGCGGATCATCTCTCCAGATTGGAGAATCTCGAGGAATCTGAGCCCAGCTCACCTATCACAGAGACATTTCCAGATGAGGCGATCTTGGCTGTCACCTCACTCCCGTGGTATGCTGACTTTGTAAACTATCTTGTTGCCAAGACAGTCCCTCAGGGTTGGCCCAGGCAGAAACTTGAGACCTTCCTAGCTAAGGCCAAGTTTTACCATTGGGAGGATCCCGTCCTTTATCATGAAGGAGGGGATAGTATCTGGAGGAGGTGCATTCCTCAAGAAGAGCAGCATAGCGTCCTCACATACTGCCACAAGATTGAGGCAGGAGGACGTCATTCTGGAAAAAGGACAGCACAGAAGGTGCTTCAATCCGGCCTATGGTGGCCTACTCTCTTCAAGGATTCTGATGAGTTCGTGAAGAGATGTACTGACTGTCAGAAAATGGGAACCTGCGGACAGAGAGACATGATGCCCATGCAACCCATTCACTTCTGTGAGGTTTTTGATGCATGGGGAATTGATTTCATGGGCCCATTTCCTAAGAGTCAGGGATTCGAGCATATTTTGCTCGCTGTGGATTATGTCAGCCGATGGGTTGAGGCCATCCCCGCCCGAGCCGCAGATGCTAAAACCGTTTGCAAATTTTTGAGGAAAAATATCATTTCACGGTTCGGGGTACCTAGAGTCTTGATTTCAGACGGGGGGTCTCACTTCATCAATGACAAAGTCAGGGCCCTTGCAGACGAGTTCGGCATTGACCATCGGGTTGCCACTCCTTATCACCCTCAGACTAATGGTCTTGCCGAAGTATCGAACAGGGAGATAAAGACTATCTTGCAGAAAGTTGTCCGCCCAGACCGAAAGGATTGGTCACAGCTTTTGGACTCGGTCTTGTGGGCTTATCGGACATCTTTCAAGAATCCATTGGGAACATCTCCCTTTCGTCTCGTCTATGGCAAGCCGTGCCATTTGCCAGTGGAAATCAAGCATAAATCTTTTTGGGCAGTTACTGAGTTGCTTCTAGATCCCGAGAGTATAGGAGACCAAAGAAGAGCTGAATTGGCAGCCCTGGAAGAATTGAGAGACACAGCCTTCTCCAACAGCCTACAGTACAAAGAGAAAGTGAAGACATGGCACGATTCGCATATCAGCCATAAACAGTTTGAGCCAGATCAGAGAGTATGGTTGTTTGATTCCAGGCTGAAACTATTCCCAGGGAAATTGCAGAGCAAGTGGAAAGGACCGTATGTGGTCAGGAAGGTACATGACAATGGCAGCATCGACATATCCGAACCGTCATCTTCCTCTACCTTCCGCATCAATGGTCAATGCTTGAAACTCTATCTTGATCATGATCCGCCGACCATTGACGTTGCCCCCATTCTTCTGGTATGAGATGTGTCCTTTGACTCTCATCATCTACATCTCATACATGGTGATCAAACTCTATCTTCCGCTGTACAGATCCATCTGTTTATATCACTTTGTTGTCTGTTGATTTATTTTCTTATTTTCTTCTTTTCTTCTTTTCCTTTTCTATCTTCTTCATCCACCGAAAAGGTGCCGCCCTTGTAGACAGTTTTCCATACTTAGGACGTACTTTGCCCTAAGTATAGGGGGGTTGGCACCCCGAGTTGTTCTATCCCTTTCGGTCCTCTCCATTGTCTCCTCTTCTTGTCTATACTTAGGGATATTTTACCCTAAGTATAGGGGGAGACAATCTGAGTACGATCTGTTCATTCCCACCCTTGACCCTCCCTGCGTTGTGTACAGTCTGCTATACTTAGGATTATTCGATCCTAAGTATAGGGGGGACGGTCAACTTCTCATTCATTGATTCATTGATTTATTCTTTATTATTTAGACTTGTCTATACTTAGTACGAGTTATGTCTTCTCTTTTCTCTCCGATCTATGAGGACATAGCTCAAGCTAAGTATAGGGGGGTCGTATATACTACGTATATACTTTAGCCATAACTCGTACTTTCGTATTTTCTTAATAATATGGCTAATAATTCTTTAAAATTCATTAAAAATTCTTAATAAAAAATGTGATTATTCCTTAAATTCTTTTTGTATTTACTGATTAATAAATCAGGTGAAAATGTTTTTTGCAAAATATTTGAAAAATAGTTTGAAAATCTTTGTGAACATCTATTGAAAACTATTTTGAAAATATTTTGTTACATGTTTTCAACCTGTGAAAAATGTGTGGTTTGTAAAATTTATTTTCTTTGTGTGAAATAAAATGTTTGAAAAACGATTTGCAAATGGTTTGAAAAAAATGGTTGCAACAATGATTTGAAAAACCTATATATACTGTTTTGAAAACCTTTGCAAAATGATTTTCAAATGTGTGTAAAATGTTTGTAAAAATTATTTTGGACTATAGTTTTCAAAAATTGTGTGTAAATTGTTTTCAAATAGTTTGAGGAATAGTCACATCACACCAAAATCCACTATATATGTATATATGTATAAAATTGACCACTTACCCTGTAAATTCTTAAAATCCATTTCTTGTATATATAAGAAGCACTCCCGTGTACATATTTTAACCTATTTTTCAGCCAAAATCTTTTTGTTTTCAAAAAGCCCAAAAACATTTGCAAAATTAAAATCCAAAAACATTTGAAAAATTTCTTTGAAAAATACCAAAAAATTGCATCTGCATGCATCATATTTTCAAAAATCCATAAAAAGTTCAAAAATCTTTGAAAATTGCATCACAAAAATATTTTCTGCATTGCATTGCATAGCATGAGCATTTTTCGGATTGAGTTTGATAGTTGAACAAGTCTAAGTAAAATCCGGAGATTGGAGCTTGATTGGACCTTATAATTTACCTAATAACAGGAACCTTATAGGAACTGGGTTTGAGGTACTTCAGGTCTAGTCGACTTAATTCTTTGAGAATCACGAAACTTAGTTCAATGGATTCTTGACTGCCTAAGTAGAGTATTTCGGAGCACACGCACGATTCTTGTTGATAATGACCTAACTTGGACACCTGCACCTTTCACATGGCTCAACTCAGTTAGAGTGGTGAGGGGATTGGATTTGCCGGTATGAGACGCACACAAGTGGAAACATTTGTCCTCCTCTAGGGAGGGAAGTGCACCCCAACCCGTCCAGTGATTAGGAAGTCTAAAGACAGGAGACTGTGGGTTGCGATAAAGCTTCAAAAGAGGGATAGTCTACTGGCTCAAGAGGAAAAACTCCTTATGTAAATGCTGCTGTATATAGTATTCAAAAAAAATGTTCAGGCATGTACAAAAATAAAAAGCCTGCAAGTATGTACAAAGTCAATAAGCAAGCTTGAGTTCCAAAGTCAAATATGTGAGCCTGCAGCAGGATGACTTGACTACACTGGTCTTGCATCCAAGGATAGGTAGCTACACTGGCTACCGTCCATTCTTCTCTTCACCCCCTCCTCTTGAGCTGGTTGCCACTTGAACTTAGAAGGGAATACCCCGCTCCTCGAGGATGGAGTTGCTGGATTGGGGAATCATTGGGTTGTCGTACTGGAGAAGTCAGTGTCTTTGTCATTCTAGTTGGGGAGAGTCACCATCACTTACACTGTACAAGTCAGATTCATAGTCGTAAGAGTTTGCGTATGAATTGAGATATTTCTGACCTGGCTATTGAGGAGACTTGAGCAGAGTTTTGGGATTCTCAGGGACTGTTGGATTTCAAACACGGTTCTCACTAAGGTTCCGCCCGCACTAAAATTCCAAAGGTCCGACTTAAACTCCAAACTTTGATTTTGTGAAAACAAGTTTGACAATCAAATAAAATCCAAGTTCTTCTTTTTCTTTTCTTTCTGTTTCTTTTTGCACTTATTGCATAAGTGTTTGCTAGGGACTAGCAAAGGTAAAGTATAGGGGGATGATGAATCCACATTTCATCATCTTTATTCTATCATTTTGGTACCAAAAACCCTAGCAAATGCCTGAAAATACCCTTAAATAGAGCATCTTAGCATTCATGCATGTGCACCCAAACAGTGTATAAATTACTGTAATTAAGGCCAAAATTATAGAATAAATAAAGAAAAGAAAAGGAATAAAATATTGTAAATATTTTATGACCCAAAACCCCCGAGACCTAGGCATCTTGATGAATAGGTCGACAAGGAATAAAGTAGGGGGAGATAAGGTCAAAAATACAGTCAAAATACCTTTATATTCTATTCATTTCTTATTCATTTTGGGGCCTATTTTTGGTTCCACTTTTTATTCATCAAATAAAGAAACTTTGTACATGAAAGTTGTAGATAATTTCATAAAGAAAAATACAAAATTGATTTCACAGAAAAATCATATACAGACAAAAAGTTATGGTCTGAATAAGAATCCAAAATCCCAACTTCCCAGACCCGTATCTCACAACTGACAACTCCAAATGCAGTGTACTCACCTTTAATTGTATATAGAATAAAATAATCTATCCAATGGCAGTGGTTTCGCATTTGGTGGAGCTACGGTTTGAAAGTTGAGTTTTGGACCCCTATTGTACACTTGTACTGAATAAAATATTCAATTTATTATTTATTCATTATCTTTATATTTTTATATTTTTATAATTTTGTAAATATTACTTATAATATATATGTGCATTAAAATTAAAATAAAATGCAAAGAAAAATAAAAATAAAAATACTTGTATAAAGACTACATAGGTATATTACCTATATATATACCTATACAAAATACACTTGTATTTTATAAAATATACAAAACATATCAAAAAATAAAATAAAAATATATTTATGTATATAAAAGTATGTTACAGTTTTATAAAATAATAAATAAAAATAATCAAATTAGAAATACCTAAATAAAAATAAAATATTAAAATACATAGGTATTATACCTATATAAGGTTAAAAAGGCAACTTGTAAAAATATAACTCCTAAAAATAATTAAAAATCAAAATAAAATACTACATAAAATTCTAAACATTTTTTATTTTATAACTTTTATCTAATTCGGCCATTTAGTATTTTAAAAAGAATTAACAAAATATTTTTTTAGGGTTTTTCCTGGTTGGTCCACGTGGACCAACCAGGAGGCCAGGACTGTTGACCTAGGTCAACAGTCTGACCTACACCCTATAGCCCTTGTCAGACCTGTTTTTGACCCCATTTCCACCATTTTTTCGAGGCCGCCGCTTTCATCCTTTCGTCTTCCACCCTTCATGACTTTTGAAGCTCCAAGATCGAGGACCCTCGCCCAAGCATCATCTTGGGCTGAAGACCACTGCAACCGGTCAGGCACCTCGTTCTTTCCACCCCCTCGTCAACCATACTTAAGCTCCCCCTTGACCTCCTTTTGAATTTGAACCGCAAATCATCCAGCTCCTTCCCCCCTTGGAGTCGCTCCAGCAACGTGGAGGTGACAGCTCCAGGTCTGCACCTTCGAGGAGGCGGAGTCACGCGAGTTGGGCGCGTTCCACCACCACCTCCGGCGGGTATCCCCGTGAGGTATTCACCCTCTGGCCCTTGGCCATCGAGGCAGCCATTCGTTCTATGTTCATCTCCATCTTATTCCTGTTAATATTAGGATCATTTCACCCTTAATCCCTCGTCAAATCTCTCATCGAATCGGTCCATCGATCACCTCGCCGGAGCGCAACTCCGGCGAGCCCCTATCTCGCCTTCCCTTCCATTTCGAGAGCCACCTGAGGTCGAGGCATTTTGCCCTCGACCTCCTTAACTTTTTTGTGCAGGTACTGAAGCCCTTCGAAGCGTCTGGAGCAATTTTGCTCTCTCGCCGGAGCACCTGGGACCTTGCAGCTCCGCCACATCCGTGCGAGAGCACCGGCGAACGCCGGTGGCTTTTGATGCTCCCAGACGTCAGCTGACACCTGCAGGAGCGTCCTCGACCGGTTTGCTAGCTCGATCGTCGCCGTAGCCGGACTGAGGAGCTCGGAGAAGTTCGCCCAACCGGAGCTCCTCCGTGTTCTTCCCTCTGCCTCCGGAGCCGTCGGATCAACGAGGAGCGCCCAGATCGCACAGACACCGTTGGATCTCCATCAGCCTCGACCGTCCATCACTCGAAGATCATCTAATCCAAGCCGCAGATCCACGAACCATCATCGGCCGTTCCCCAGCTGCCACGTGGATTAGTGGCTCGCTCCCAGCCGCTGGATCGCGCTTCGCCACCAGCCGTTGGATTCGAGCCACGTGTCGTCGTCGGAGCGCCCGAGCGAGGGTATTTTGCATCCCGACCCTCGCACTTTTTGTATTTAATATTTAGTATTTAAACTTTTGTCTGTAGTGTAAAAGTTTTGTAATATTTGCACAAAGACCCCCAGACTTTGTTTATTTGCATCCAGGTCCTTCGCCACGTCACCTCACGTGACCTGTACACGTGAGGGGGTGGGCATTTTACAAGGACACCCTCGGTCTTTAGTGTATTTTGTTTTAGTACTGAAATTTGCATATCAAGTGTAAACTTTTTTGGTTATTTTGCAAGTAGGCCCTCAAGTTTTGAGATATTGCATTTTAGTCCTCGCCAGGCGCGTGCAAGTCACACGCCCTGGTGGGAAAATTGCTAAGAGGCCCAGGCGGCTTTTGTAATTGCATTTTGGTGCTAAAAATTGAATATTCAGTGTATATTTTTGTGGAAAATTGCATGTATGCCCCTGGATGTTTTAGATATTGCACATATACCCTTGCCAGGACTGTTTAATGTTTGGATGCTTGTGGTATTTATTTGAATGATAATTTTAAGTCCAAAAATTTCACAAAAATAGACTTAAGCTCTTGGACACGTGTACTTTCACGCCACCATTTTAGTTTTTGATTTTATTTTATTTTTATATTTATTAAAAATCAAAAACATCTATTTTGTGCACTGTCTACCTTAGAAAATACCAAAAAAATATTAAATCACCTCCAAAAATTCCAAAAAAATCATCTAGTGTCTATTTTATCCTCTTTTAGCGTCAGTCCAAAAATCATTAAAAATCTCAAAAGAAAAACACTAAAAATTTAAGAACACTCAAAAACTTCAAAAAAATATAAAAAATAGTAGAAAACTCCAAAAATTATAAACTCTGGTTCTGTTTATGCCTAATTTTGTTCTTTTTATTTGAAAAATAGTGTGAGAATTTTTAGCTACTGGTTGGTATTTTTAACTTGCATTTTGTCACAGCCAGTCCTATTTCCACTGATTTTCCTTAATTCAGTAATTAAAAATACCAAAAACACCTAGAAAAATCCCCAAAAATCACAAAAACAGTAGAAAACCATAAAAATATCAAAAATATTTTATTCCTGAATTTTTGGTTATTTTTGCACCATTTTATAATTATTTTAGCTTGCCTTTTATTATATTGTCTCTTTTTTCCAATATTGAAAAAGAAATAAAAAAATATAAAATATAAATTATAAAAATTAGAAAATTAAAATCAAAATACAAAATTAAAAATTAAAAAAAAATTAAAAATTAAAAACCCACAAAAATTTCTTTCTTTGCTTGTTTAGTGTAGGCACATCTCACACACACACACTTGAGCACATTTGCTTGAACTACCCTGCTTGCTCCCTGTGTTCGAACTCTCTACATACTTGCACCTATACATCTTTTATGTAGAGTTAAAAATAAATTTTAACTCCGCATTAGTTCTAATTTATTGATCTTAGTGTGGGTTAATTGTTGATTAAATACGGATTTTGATTGGTCGACACTTCGACTGAGTTCACGCTTTGTGTTGAACTTAAGACCGTCAAAATCCGCGTTTATCAGCAATCTCATGGAAATCCACGAGATTGCATGCTTCCTTGATTTTCTCCGTTATTTATTTCCAACAACTTTTGTTGGTTCTTTATTCATCAAAAATAATTCACAATTATATTTGAGAATATTGCAATCTTGCCATGGAAAATTGTGAATCATATTCACAACCCAAAACAACATATAATTTACATTGTCAATTAATTACACAATGTGTATCCAATACACATAATAATTAATCAACAAATATAAATTATAATTAGCTCTCTCTAATACATTATAATTATAAATCACATTTATAATACATTATGAATAATTGGATATTACTATCCACATTATTCTTATCCATGATAATTAATTCATATTTAATCATCTTGGATCTCTTTATCTCATGTGTTCAAATAATATGAATCACATTCACATTATTCACATCTTTGATAATTAAATCACATTCAATTATCTTAGATAACTCTCTTTATAATATGAATCAAATTCATATAAATATTGATAATTAAATCACATTTAATTATCCATTTTCTCAATGCTCGGATACATATTATCAACAATGAAATTATCCTGAACCCATTCAAGGATAATGCGCTTTCTCCGCGAATACTTGGAGATAAGGACAGGGCGATTGTATTGTTCCACGTATAGGTACATGGATATTGAGATCATATCTCAAATCCAGATCGCGGGCCTCCCATAGATGCTTGATTAAATCAAGACCGCAAATCTAATCTTTTCATTGCATCTGAATCACATTCAGATCAATGTCCAACATTTGGACTAAGATCAGATTACTTCTCTACTGAGAGGAGTCACTAAAATCCAGACCCGTTTCATCACTCCCTAGGAATGGAAGCGTCATGGTTATACAGTCGTTTATGATCACATCACCCTCAGGTATTCCCAATACATGTACATCCTGCATACTGGAAGACTCAGAATAAACCCGAAGTATTAGATCAACTTTATACTGTCTACTTCAAGGTTTTATCAGTAAGTTTCTCATTCGATCATTGGGAGTCGGTATCGATCATATACTTTCCAAAAGCATATATCATACCTAGGTCTTGATCATATACTTTCCAAAAGTACATATCAAACCTACAAATTCAGTCAAGCTTCCAAAGCGAGACGACCATGTGCATGGAATTTGATTCTTCCCAATATCTCATGAGTGAGCTCATGTCTTCCGATTCAGTAACTTAACCTGTATGATCCCTTTGAGAGATCGTATTACTCATATGCCCTTATATGCACACCAGCGCGCCGGTGTATAGACCTTGATTAGGTCATCAATCTATTGGTCTGCCAAATGTACATACTCAGACATATAGTAACACATCTGTCTCCGGTCAGAGGATGTGTGCCTATATCATGACAACATATGATATAGGACTTTGGTTATCTCGATCTCGTTAAGTCAACTCTTTGACCTAACTAATCTGACACCTCTGAATCACTATTCCTATGCAGAAGACCTGCATCAAGAGGTCGATCAGATATCAGCCTAACTGAGAAAGGATTGCCATCTCCTACTCAGGCTGGAGATCATCTCTTAATAATCGTTTGACGGTGCTTGATGAGTCCTCAATCTAACTCATTAGATATTCATCTAAGCACCAACCTCTATGATTCAATAATTGAATCAACAACTGTATGATCATTAAGATGGCCATGGTACATAACCCTAATTGTACTAAGGGACCTATTATGCAAATTATGCACTCTTTATTTCAGATTAAGGAGTGAATTGCAATAACATTTATTGCATAATGGCTCACCGTAGGCTCGCATGTCCAACAATCTCCCACTAGCCCAAAGAGCCATTTAATGGGCTAATCATTTAAACCCACACTCATGTGACAATCATTAGGTAAGCTGATCAGTCACTCTGTTCCTAAGAGACTACGCCAAATCCTTTTACGGCACTTGCATATCTCCTAGTAACAGTGCTCGCATCCAATGCGAATGTTGCATCCTATGCAACCAATACTCAATTTTGTCGGTTATAGTGTCCTTGACACTACATCTTATTAATTATCATAACCAGTATTCCCATAATCCTGATTAGAATACCTTCATTCCTGGAGATCTCTATCTCCTAAGGTATCTACAGTTAAGACCCTTATAGATCACCATCTACAAGGTCTTAAACTTTTGAAGATAAGACTTTGAGATCATTATCTCTAAGTTTCATCATCTTTGAAGATATTGTTATTACTGCAACCAAGTGTTTTATCTCCAGAGTAGGATTAGTAACAGATTACTACTCCCACTGCATGGTAGACATCTGGTTCTTGTACACATCTAGCATACATTCAGCTTCTCACAACTGATGCACAAGTGCAAGCAGTTCTAGCATTCACTTCCTCAACTCTTTGAGGTGCTATCCCTTTAGATAGGTCAGTACCATATCTTAGGGGAAAGAAGCCTTTCTTGGAATTTTCCAGAAAAAGGAATAAGTCCAAGGTGTACTACTAATGTGACGGTCCCAATATCCTCTTCTCTTTGCTTCTGAACGACTTCAGAACTAAGATCTAAGAGGATCCTTGAGATCATATCTCAAGGTATGGAACAACCAAATTTTAAAACACTTATTATTATTCTTATATTATTCCAAATCATTAGAGTAATATCTACATTTAGCACGATGAACACAATGACACTCCCACTAAGCTTCACATGGTTCATCAAGACTTTATCTGAAATCATAACATTTATAATTTCATCAAATCTTATGTTCCAACTACAGGAAGCTTATTTGATTCCAAAGATGGAGTTCTTTAGCTTGCACACCTTGCTTTCCTCAACCATGAAGCCCTAGGGCTACTTCATATGAATATCCTCAGAGAGATATTCATAGAGGAATGCAATCTTGACTCACATCATGAAGATGTCATAGTCAAGTTGTGTAGCTACAGTTAGCAATATTCTGATGAGTTAAAGCAAGGTCGCTGGAGAGCAAGTCTCATCGCAAGCGATGTCTTCTCTTCAGTGTGTATCTCATGGCTACGAACCGTGCTTTGAAGGTCTCTACCTTCTCATTAGGTTTCATCTTTCTCTTGAAGATCCATTTACACCTTAATGGGTCTAACCCTTATAGGTGGATCTTCGAGGGTCCATATACAACACTTGTATATGAAGTCTACATTAGACTTTTATTCCTAACATCCATCTTTCCATGTCATGATCCTCAGGAGCTTCATCACATGAAGTCCGATCATTGTCAGATTCAATTGACACATGGAATCCATCCTCAAACTTATTTGAAGAGGTATTAATGTTTCATCTTTAATTGTCTATTTAGTTTCCGATTTCAGGAGCCTCATTATCTTCTCAAGATTAAATGAGTTCCTTTACTTCATTTTCATCTTGATTCTCAAAAGAGTCATCCTCTAAGAATCACATTCTTAGAGATGAGATCCTTTAAGAATCTCAAGGTCATAAAGTAGGTATCCAATACTATCCTTTATTTTCCTAATGAAGTAGCACTCTCTAGTGCTAGATTCTAGCTTACATGCATGGAACCTTATTAAGTATATAATGTAGTCTCTACTACATATATACCTTGGAAACTAAGAGGCAATTATGCTAAGATTAATCATTGATCAAATCATGTCACACATGATCAATTGTATCTCCCTACAACTTCATCGAGTTAAGGTTCATTAGGAGGATTGAGATATCATATCTCCATAAGGCATTCCTTGAATTCATCTAATAGGTACAAGCTACCTTGATTAGATCAAATTCATTTCCTCTTCCTTCAAACATTGGTTTTAAACCAAAATTGTGAAATCTTTGAACATTCCAAAGTTTTCTAAGTGAAGAGAAGAAATATCATATCACAAATAATCATTAATAGATGTCACATATCCATAATGTTTATTCTGATATAGATGAATCACATACATCAATATGTATGAGATCTTGAATACCTTAACATCTTACACCATTCCAAAAGAAAGGGTGTATTGGACATTTTTAATTTGAATACAATATTCATAAGTATGTAAGTTTTGAAATTTTAGACATTCTAAAGTTTCATCTCTTACTTGTCCATTGATCTCGTCAATAGACATATGTCCAAAACATGGTGCCAGATCATTGTCAAATGATCTTTATCCTCCTATTGATCTTTAAAGGTTTAATTTTCAGTATTAGAAATCTTAATGAACCATTCATTATTTTCTAATTTAGTGGAGTCCACTAGATGTTAGATTACTATCTGAAATATCTCCGTCATAACTCTTTATGATAGGTCTATTCCAGATTTCATGTTTATTTCCAAATTTAGAAATAAATAATGAGTGTATTCTAATATCTAGGTCCTGGAGACATTCTCTAAGATTAAGGACTCCCACTGAAAATATGAAGTATATTCATCTGGTGGAAATTGTTGCAACAATTGCATCACTTCCAACATGGATGACCATTAAACCTTAAGATCAAATTTCTAATATTCCAATACACATGCAACCAATTGCAAGTGTCATTAGGAGATTGAGATACAATTATTAGACTTTATCTTATCAAATAAGTAAGTCTATTTCAATGATTATATGTAGATTATTCTGATGTACTATCCAATTCCTTCTCTAAGAATTCTAGATAGATTTGATAGTCATACTATCAACACATCAACTTATTGCAGTATTGGCATTCATCCAACTCTTTGGATGTCATATGGAAGTCACAGAAGTACAGTCAACTCTTTAACTATACTTCTTACTTGGGTCCAACCCATGCTTCCACTACGCTCCCTTTATCTATAAGCAACCATTGCTTAATACTAAGGACCTCTTATGTTAAATTCAAAAGAATTCAATGTAAGAGCATTTCGACATTTATACATGCTTCACCTAATTCATACAATATGAATATTATGAAGCTTCATGAATGACTAGAGTATAGACAGTAGAATGATGACACTCATCATCTACATCCATCTAAACTCTTAAAACATAGGTTCAGGTAGGTACTCAAACAATTTGAATACATCATCTCTTATAGAGTTACCATTCTACATGATGCAGAGAACCATGTCATTCATGATTAAATGTCAAGAGCACATATGTATACTAGAACATCTTCTAAGATTTTATAAGGATTATTTTTATAATTACGATCATTATCGACATGTCACTTCAAAAGTACATTCGATGAGATCAAGACTTATAGAGACATACAAACCCTAGGATTTTAGTCCCATTGTCTTATTTAATTATCATTCCTCATTATTATGAGGAAACTTACACATTGCTACATTATGTGTTCAATTGCAAGTACAATATCTGGATCAAGGGTCCAATCCATGATATTCTACTGGTTATTATTGAGTATAACATTGAGTGAGATTAATGAAGGATTATCTGAAATAAGATATTTGCATAAACTTATATAAATATATAATTTACTTTGATTTAGGAATTTATATCAAAGTTGTCTTGCCATGTCAACAATGAAAGTTCATTCCCTTAATCACTTTCTATGTAAGAGATATACTTACCATTATATCTCAAGCAAGATCTGGGATCTCCTTCCTTATCTTTGTTGCATCCCAATAATATGAGAACTTACAACTCGGATAAAAAGAAGCGGGAACACATTCCTCCTTGCAAGTCCAACTTGCATCTCACAATTCGGTCTTTAACACCCGGGACCACCACCCATAAGGTGGTGTTGACCCATCATTAATTGAACCAACCGTCAACAGGAATACAACTCGCTATACGCAATCCAATATCGCCTCAATAATATGAGGACCCGATATTGGGGTCACTACGCATACGTCCTTACTCTTTCGAGAAGCGACGAGCCCGATCCAAATAGATCATATGCAGGAGTTGTCACTTCGGACAGGCGTCTCCTACATATAATATCTGCCGACAGAACCCTTCGCCTTGACGGGAGACCATGGATGTCACTTATGTGATCCTCCATATCATATTCAAATTCTAATTAATCATTATGAATCATATTAATTATGATTAATTCTTCCAAGGGAAATAATAACTCTATTCATAATAGAGTGTTCTTAATTGGATATAATTTACTTAATCATATTAAATTAATTATCAATCCAATTTAATCAATCAAACTTGATTGTTATGCTTGAATATATATGGTATTATTCTCAAAGTATGTATTAATTCGTATTTTAATAATTAGAAAAATACAACTTAATCCCTCAGACATTATCCCGGCCCTACCCGCTGTCATGGCCAGTGCAGGCGAGAGAGGGACGGACCACATACGTTGCAACCCGCTAACCCAACGATCTCCGACTAGTCACCATATCCGCCTCGGGAAAGGATAATGCCAAATTGATTAATTTATACTTGAGATGATCATCGGTTCTTCAACCGAAATTATACCATATAGTAATCAAAACAATTTTGATTATAAGGAAATTTGCTAGACAAATTCCCAATCCTATTCAAGCGAGGAGTTTGATGATTGTGTTTCCAATTATGTTTTAGATCAAATCTAATCAATTATCTGGTTGAGGTCAAGTCAATTAAGGAAATAATCATCTTCCAATATTTCTCAAATATTTTCCATAATTATTTCTCGAAATTAACAATTAATTTCATTAATTGACAATCACATGCTTCTTGATTAGGAATGTAATTTTAGCAGTGACTCCTACTTACTAAAATTAGCATATCTCAATCATATTAAATCCAAATTAGACAAAATCAATTTTTATGGATTGCTAATTTGATTTAGGACAGAACCCAAGTGATGTTTCACGCATTTCGAGGCAAGTCTAAACAGTAATTAACATTTTAATCACGTTCAGATCTACAGTTCCCGCAACAGTGCATACATGTTCATTAAAACAACCATATCTTGAACATACGAAATCCGATTTACGCAAACTCAGATCCTATGGTTTCCTTATTTAATGGGGAACAAATTACAAGTATTAAATCGTGTTTAACAATTTAAACAGTGCCGAATTTATTTATTAAACAGATCTGCGAAATCAAATGCGATGAAAACTTTCGCGACCTTAACGAACCCAAGTCGCCTTCAGTTTTATGGATCGTATCCAAAACCTTCGACCTAAGGCTCTGATACCACTTGTAGGATATAGTTAGATCCTCAAGCGCATCACGGAAGCGTGAGCGTCATATCGAATACGACGAAGAACGACTAGTCGTACTAGTTGTTCTGTGCAGCGGAAATTAAATTTTTTTATATGAAGAAACCACATGATCCATGAACACTTCTCGGATAGTTTCGTCTAAACTACAAACAATTAATAGGATTACCTCTTGAAGCGTGGTTGTGATCGAGTCTCTAAACAAAGAGACCTCTTGTCTCAAGTCCGATCCGATGGAGGAGACGCTTGCGAGCGCAGGGATGAACCGCGTGCTTCTCGCAATCCATGTTGATGATCCAAGCGGCGGATCTCCTAATCTCGACACACGAGATCCGACGTCTTCTTCACGAGCAAGGCATGCCGAAGTAGACGGAGTTCCACGAACAAAACATCGGGCAACATAACGACGACGCTGCGGCAATGAAGACTCTCTCCATGGCATCCATGGTGGACGACCATGAGAGGGAGAGAGAGGGCTGACGTCTAGAGAGAAAGAGAGAGAGATGCTTCTCAAGCATTGTGTGTAAATTAGAGAGCATGGTATACCTCTCTATTTATAGGATTTTAGGATCCATGGATCTCAATCCATAGGACATATGAAATCAATGGATGAGATTGATTTATGTCAATCCAATGGTCAAGATTGTTGTTGGTAAAAACCAACAACTTTAGATTAAAATATAATTGACAAAATCAAATATAAATCAATCTAATAAATAAGGAGAGAATATGCATGGAGATCAAATCTCCCATGCATCATCAAGGTGGACGGCCGCCCATTCCAAATAGGACATGGGTGCCGCCCATCACATACCATGTGGGGGAAATCTCATGGAAATCCATGAGATTGCATGCTTCCTTGATTTTCTTCATTATTTATTTCCAACAACTTTTGTTGGTTATTTATTCATAAAAAATAATTCACAATTATTTTTGAGAATATTGCAATCTTGCCATGGAAAAATTGTGAATCATATTCACAACCCAAAACAACATATAATTTACATTATCAATTAATTACACAATGTGTATCCAATACATATAATAATTAATCAACAAATATAAATTATAATTAGCTCTCTCTAATACATTATAAATCACATTTATAATACATTATGAATAACTGGATATTACTATCCACATTATTCTTATCTATGATAATTAAATCATATTTAATCATCTTGGATCTCTTTATCTCATGTGTTCAAATAATATGAATCACATTCACAGTATTCACATCTTTGATAATTAAATCACATTCAATTATCTTAGATAACTCTCTTTATAATATGAATCAAATTCATATTAATCTTGATAATTAAATCACATTTAATTATCCATTTTCTCAATGCTCGGATACATATTATCAACAATGAAATTATCCTGAAACCCATTCACGGATAATGCGCTTTCTCCGCGAATACTTGGAGATAAGGACAGGGCGATTGTATTGTTCTACGTATAGTGACATGGATATTGAGATCATATCTCAAATCCAGATCGCGAGCCTCCCATAGATGCTTGATTAAATCAAGACCGCAAATCTAATCTTCTCATTACTTCTGAATCACATTCAGATCAATGTCCAACATTTGGACTAAGATCAGATTACTTCTCTACTGAGAGGAGTCACTAAAATCTAGACCCGTTTCATCACTCCCTAGGAATGGAAGCGTCATGGTTATACAATCGTTTATGATCACATCACCCTCAGGTATTCCCAATACCTGTACATCCTGCATACTGGAAGACTCAGAATAAACCCGAAGTATTAGATCAACTTTATACTGTCTACTTCAGGGTTGTATCACTAAGTTTCTCATTCGATCATTGGG
This sequence comes from Ottelia alismoides, assembly GCA_037367405.1. Lineage (NCBI taxonomy): Eukaryota > Viridiplantae > Streptophyta > Magnoliopsida > Alismatales > Hydrocharitaceae > Ottelia > Ottelia alismoides. The sequence goes on from JAZKJV010000287.1 coordinate 879,764, forward strand.
AGTCGGTATCGATCATATACTTTCCAAAAGCATATATCATACCTAGGTCTTGATCATATACTTTCCAAAAGTATATATCAAACCTACAAATTCAGTCAAGCTTCCAAAGCGAGACGTCCATGCGCATGGAATTTGATTCTTCCCAATATCTCATGAGTGAGCTCATGTCTTCCGGTTCAGTAACTGAACCTGTATGATCCCTTTGAGAGATCGTATTACTCATATGCCCTTATATGCACACCAACGCACCTGTGTATAGACCTTGATTAGGTCATCAACCTATTGGTCTGCCAAATGTACATACTCAGACATATAGTAACACATCTGTCTCCGGTCAGAGGATGCGTGGCTATATCATGATAGCATATGATATAGGACTTTGGTTATCTCGATCTCATTAAGTCAACTCTTTGACCTAATTAATCTGACACCTCTGAATCACCATTCCTATGCAGAAGACCTACATCAAGAGGTCGATCAGATATCAGCCTAACTGAGAAAGGATTGCCATCTCCTACTCAGGCTGGAGATCATCTCTTAATAATCATTTGACGGTGCTTGATGAGTCCTCAATCTAACTCATTAGATATTCATCTAAGCACCAACCTCTATGATTCAATAATTGAATCAATAGCTGTATGATCATTAAGATGACCATGGTACATAACCCTAATTGTATTAAGGGACCTATTATGCAAATTATGCACTCTTTATTTCAGATTATGGAGTGAATTGCAATAACATTTATTGCATAATGGCTTGTCGTGGGCTCGCATGTCCAACATATAAGAATAGGATTGAACATCTAATGATGTTGGCACTCCCTGATGATATCTTTGGATCTTTCCCATGCCTTATAAAAGGGATCATTGGACAAATGTAAGAAGAATGAGATGAGTGAATGCTTCTGGTTGGTTCGTCCCAATGGATAAAACATTTGAAGGAATGCAATACCTTAGATATGTACATGTAAATACCCTCTCACCCCCTAAAAAATTTAAGCTAATGTGTGGTTTTGTCTTCTAAGGCAAACATAGAGGCTCTCAGTCGAATAACATCTTTGATAATATTCAGAAAATTCAAAATACCAAAAATGAGTTCACATTGTTAAAAAAGGGGATCAAGGCTCATTTTTATTATTCCCGTGAAATTTGGGTAGTACCTCAAGAAAGGAGGCTTCAATTCAAAGTTTCCTTTGATCGGGATTGCACAAATCTAATTATGAGTCTCTCATGTCCTAGGAGTGTATACTTCATGCATTGTGATAATGTGTTGTCCAATCAGTTTCTTTCCCTTAGTCCCTCCCAGTTTGTTTATCTTAGAACTCAACTCATCTTGCTTCTGGTATGCTCTCGAATCTCCTCAGTCATCGGTCTCAGCATGTGTTTTACATTCTCTCTGTCATTATTTTCATGGTTGTTCCCAACATTATCATCTATATCCTCTTTTAAATTGTTTGAGTCTTCTAAATCTTCAGACTATGTGTAGAAAACAATTAGTTTTAGCTCAGACATGGAATGTGAAAAATTCATCTCAAAGGAAGTGTCTTCCTCTAAGCTGGACTAGGTACCCAGAATTGGCTAAACTGACCAAATCTAGGGAAAACTCAAGTTCAAGAGGAGAGTTACCCTACAAGATCCTAGCTAAAAATTCTCTAATTACTAATCTTCAATGCAATAGAGAATGAGGGAGAAACGACGGCAAAAAAGATACAAGCGAGTGAAGGTAAAAGACATGGAAGCACATGTCTACGAATACAAACACAAGACGAAAACTCACACAGATTGCACCCATAGTGAGGTCACAAGAGTATAGTTTTTAAAATTTTTCATTTTATGATTTTTCTAAAATTTCCTATCTTTTGATGCAATTACTTACGGAGACCATGTAGTGATAAGTGACTAGAGTATGCTTGGTTCTACTTTAAGATTGCTCGTTTTACATACTATACGATCTCAGGGTTGTAACCACTAAGGTGACAATAAGAAGGCCCCCAGTGTTTCTTTCACTCACAACCGGTGTGTAGCATGAGGTTGAATACTAATAATATCCATACTAGAGCACAAACCTATGTCAAGAAGTAAATGACATCATGATCTTTGCTAAGGTCCGGATGAGAAGTGCACCCGATCCACCGAATCCTTTGAGTAGGAAATGATGGAGGGGACATGGAAATCGATAAGATGGTGAACCAATCCTTCGAAAAACCAACATGACCATATGCACCATCCAATGACAAAAAACTAAAAAGGCCTCGTCATACCAAAAAAGTGCGAACATTAATTTACCTTACTCACAGAGGAAATCTTTGCACCCAAACCACCGAAGATATGAATATCTTTACAAGGGGTATATTGAGGATAGGAGCAAGAGTATATACCTGCAGGTCAAAGACTCCGGTAGAGTTCGTAATCTATGACAGCTTTGATATGCAGCTCTCTAATTCACATATCTAAGATAGAAGCTCGCGGTATAAACATCACAAATATAAAATTAGGGATCTGAGGTCTAAACCTTCTGTTTAAACATGCCTCTCCCAACGAAAAGCACTTGCTTGAAATGAATATTTTGCTACCCAATAAAACACAGTCAGTTAGTTTTTATTAAGGCGTCAAATTGATATTAACAGTCCCAATTTTAAGTTTTAGATTTTCATGTTTTAGATATTTTCTAGATAAGTTTGTCTATCTTGTAAATTTTATTTGGTCTTAAATAATCCAGGAAAACCAATGGAGAATCTAGAAAGGCAATGCAATGTTAAAAATCAATGATAAATGTATAGTCAAAAGATCTCACCTTGCTTCCCAACAAACTCCATGCGTTATACAAGACCGAATGTAAATTACACTAAATGCATTACAATAGAAGTCATCGTCCTAGCATGAATTTCTATTAGTAGTGCAACATAGATTTTGTAATACTAAGTCGAATCAATCTATAGAAATAAAAGTCTCTTAAAGGGTTTGGACCTAATAAAAGCCTCTTAAAGGATTTGGATCTAATATCTATGAAGCACAAGCATAATATAAATGTAGAGAGCTCTACCAAGAACATAAAGAGAGGATAAATATGAATACAGAAAGCTGTATTTACACGAGAATTGTCAAGAACAAGTAGAATCTCTGATTCCTTACGACCATCCTTTGTCTTGGACAGTTAAGTAGTCGGGGATTAATGTAGGATTGGCATCTGTGTTTGCTCTATTTACACGCGGGATCATTAGAAAGATGCATAGTGCACAGAAATATCAAGTCTAAAAACATTATTCTAGATTTCGAATTCAATCCCTAGCTCGGACACATTGAGAATGCAAAGGTTACGAAAGACGACAAGTGCGAGCCAGATTTGGAGACGGCGCTAGGGACTTTTGTACTTGCAACGCTACGCGTCGATGCGCCTGCACCTACGACAAAGCTTCTCTTGTATTTGTAGAACCACATGACATGATCCACCTCCAGCAACCTCTCCTTGGCCGACCTGGCCTTGCTAGAGCAGTACTTGATGCAACACGGGTTGTCATTCTCCCGTGAGATGAGAAGAGGAAGTGAGAAGAGCCATGAGAGAGGAAAGGGGATAGAGGAGGGGAAGCCGTGTGAGAGAAATGGGGTTTAAGCTAGGGATTGGAAAACAAGAAGGGCAATTTCGTCCAGACATGAAAAATTTCAAACATTGTCCAAAAGCATTTCACATTGCTGAATGGACCTCTTTGTAAATTTATGTGATCAAAAATTTTAGGATCACATTATTATCAGATAGAAAAATATGAGGACCTCTTAGTAAATTATTCTGAAATTATCTGATTACGTGCACCTCTTATATTGGCAAGAGAAGGGGTCCTCAGGATCTATATCTATCTATTACATATACTAAAGCCGGATTTTCACCCGGCTACTTCTACAGTATGGCACGTGGCCCTCTCATTGGGCGACATTCTACTCACGTCTCTAGACGCTCTCTGATCTCTCTCTCTCTCTCACACAGTCACATCCGCTCACCCTCGATCACTCTCCTACAATATACTTAATTTCACGTGTGTTGGGAACAACTATGGCTATTTTAAAAATATCCCCATTCACTTTTATCAAATCTCAAGTGTGGACGTTGACTACCATCTCCATCCAGCCTTCAACAAATTATTATATGCAAATATTACTAATATTATGTGTAAAATAATATGCAACTGATTAGTCCCCAACTCAAATCAATATTTCAAATCAATATGCTTATATATGATAGTATGGCTTCATATATTCATATAATTTAATTATATGATTTCTTATATAGATTTTTCATTTTCTCAAATATATTTTCGAAAAATAGAAAAATTCGTTTTTTTATGTTTTAAGATATGTATTTGATTAGTAAATAATTTAGGTCAATTATGATACAATAACTCTATTTGATTTGTATAAATGAATCTATGAAATATGTATGTATGTATCTGCATGTGTATATGTACATATATATATATGATCTTATTTACTAATTCCATAAATAAAAAATTTAAATATCTTATATGGATGAAAATAATATATTAAACACATTAAAGTAGTAGATAGAACAATTAACACAGTTTTTAATGATTTTAGAGAGAGGATTACACACCAAGGTTTTAAAAATCAAATCGGACATCAAACTGGGATGTATCGGTTTTTTATTTTTATGGTCAAACCATTGTAACCGACCGATTGAACCGGTAATGACGTCAGCAGTTCAAAAAACTAGAAAAGATCGAACCGTTGTATTGTTGGTTTCGTTAGTACGATTCAACTAGGTCGAACCGAGTTAAACCGGTATATTATACAAATAAATACGAAAAAGCTAAATCATATCTTTCAAGGATTTGTTTACTCTTGTCCTTCCAAGTTTTCCAATAACACTCATACCCCTATTTTTAATAAAATCGCACGTATCCCCTATATTTTTACAAAATCAATAGCAGTGGTATTTTATTAGTACACTTGTGCTCCCATTTTATACCAACATAAGGATGATATTGTGAAAATCTTAAGAAAATATTGGAGTACAAATGAATTGCTTAAAAGTTAGGGGTATAAATGTTTTAAAAAAAACTCAAAAAGGCATAATAATCATATTTCATAAATTTATATAAATACATATATGTGATGTAAAAAGTTAATAATGTTAAAGGTAATTAAACTTTAAGTAAAGATAAGAGTCGTTAATTTATTGTTTCTCATAGTATGATTATGACAATGTCTTCTTCGCTTATTATTGTTATAAGTGGACAACTTCATACATAGTGTGGGAAGAGATAGGCAATGCTCATATGTAGGAAGGAACGAGCGATATTGAATCATAGACACATGTGAAGGAGAAGAGATTAACAAGTACTATACTATGGATTAGAATGAGACTAGATTATGAATATTTCTAAAAAACTTTGTATTTTGTTGATGTATTAGAAATTACTTTTTGTGAAAAAAATGGATTGTTGAATCGGTTGTTAAGTTCAATTGGTTCAATCGGATTTAAGCGGTCCAACTGGATTTTGACTGGTTTTTATTTTCTAAAAAAACCCGGATGGTTGGACCGTTTTTCCTTCAGTTCTTAATTTAACCTGTTCAACCGGCCGGTTCGATTCGGTTAAAACCTTGTTACACACACGTATATTAAAATATTATTATTGATTCTTATAATTTTTCATGAAATATCCAAGTTAGTCATCAAACAATAATTTCACGTGTAATTAATAATAAACAAAGTCAGATTTTTTGTCAAAACATGTCATATTATCAACACCATTACCATCGTCATCATCATCACAACAACATACGCGCAACGTAGCGCGGGATTTCAACTAGTCTATTAATAATACTAAGGGCCTGTTTGGTTGCAGGGTTGGGCAGGGTTGGCCCAACCCTGGTTACTATTCACAAGGGTACTTCCTCCTCACAGATTACTATTCACCCATCCCAACCCAACCCAACCCAACCCAGTCCAACCCTGCAACCAAACAGGCCCTAAAGCTGTGTTCTTTAGCTTTTCATTCCTGTACTGCCACGTGACTTCCTAATTCACGGATAAATGGCGTCTTCCATTTAAGGCACGTGTCTTTTCAATTCGGACGAAATGCACCCCCGCTTCAATCTCTCTCTCTCTCCATTAACTCTCTAACTCCCTCTCAAAACATACTCTCTCTCTCTCTACTCCATCCACCGTTATCTCTCCATTATTGGCGTGTGTCTTCTCAATTCGGACGAAATGCACCCCCGTGTCAATCTCTCTCTCCATTTACCCTCTCTTTCTCTCTTCCTCTCAAAACGTCCTCTCTCTCCACTCCATTCACTACTCTCTCTCTCTCCATTATTCTCTCTTCATTAAAACCCGTAACTCTCCCTCCACCTCTCTCTCCATCCACTACTTTCTCTCCATTTATTTTCTCTCCATCAAAATCTCACTCCCTATTTCTCTCTCCACTTACTCTTCCCTCTTGATCTCTCTCTTTCTCTCTCTCCCCCCATTTCTCTTCTCCCTCTCAAACGATATCTCTCCCTCCCTCTCTTTTTTTTGCACTCGATTACTCCTCCTCTCTCTTCATATTCGTTTCCTCCCCACTAATTCTCTCTCTTCATTTTCTCTTCCTCCCCCCTCTCATTTCCTCTTTCTAAATTTAGAACTATAATAATATTAATTAAATAAAAATAAAAGTATATATTATTTATATTCTTCATAAAATTTGAAATATATATTAAAAAATTATTTCTAAAATTTCTATTTCTTTTTGATCTACTACTTTGAAAAAAATATTTTTTTCTTTCTATCAATGCATAATTTATGTTTCTCATTTTCTATTTCCAAATTTAGAAATATATTGATATTAATTAAATAAAGTCAAAAGTATATATTATTTATATCTTTTATAAAATTTGAAATATATATTATAAAATTCTTTTAAAACTTTTATTTTCCTTTTAAATCTACTAATTTAGAAAAAAATAATTTTAATTTTTTAAAATGACTCTTGGCATGAAAAAATAAATGTAATTTTTTAAAACTATTCTTGATATCATTCATATATAATAATTTTTAAGTAGTAGATTTTTTATATCAAATGTCATGCATAATAAACTAATTATGAATATTCTATCGCATGGGTATTATTCGTTAAAACATCTTATTAATTAGTGATAGGAAAATAATTATGAATCGGTATATACATATTACATAATACAAATAATTTAATATTTAATACAAATAAAAATAATACAATAGCTATGCATTTTTAAAATAATAAAAAAGAAAATTGACATGATTTTAAAATTTTAGTATTACTATAATAATGTATTTTGAAAATAACTTAAACTATAATAAGAAATAATTTTACTAATATATTAATATTAATTAAATAAAGGTAAAAGCATATATTATTTGTATCTTTTATAAAATTTGAAATGTATAGTATAAAATTCTTTTTTAAAATTTTTATTTTCTTTTTAAATCTACTAATTTGAAAAAAAATAGTTTTAATTTTTTAAAACTACTTTTGACATGAATAAATACTTGTAATTTTTTAAAACTACTCCTGACATCATTCATATGTAATAATTTTTTAGTAGCAGATTTTTATATCAAATGAATCCTGCAGAATAAACTAATTATGAATATTCTATCATATTAATACTATTCTTTATAACATCTTATTGATTCGTGATTAGAAATTAATTTTGAATATGTATATGCGTGTTACATAATACAATTAATTTAATATTTAATACAATTTAAAATAATCCAATAACTGTGTATTTTTTAAATAATAAAAAGAAGAAGTGACATAATTTTAAATTTTTAATAATAATATAATAATAATGTATTTTGAAAATAACTCAAATTATAAATAATAAATCTATACCTATACTAATACATGGTTTCTTTCTCCACAATGACCATGTAGCTTCCCCTCTCACTTCCCTCTTTTCCCTCTTGGCTCCTTTTTTTGTTTCAATTGTTATCCACGCTCATTGTTAGGACCAAGGTTTAAAAAATCGGACCGGACCGGCCGGTTGGGCCGGTTGAACCAGGAACCGGCCTCGACCCGGTCGGTTTGGTCGGTTCTTTGTAATAATTTTAAAGAATAAAAAACTGGGTCCGACTCCGGGTTGACCCGGATTGACCCAGTTTTGATGGTTTGGTAATTTTCAAAAAAATAAAGGTTTAAATAATGAAATAATGGGGTTTTAATCATGTATGCCCTTCTTAACTTCTGCGGTATAAGGTACATCCATCTCTTTTTTGGAATATACATTATGCCAATATTTTCTTAGAGTAATTTTCTTGAAACAGCTATAAATAAATGATTACAGTATTATATTCATTTATAATTCTAGAAAATGCGACTAGTTTTATAGAGTTTTACATGAAATAGGCAGTCATGTTATTCTATTTAAAGATTTGAAATTTCTAATGATTATTTTATTGATATATAAATACATACTTACATATATGTATCCAGTTTTATTGGTTCAAAAAACCGGTTCGACCGGTCTGACCAGTAAATTAAGCCCAGTCCGGTTTTTTTCGAGTCGATAGGAATGATGACATCATGCTGACGTCATCACCGGTTCGACCAATTTGGACACGGTTCGACCCGGTTGGACCAAACCGAAGACTGACCGGTTTAATGTCCGATCCGATTTTTAAAACCTTGGTTAGGACACTCAATATCTCTCCATTTCTCCCCGTACTCACTCTCTCTATTCTATATTTAGTAAACTTAAAAGCTCTCTCTCACGTCTTTCTTCCACTCTTCCTTATTTAAACCTAACATATTTTTTATAATGCAATTGCAAAGATAAACTAATTATTTATGTATATTAAAATGACTTCATATTGATAATTAATTCAATATGTAATACTAGATTTCTGTAATTTGATTCCCAAATGGTATACATTTATTTTATATTAAATTGTATATCTATATAAATTATGATCATAAGATTAAAATATATTATTTTAATAATAATTGATAAAAAATGATTAGGAACGATTAATATCATGCACGACATAAAATACACGGCATATAATTTTTTTAAATATGGTATATTCCTAAGATATATTTTTTCAAAATATATTTTAAAAGTCAGTTAGTGTTTAAGGGTATATATGTGTGTGTGTGTGAATAATATAAAAAAATACAACCAATTACAATAAATGATAAAATGGTTGGAAATCTATATGTTTCTATCTCTGTTATCATTATTTTATACCTTTTCATATCTAGATATAAAAATATACACTACTTATCTAAAATAATATTTATATATTTTAAAAATAATATTAAAATTAAAATATTATGGATCGAAAATTCATATTTATCAAATATAAGTAGTGAATAATATTATCATCCTTTTTATTTTATGAATAGTAGATAACATTAGAATTAATCATTTAGTTTTCAAATAAAAGATGTACCAAAAATATTTCAAAAAAATAACTTCAAACTAGTGTTATTTATTTTAGTTATTTAATATATTAATCTTAGATAGGAGATTTCATTAATAAAAATTTAAAAAAAACTAACACCCCAAGAGAGCGCGAGTATAATTTCATGATCGATGTATAGTATACAAGTATAAAGTAAGCATTAACTATCCTCATATTGAGCTTTGAATCACATGTTAATTCAAGGCCTAACATATATAATTTACAAAATATATAACAAAATCATTAACCTCCATGTTTGAAATAAGAAAGGTATGCTAGAGAAGAGAGATAAATACCTTTAGATGTTAGTCGTAATTTCTAGGGAAGAGGAAACTTGCATTTATTGAATGAATAATGATACATACTAAAGTTTTTCTGCCACCATCATCACTAAATTGATTTTTTAGGTTGTTTGCATGATCATGGTAGATCGATGATAAAACTATTAACATTAAAAAATTTTATAGTTTTATGTCATAGTTTACCCTAATGTGTCTGCTAATATATACAATGATAATAATAGTGAAGTTAAATACGTCATTATATATGAATTAGTAATATTCCGATTATTTAATTTTATGTACAATATTCTCCTTTATATTTATATCAATCTTCTATACAAAAAAGAGATAACTTATTAATTATTGCTTCACATATTTTATCAGTATTATTACGAATTTAAACAGCCCGCCACGAAGCGCGGGTATGTTCCCTAGTTGTATACTAAAATGGGGTTCTTCTCTCCATACTCCCCGTTGCTATGTGGCTTGCTATATGGGCTCTCCCATCTCTTGTGAGCTCCCTCTTTCTCTATCAAGAATTTTTTCCATTATAAGTTCTTTTCTCCCCCATTTTATCTCTTCCTCTCTCCAAAATATTTGCCTCCGTCTTTCCCAAAGCAGAGTCATCTTTCCTAAAGCAGATTTCTCTCTCTCTCTCTCAATCAATAGATTTTTCTACCGAATCCTCACGTTCTCCCCCATTCTCCCGCACTCTCTCAAAATATCTGGACCCCTCTCTTCTAAAGTAGTTATCTTTTCTCTCCCTCTACCTCTCCCTCTCTCTCTCTCTCTCCCTCCCCCCCTCTCTCTCTCGCATTTCTATTCTCAATATATCATCCATTATCCACTGCATTCTTTTAATTTTATTTGAGCTAATATAATATAACTAGGGATATTTACACCCATAACCCTGAGAAATTCCGTAATTACCCCGGAAACCCTCGATAAACATGAATTACACACACAACCCTGAATAAATGCTCCGTTTTACAGTCGTAACCTTCCGTTAGTTTTGTTCATTAACTCAACTACACGTGTGAGTTAATCTAACCGAGACGCGATCTAACGGTCATGATTAATCAAAAGTTCAAGAAAAAAGAAAAAACAAACATGCTGCAGGGCTTCCAGAAAGGATTGGGGATGGGGCTCTTGCAGTGAGGGGCTGACGATGGGGTTCGGGGGCGCGACCTTGTAGGTTCGGGGGCGCGGGGGAAGGGGTATAGGCTTGCGGGAGCGGGGGCGCAGGGGGAGGGGGAGGTCTTGTAGGTGCGGCGGCGCAGGAGGCAAGGCTCGCAGGTGCGTGGGTGATGAATCTCGTATTCATCATGCTAAAAGGTGCTTATTAAAACCCCTGCTTAATCAATCCAATAAAAATACCCTCTAAATCCTTGTTTTTATCATGTATTATATTGTATATATTTTACCATTAAATTATTATTTTTAATTCCTCTTATTTTTCTTATAATTATTTTACCCTCAAAAACCCCTAAAAATAGGTAGAATAGTTGTCTACGGTTCACTAACCCTTTAAAAAAGATAAAAAATACAAAAAAATCTCAAGCCATAAAAATTGGTGTTTTATCCCTTTAAAAATACCCCCATAAATACTTTTTGTACAATTGACCTTTTTTGGCTTTTTGACCAACATGAAAGTTGTAGATCTCGTCGAGACGAGCAACTTTCATGTTTTGATTTTTTTCTAGTTCGGCCTCTTCCTATTTCTTTTCCATTTTTCTTTGTAATTATTCTCTGAATATTCTGATTGGGCCACGTGGCGCTCTCTGGAGCGCCCACGTGGCCCGCCTCCCCTCTCGCCACCCGACATCCTTCTCAGTCGTTGGATCCATTCGCCCCGCCTCCATCGCAGCCCTCCATAGCCGCTTCAACGCTAGCCGTCTGATCTGATCTCAGATCAGATCGTCACCACACACACCCGCCTAAATCACAGCCGCCCGATCACTCTCATCATCCCAAGCTTCTCCCCGCGCCACGTCATCCCCTCACCGCAGCCATCCGATCAAGTGCCTATCCTACGCCTCTCCCTTCTCCACGTCCTCCCTCTCCCTCAGGCCGTTGGATCCTTCTTATACCTCCATCATAACCGCCCGTTAGCGCCCATTCCTCCACCGTTCGATCAAATCCTTGGATCTGATCGTAGCCTTCCACCAACGCTCGCATCCTAACCGTTGGATCGCTAGATCCAACGGCCAGGAAGTCGTCTTCCACCTTGCGAAACCCCTCCCCCCGGCCGTTTCACTGCGCGAGCCCACCACCCCCTTCCAATTTTGGAAGACACCTCAAGCCTCCCCTTCCACTTCGAAACGCTCCTCCACGTAGCCCTACCTTCCGTCTTCCTCACGCCACCTTCACCATCCCTGTCTTCACTCCTCTATCACGCTCCCAGCCGTTCGAAACTCCCATCAGCACCATTCGTAACGGCCGGAGTACCACCTATAAAATCCGACCTCCGCCCACTATCACCCTTATCCACCATTTCACGGAGGTTCTCCCTAGCTTCCTCCGCCCTCCGGTGACAACGGAGGGCGGAGTTGTCGAGGCGATCATGGCAGCGCCCCCAGGTGTGATCCGTGGCCTCCGGCCACGTTGCGGCAACCTATGGTGAGCCGCCGAGCATCGGGGATCGGCCGACCTCGTTGTGCGAAGACCCCGGACTTCACCCGAAGCCCAGCCCAGGCGTCCTCCTCCGCCAGTTCTGCTCTGACCTCCAGGTCATTCCCCTTATATCTCCCTTACTTTTTCTCCGAATTACCCTGACTCATATATCACCCGTCACCGTCCACCGATCATCCTATCATCTCCGCCACACCACCATCATACTCGCCAGCGCTTCGCTCACCCTCTTCCTGACTCCAGACCTCCGATCACATCGACCCACTCCCTCGCCGGTCTGCCGGAGAAGGAGCCTCTGCCCTCCGCCTTCTTCGCCGCACATAGGGCTTCACTTCATCCACCTCACACCCGCACTTCACCAATGCACGCTTCGGCTATCTAACCTTGTAGGAACTTCAATGATCAGATTCGGCCACCCCTCGCCGGTCTCGAGTCTCCACTTCGATAGCCAAGAGCCGCCGAGCACCTCCAGTCAACTTCGGATCTTCACAGAGCCTCCAGGATCTTCGCCAGCCTACTACGCATCTTCCCAGACCTTCATTTGCCGACTTGGAGCATGGCGGAGCAATCCGCAGGTCACCGGACCCAAGCCTTCTCCGGTGACCTGCGGAGGAGGACGACGTACAGTCGCCGTCCGATCAGATGGATCGAACGACCATGATAAACACACGTGGCAACCGAAGCTCGAAATGAAGCTACAGGCTCGGGTCCTACCGAGCCTCTACCCGAGCCCCCCAATGCAGCCACGTGTGCCCGAACCTACGGGTGTGACCCGAGCCTAGCCCTCGCGTGCCTTGCACGTGAGGTGCTGGGTATTTTGCACGAAGGACCCCGGAAGAAGTGCTAATTACATTTTGGTCCTCCAGGCGCGTGCGTCACGTGCGCGCCTGGGGTATTTTACAGGGAAGCCCCACAACTTTTTGGAAATTACAAAAAGGCCCCCGCGCATATGGTGAAATTGCATCCAGGCCCAGGCGGTTTTTCATAATTGCATTTAGGTCCTTCTAGGGACCTAAATGCAATATTTATCCTTTATTTTTCTAGCATTTTTATTACAATTATGCCCTTGCACTGTTTCTAGCATAACTTGAGCATCGTAGGTCCAAATTGCATGATTTTAGTGTCGTTTTGATCCTTGTTTTGTCCTCTATAATCTAGCATGCTTAATTGTCTTATTTGCTCCTGTTATAAGTGAAGTGAATTTTTATGTGACAAATGGGACTCTGCTCTCCTTGTCTTGCTTGGATTTGATGACCACTCTTTATTGTTGCGATTAAATTGACACTAATTTCATTTTTATTTTGTTGCTCGTATTTTTAGGGTATAATTATAGGCTTTTATTTAGCATACTTGTTCTCTTGCATATTTGCTCATGCATCATCTTTAACTTGCCTAAAAAATAGCATGCATCATGGCATTGCCTTGTAAATAGCATATTGCATCCTGTGGACCTGAAATTGGAATTTATTCAAATTGTGCCTTCATGAATCAAATTTCATTACATACATTAGACAGCCGTGTCCCTGTGTTCGACCTTGGTAGACTTGCCAAGCTAAAATATTCCACGACATTCAAAGATCGTGGTTTTTGCTGAACCAAATTCACCTCCTGTACTACGACATAATTCCATATTCTTATAGAGACGAATTTGACGTTCATCAGTGGGCGCTGGTGGAGGGGAAAGGCTTGCAGGTGCAACGGCGGGGGTGGGGGGGGAGGGAGGAAGGCTTCCAGGTGAGGCGGCGCGGAAGGCGGGCTTGCAGGTGCGGGGGAGCGGGGGGAGGGGAAGGGCATGCAGGTGCGGCGACGCGGGAGGCAGGCTCGCATGGGGGGAGGGATGCAGGCTCGCAGGGATGTGGAGGGAGGGGGAGGGCTTGCAGGTGCGGCGGCACGGGGAAGGGCTTGCAGGTGTGGCGGCGCAGGAGGCAAGGCTCGCAGGTGCGGGGGCACGAGGGGAGAGGGAAAGCTTGCAGGTGCGACGGCGTGGGGGAGGGGGAAGGCTTCCAGGTGAGGCGATGCGGGGGGAGGGGGAAGGCTTCCAGGTAAGGCGGGCTCGTAGGTGCTGGGGTGCGGGGGGAGGGCGAGGGCTTGCAGGTGCGACATCGCGGGAGGCGGGCTTGCAGGTGCGGGGGAGCCGGGGGAGGGGGAGGGCTTGCAGGTGCGGCGACGCGGGAGGCAGGCTCGCATGGGGGGAGGGGTGTAGGCTCGCAGGAACGTGGGGGGAGGGGGAGGGCTTGCAGGTGCGGCGACACGTGGGAGGGGAAGGGCTTGCAGGTGTGGCGACGCAGGAGGCAAGGCTCGTAGGTGCGGAGGCACGGGGGGAGAGGGAAAGCTTGCAGGTGCGACGACGCGGGGAGGGGGAAGGCTTTCACGTGAGGCGGTGCGGGGGGAGGGGGAAGGCTTCCAGGTGAGGCGGCGCGGGAGGCGGGCTTGCAGGTGCGGGGGGAGGGGGAGGGATTGCAGGTGCGGCGACGCGAGAGGCGGGCTCGCATTGGGGGGGGGCTCGCTGGTGCGGGGGCACGGGGGAGGGCTTGCAGGTGCGGCGACGCAGGAGGCAAGGCTCGCATGTGCGGGGGCGCAGGGGGAGGGGGAAAGCTTGCAGGTGCGGCGGGCTCGTAGGTGCTGGGGTGCGGGGGGAGGGCGAGGGCTTGCAGGTGCGACAGCGTGGGGGGAGGGTGAGGGGTGCGGGCTCGCAGGTGCGGGGCGCGGGAGGAGGGGTTGCAGGTGCAGGGACGCGGGGGGAGGGGGAGGGCTTGCAGTTGCAGGGACGCGGGGGGAGGGGGAGGGATTGCAGGTGCGACGACGCGAGGGCTCGGCAGGAGCTTCAAGGGGACAGATGGGTGGAGATGCGAGGTGAGCAGGAGGAATGGAGGGAAGCTTCGTCGGCCTCCCTCCTCTCAATAACATCATAGAATGGTATTATATTATAAATATGATCTGTCTCGAAGGGTAAAATTGTCAACATATGACTTTTTTCTGTTAGACTTAACGGAGAATTAAGACGGAACTTGACACAGGGTTATACCATGGAAAGGTTAAGCATTATTCGGGGTTTTGGATGTAATTCATGTTTATCGAGGGTTTTCGGGGTAATTACGAAATTACTCAGGGTTATGGGTGTAAATATCCCATATAACTATTGCTCCCTATGACTATGACATTCGGTCTTTCTCGTACTCTCAATTTCTCCTTTTTTTTCCTTTTATATTTGTATTCTCCATTTTTCACCCATGCATTCTTTTTAAAAAAATATTTTTATAAAAGAATAAGTTTTATTTCATTAATTATTTTATGCAAATTATCCAATAGTCTACAATAATTCAACGCATCAACTTTTCTAATATATATATTTATGGTGTTATATTGCTAAATATATTTTCTTTTTGTTTGTATGTCATCATCAACTATAATAACGACATAACACCATCAAAATTGATTTGATATTTAGTATCAATAACTATAAAAAAATAATAAATTAAATTTTCTACGTACATCTGAAAAATTAAGAACATTGTAGTAGATGAATAGGAAAGTTATGGATGTCACTTTACCTATTTGCTTAGGATCATGGTTTCAAAATTAATATAATGCAATTATAATTATATGATTTAGGAGCATTTATTTCAATTATAGAGGTTCAATTAGAAAAATAGTAAAACGCGGGGGCTCAATTGCAAGTAATCAAAATAAGACGGGAGGTCAAATGTACGCATCCAGACGCGTTTCTCCTCTGCCCTAAGTCCCGCTCTCCGCCCCCAACACAACACGGACGTCCCCTCCGGCGGCGACGCTATGGCGCAGTGCAGCAGCTGCGGGGAGGCGTCGGTGATCACGGACCCCTCCTCGGGCTTCCCCGTGTGCACCTCCTGCGGCGTCCTCCAGTCCACCCAACTCCTCCACCACCAGTCCTTCGACTCCGCCGGCCGCGCCCACGGCTTCCTCGTCCGCTCCGAGCTCTCCTACCGCGAGTCCAAGCTCCTCCGAGCCCAGCAGACCATCGACGATATCACCTCCCGCCTCGGCCTCTCCCCCTCCCGCTCCGCACTCGTCTCCCGCATGGTCTCCGACGTCACCGATGACGAGTTCGGCGCTGGAGATTGGTTCGACGTCCTCGTCGCCGCCTGCTCCCACATCGTCATGCGCCAGCACGGCCTCCCCCTCTCCATCACCGAGGCCGCGGATGCGGTTGGCCACGATGTCTACAACGTCGGTCGGATGGTCTCCCGCGTAATTCACCACCTTGGTCTCGTGGCGCTCCCCGAATTCGATGTCTTTGAGTCGCTTGACCGTGCGCTAACGAGCTGCCCGTGCCTCGGGGGCCTCGAGGAGGAGAAGGCCGAGCAGATGGCACGGCAGGGGAGGTTCCTACTGAGGTGCTGCGTGAAGTGGTCCCTCACCACCGGGCGCCACCCGCTTCCGCTCGTTGCTGCAGTCATCACGTTCGTGGCGGATGTCAACGGTGTTGCGGTGGACATGAATGACGTTGCCAAGGAGATGTATGCGGCGGTCAGGACGGTGCAATTGAGGAGGAAGGAGATTGAGGGAACGCTCGTTAAGGCTGCTAAGGCACTGCTGCCATGGGGAGCCGACGTCACGGTGAAGAACATTGTGCATAATGCACCACTGCTGTTGCGGTACATGGAGATTAAATCGAAGTCGGGGTCCCTGGATGTGGGGACGTTTTGCGTAACGCTGCAGGATGATTATGAAACTGACGAGGGGAGAGATAAGATTTACTTCAATTCGAGGCACAAGGATGGTGACGAGGTTGAAGTGTTGCGGCACCATAAGCTGTCGGTAGATGGTTTGTTGAGCTCGATGAAGAAGGCACGGGAGAGTTATAGTATGATCAAGGCTTCTGATGAGTTTGGAAAGAACAATGAGAGGAAGAGGAAGCGTGGTGGCCTGGTCATCGATGCACAAATGAGTGATGATACAAAAGGAAAGATCTCACTGGAGCAGATAATGGCGACCAATGTGGGTTATGACGAGCTGCCACCATCCTTTGTTTCTGGATTGGATGCTCGAAAGGATCGACGGGAAAAGATCAAGGCTGCCAAGATTCGGATCCGTGAAGTTATGAAGCCATCGCAACAAGCGTCTTCGTTGGTCAAGAAAGGTGGTGCACCAAAGAAGCAGAGATCAGGGAGGAAAAAAATAGGAGATATTGATTGGGAAGATTGTATCATTGAGCTGTTGCTATTGCATGGGGTTAAAGAGGAGGAGATCGAAGAGGGTCAATTCAAAAGGTTGCTGGATTTGCATATATTCAATTCCTTAGAACCAAAAAAGTGAGGGTTTCTATGAGCTTGCTTCACATCTCATATACTCGTTTAGACAAGAGTAATACAGTTCATTCACAGAGAAGGTTAGTACTATGTTCATTTTACTAGAATCTCATATGTACGATTTTTGTCATGATGAGGTTTTTTTTGTGTGAGAAGAAAAGTGGTGTTCATTTTGCGTAGAATGCCACATATTCAACTGTTTGTCATATTTATATTTGATATCGAAGATTGAAGTTAGTATCTCTAACTCTGTGTGGATTTCTAATGAGTTTGGCTTGATGATGATGTCTGCAACTTCTAAATATTCTATATGATCCTTGTCCATGCTTTGATCTGATCCGAGAAATGTGGATGGACATTTTCTGGATTGATTACCTTTTCCCCTGCCAGATTTACTTTCCTAGTCCTTTATTTATAAAGCTTGTGTTTGCCATATCAATAATGTCTTAGCTTGGTTAAAAAAAGGGTCTTAGCCCCTTAACATCAGATTCTGAAAGCCCCTCTAATGGTCTGGTGGTAGAAGCTGTGGGCCCACACTTTAAGGATCAGGGTTCAACCCCAACACCCCTTAACTAGTAAAAAAAATCAGATTCTGGAACTTGAAAGTTTATTTTCCACTAAAAAATTATCGAGTTGGCGTGCATGAGTGTGTTGGGAATATTAATTTGCGAGATTAAATTGCACACGAAAGAGGGGTTTGAATTTTGTGAACAATATGTTAAATTTAAGACAACACAATTATTTCTTCATGGAAACCTTCTTGAGTAAGAACCATGCGTGATTTTAATTCGGTAGACAAAATATGAAATTTAAATTAAGTTCCAGATATTCACTTATTTTAACGTGGAAATCCTTTGCATAAAATTAATGAATTAGTATCTTGTACTAAGATTCACTCTTCGGCCTTCCGTCAAAGCCTTCTTCATTAATCCATACTACTGTTGACTAAGAATGATGTATCCTCATCTACAGTTGAGCCCTTTCTTGGACCACCCCAAGGAAGAATTTCCCTCTTGCCTAGAGGAAGGGTCCACAAATCCGGCATCTAAAATAATTAAGATAAATGAGCTTAATTAATTAAAACTGAAATGCATAGTTTTCAATATGCTTCCATGATTTGGAGAGTGAGGCGCAAAGCATTGGCAACGACTAGTGATTATGCTCAAGAGTATTGGAAACGTGAAATGTTTGAGCAATGAAACACTTATGTTCTCAAGAAAGGATTGTATGTTGAGCGTAGATGAGTGGGTCCAGCCGAATAGAGTAGGATCATATTCATAGGTTTTAAACCATCAGTTAGAGACCCTTAAAAATGTTTACAGTGGCCAAGGGATGTGTCACATTCCAAAACTAACATTTGTAAAGCTAAAAGGTCACAAACTAATTGTATTAATCGAGAGATAGACTACTAGTCAGATGGTCAGGTGCTCAGTTGGCTGAAATATTCAGTTAACAAATAGTATTGATTTAATCAGTATTTGACTTAGTGAAATTATAAGTCTCTGAAGTAGTATTAATAGACTGAATGGTAGCATGGGTTGACTAACTCAAGTAGATAGTAAAGTTTGATTTCCAGACTTAGTCGTTTGACAGAAGATGTGAGTTGACTGGTAATGTTACAAGTAAACTGACTGAATATGTAATCCATCCGAAAATTGCCAAAAACCAACCATTGGTTGGTTAACAAGAAAATGTGCAAAGATACAACTGGAGTTGATTTCTTAGTCAACCGTTGAACTATTCGTCTAATGAGCGGACATACCTATGCTTTCTAGGATTTTAAGATTTCTAGTTATGTTTTGACTCTTATAAACCAATCCTATGAAAACAAAAGAGAAATACAAAAATTTTCATCTCCTGAGTTTCTTCCAAAAAAGTAAATTCACTTGAGTCCTTGGATCCTGTAGTATTGCAAATATGCCTTGAAATGTTGATTGAATCATCAAGACTTCATGAGTTAAATCTATGATTGATTTCATCAAGTTTACATGGGCTTTGAAGTTTCTTAAAATGATCATCCAAGGATGTAAACGGAATTGTCTAGGGTTTGCTCATGTACCTTGATTCATGATGGACTCTGTTGCCACGGTGGAGGTTGACGCCTGGGAGGAGGATTTTGATGATGGGGGGAGGCTTACCGGTAGTCATTTTCTCAGCGGAATCTTCGTTGAAGGCTAGCAGTTCAATCTGAGGCGATGGATCTCTTTTGTCTGGCTGGAGGATTCTCCCCTTGAGCTACATTTGCGGTTAGTTCCCTGGTAATTGGGTGAGCAACCTTGTGGTTGTGGGCCTTCACCCTTGAGAGATTTGCAGGGTGGTGGTTGGGTTTGCATAGAATATCGGGTTGCATAATTGCATTCAAGGTGTTTGTTCATGCCTGTGAGACTGTGCATGGCAGATGTTCGACCAACTGCGTCAATGAGATTGTCAATTTTGAAGTCGTGGAAGATTCAGTTGCTGGTGATAGACTTCCAGACTGCTTTCCTAGTATTTTCTCGTATTCTCTTCGGGAAGAAAAAACGAGCTAAATGAACAAGGATATGGAAAATATGCTCTGAAAGAAAGTAGATCTTTGCTGCAAGGATTAAGATATCAAATTAGCCAATTGTGCTTGGTTCTCTGTGTTAGAGATTGCAGAAGATTTCCTTCTTTATATTCTATTGTAGTCCCACGAGGGCTTTTATGTTAAGAGAATATTCTATGTGGCTATTTGTTAAGAGAATATTCTATAGAGAATATTCTATATTCTAAAGAATATTCTATAGAATATTCTCCTTTGAGCCCTCTAGGGTTTAGTCCTATATAAGGACCCCTAGACCTCTTGAATAAACAACGAATCATCTTTTCTTATCATTCTTTCACATGGTATCAGAGCAACGGTCCTAGGCCGGTGTTCTGACCTAATCACCCCTCCGCCACCACCAGCCCTCCAAGTTCATCTACAACCGCGTGCCGCCTCGGGTCTCCGCACCTCCTGCCTTAGGCCCGCGCCGCCTTGGCTGAGCGTCGCCAGGCTGCTCTAGGGCAGCCAGGTACCACCGCCAGCTCGGCCAGGCCCGCCTCGCGCTGCCAGGCGCCTCCGCCAGCCCTCCCAGGGCCTCCTTCCGCCGCCAAGCCGACTCCGCCATGCCCCCTCTTGTGCCGTCAAACGAGCATTGCCTCATCCTTCTTATTTCTTGATGAGGGTTTAGATATTTGATGATAAATTGAGGGAAGATATACTCTATAGGTCACTTTTTCTTGACCTAAGCCGCCACAATGACGTCTGCCGAGATCAAGCCCACGTACCCTACTTCTTCTTTGCTGGTACAAGGCACTTCTATCAAGTTGAAGGGCTCCGAAAATTATGTTCTATGGTCTCGGTCTTTCAAATTGTTTGTTGGTGGCCAGCGCAAGAGCTACGTTCTTACAAAAGTTCCACCTGCGGAAACTGATAAGGACTATGAAACTTGGTTTGTTGATAATTGTCAGGTTATCACTTGGATGACGAACAGTGTCGATCCAAATATTGCTGCGAATCTTCTTTACAAAGACACTGCTAAGGCAATGTGGGAAAACCTTGAGCGTACATATTCTCAAAAGACGACTAAGTCTCGTCTGTCAGATATATACACAAAAATTTGGTCTGCCACTCAGGGAGAATCAAGTCTTATCGAATACTACATGCTTCTTACAAGCCTTTTTGAGGAACTCCTTATTTTTCAGCCTGCATGCTGTGATAAACAAGTAGGAGAACGTGCTGAATGGCAGGTTTACAGATTCCTCTCGGGGCTAAATCCAAAATATAAGCCTGTGAAAGATCAGTTTCTGATGGCTGATACTTTACCTACTCTTGAGACCATCTTCGGACGCTTACAGGAGCTAGAGGCTCCGATTCAACACTCTACCACCCACACCTCTACAGAGACGATGGCCTACTATACCTCCTCAGGATACAGAGGGCGTCATAACTATCAAGGAGGACGGGGACGTGACTTAGGGTGTGGACGTGGTCGTGAATCTGGACGCAGCCGTGACTCTGAACGCGGACGTGATCGTGGACGTGGTCGTGATTCTTCTGCTCGGTATCCAGCATGTGTACACTGTGGACGCTGGAATCACCCTTCTGATCGCTGCTGGGCAACGTTTGGCATGCAACCTAATGCTAACAATGCCTATGATGAAGTATCGTATGATGCAACTGCAGAAACATCTACTCAGCAAACCAACGAGGCACAAACCCCATTCACTGCTTCTGAATATGCTCGCCTACGACAACTGCTGCAAGAATCTAGCCCTTCTGATAATAATGTTTCTGCCCCTACTGCTAGCCTGGCTACTACCTCAGGTACAGTAGCAAACTCTGTCTCTGCCTCTAAGCATGCATGGATTATTGATTCTGGAGCCTCTACCCATCTGACGGGAGAAGGAAGTTTGCTAACCTCCTCCCAGCCATCTTCCTCTGTGAAGACTGTTCGGGTTGCTAATGGGGATCATTCCCCAGTAACTGCTGTTGGTACTGTCAACTTTTCTTCCAAACTGCATCTGACAGATGTTCATTGTGCCCCTACTTTTCCTCTCAGCCTTCTATCAGTACAGAGGCTATGTCATCGGCTT
The DNA here is from genome assembly GCA_037367405.1 of Ottelia alismoides. Classification (NCBI taxonomy): domain Eukaryota; kingdom Viridiplantae; phylum Streptophyta; class Magnoliopsida; order Alismatales; family Hydrocharitaceae; genus Ottelia; species Ottelia alismoides. Next base: position 902,004 of record JAZKJV010000287.1, read on the forward strand.
AACTGTCGTGTTATTTTTGATGAGGTTTGTTGTTATTTTCAGGATATCCGGACGAGGAAGATTTTTGGTGGGGGTCATGAGAGGAACGGCCTCTATTACCTCGACATCCCTTCTGATTCCAACTTTGCTGGTGCAGTCTCCATCTCTGAAGATCCTTTTCTATGGCACCTTCGTCTTGGTCATCCTTCTGCTAAAGCTCTCTCTATGATGTTCCCTGAACTTTCTATGTTGAAACCCTTTGAGTGTGAAGCATGTCAGTTCGGGAAACATCATCGAACCTCCTTTCCTGCACGAACTGAGCCTCGTCGTCGTACTCCTTTTGCACTTGTTCACTGTGATATCTGGGGACCCTGTCCGGTCCGAAGTCTAAGTGGTCATAAATATTTTGCTGTCTTTGTGGATGACTACAGTCGATCATCTTGGGTTTTTCTGTTAAAGGAACGCTCAGAAATTAACAATATTGTTAAGAATTTCTTTTACTATGTCAAAAACATCTTCTCCACTACTGTTAAAATATTTCGTTCTGATAATGCATTGGAATTTACACAAAGTGATTTGACATCCTTCTTTGCTTCCCAGGGTGCTATTCATCAAACCTCTTGCCCATATACCTCCCAACAGAATGGGGTAGCCGAAAGAAAACTTCGACATCTCCTCGACATTGCCCACTCTCTTCTTACCCAAATGAAGGTCCCCAAAACCTATTGGGGAGATGCTATTCTCACTGCTGTCCATCTAATCAACAGAGTTCCCTCTGTCTCTCTAAATGGCTCCACACCCTTTGCCTTATTGTATCCAAATGACTCACCATTTCCTCTACCTCTGCGGATTTTTGGATGCACCGCCTTTGTTCACAACTTTCATACTGCAGACAAATTATCGTCACGTGCAATTAATTGTGTTTTTCTGGGTTATTCCCAACCCAAACAAAGAAAGGGTATAGATGCTATGATCCTTGTGGTAAACACTATTATATATCAACTGATGTCACCTTTTTCGAACAAATTCGCTTCTTCAATCAAGATGTGTCTGACATACCATTAGAACTTCCTCCTCCACCAATTGTCTATAAAAGAAAACATGTGTCCCCTCTTGTTCCTGTTCCTCTACCAGTTCCTTTGTTGCAGGAAAATATGCCATCTTCAAGTGGCCCCACCAATACTTCTCCGGATGATCCTCATGAGCTTCCCATTGCCCTACGCAGAACAAAGAGGCAATGCACTATCCATCCTATGTCTAATTTCACGTCCACTGATAGCCTATCATGTTCTGATAAAAGATATGCAGATGCTCTTATGACAATCTCGGTCCCAAGAGACTATCACATTGCATTACAGGACCACGGGTGGCGACAAGCTATGAATGAAGAAATGGATGCTCTCAATTCCAGAGGAACATGGGATCTAGTTCCGTGTCCCGAAGGTGTCAGGCCTGTTGCTTGCAGATGGGTCTTTACTACGAAACATTCTCCAGATGGTTCTATTGACAGACTGAAAGCAAGACTTGTGGCAAAAGGCTTTACACAGACATATGGAGTTGATTACTTCGAGACTTTTTCACCTGTTGCCAGGATGGGGTCTATTCGCACTATCCTCTCTGTAGCCGTGAACAAAGGCTGGCCTGTTTTTCAACTGGATGTCAAGAACACATTTCTATATGGTGATCTTGAGGAAGAGGTTTACATGATGCAACCCTCAGGTTACGAAGTCGAGGGGGAGTATGTTTGCCGACTTCGCAAAGCAATTTATGGTCTAAAGCAAAGTCCGAGGGCATGGTTTGAGAGACTTAGTTCAGAGATTAGCACTCTGGGCTTTCAGAGAACTACATCTGACCATTCAGTCTTTGTCAGAAAACGATCAACAGGTACTGTCATACTAGCTGTATATGTGGATGACATGGTTGTTACAGGTGATGACGATAAAGGAGTGCTAGAAGTGAAGACTTTTCTGCAAAAGGTTTTTGTCACCAAGGATCTGGGGCAACTTCGCTATTTTCTAGGTATAGAAGTCTTACGCACCAAGAAGGGGCTTCATATGTCACAAAGAAAGTACTGCTTATATATACTAACTGAAGCAGGATTACTTGGGTGCAAGCCATCTGGCATACCTGCAGAACCAAAGAAACATTCTACACCAGATGATCCTGCCTTTGAAGATACTACAAGATACAGAAGCTTGGTTGGCAAACTTCTGTACCTTACTGTTACTAGGCCAGACATATCATATGCTGTGAACAGAGCTAGCCAACACATGGAGAAACCATGCTACAGCCACTGGCAAGATGTTCTTCAGATCCTTCGCTACCTGAAGGAATCCCCTGGACGTGGTCTATTCTATGGGGCAAATGGATACACTAAGGTTGCTGCTTATGCTGATGCTGATTATGCAAGCTCACCTGAGGATCGTCGTTCTACGACGGGCTATGCGATGATGGTAGGAGGTAACCTTGTTAGTTGGAGGAGCAAGAAGCAGACGGTGGTTTCCCGATCCAGTGCAGAGGCAGAATATAGGGCAATGGCCCAAGCCACATGCGAAATTACCTGGTTACTGTCTCTTTTGCAAGAACTCAATATTGCTATCACTACTCCTGTTCCTCTATACTGCGATAACAAATCTTCCACTTATATTGCTACAAATCCTGTGTTCCATGAGAGGACCAAACACATTGAGATCGACTGTCATTTTGTTCGTGATGCTGTACGAGAAGGCAAGATTTCTACACCACATATCTCAACAGATCTTCAGCTTGCAGACATATTCACAAAGGCCTTATCAAAGAAGCGCCTTTCCTGGATATCTTCCAAGTTGGGCATGATCGATGGATATGCTCCAACTTGAGGGGGAGTGTTAGAGATTGCAGAAGATTTCCTTCTTTATATTCTATTGTAATCCCACGAGGGCTTTTATGTTAAGAGAATATTCTATGTGGCTATTTGTTAAGAGAATATTCTATAGAGAATATTCTATATTCTAAAGAATATTCTCCTTTGAGCCCTCTAGGGTTTAGTCCTATATAAGGACCCTAGACCTCTTGAATAAACAACGAATCATCTTTTCTTATCATTCTTTCACACTCTGATTGATATCAGAGATACTACTTTTCAACAAGGGATTCCTGTTATATCCTTTTTCTCCGAAGATGAGGTGAAGGGGCTTTAAAAACTAGTTTGTGCCTTAATGCCAATTTTTGAAGGTTAGGAATCTCTCGGAATCCTTTAGGCTGTCCTTGTTGCCAATTTAAACTTGGTGCCATAAATTCATGACACATCCTTTTAAGGTTCATGAATGAAGAAGACTTTGTTTAGAGCCTATGCTAGAGGTGATGTGAAGTTCCAAAATGAATGGGTCAATGTCATGAGGTGGTCATTGTATTTCAGACCAAATCTGAGATCCAATGTTTACACTGTGTGGATGGCCTTTTATCTTTTAAAGTTCATCACTGCAATGTTGGTGTAGATATGTGGCTAAAGCCATTGGTGGAAGGTTCCTAAAATTGGATGATGCGGGAAATGTTGGTTAGGTCCAATTACGTAAGATTCTCTATGGAGATGGACCTAGTGAAACCTCTTCATGAAACTGTGATGGAGAATTGTGCACAGATATTCAACCAAAAAATTATTTATGGAAGTGTTCCTGCTTTCTGTAGACATTGTTGCATGACCATGAATGGTCATACATTAACCAATTTCCTTGAAAAGCCTAAAAGCTTAAAGTTATTCTGGAGGCTTAGTCATTGTCGGCAAAAAAAGTGGGTGGCAAAGGGGGGAGATAAACGAAAGGTGAAAGAACATCAAAGGGTTCAAAGCAACCTTGCGGTACAACGACAATTTGTGTAGGATCCACTTGAGAAAATAAGGGAAAGCTTGAAAATGGCTGATTTCATGAAGAGGTTGGGGAGTAGGGATACAACCCATGCATATTTGATATGCACGGAATTGAAAGGAACAAGAGTGGTATGAGAACACTTTCAACCACCTCTCATTACAATAAAAAAATATTTTGTGTTCATGGTATAAAGGTTCCCTTTAGTTCAATACTTTTCTTGCTTCAATGCCTTGTTTCAGGGCTATGTTGACTATTTCCAGTCTTTGAGGCCATGTGCCTCTCACATTTGAGTGTTCTTGTATGTATCTTTTAAATTAAAGGAAGCGATTATCCGAACTGCACAATATCGGGGTTATGAGTAAAAAATGGACTTTTATGAGTGAATGGATAGACCATGTTATGCATAATATAAGAAAACATCTGTTTTTGGACCTTTCATTCTAAGCTCGTATATATAAGAAACTGTTTTAGAGTTTTGTTGGTTTTTTCTTTAAATGTTAGTTCTTTCACAAGAAAAACAAATATAATCCTTCCACTTGTCATAGACACCATGTTTTCATTCAGGAAGTGGCAGAACATCAGGCGGTTATAGAGATGGAAGGGTAACATTTGGTAAATGGTCCTGTCTGAGTTAGATTCGATACATTTACTAGTACAGTGGATTTATGATCTAGATTTAGTATTCAATATATGTTGTTCAGCTATATAGTATATAATGCTGTGTTTTCAGTATATTTACTCATGGAATGCCAATAGCTTGAAATGCATATAATCCTAACCTTTTAATTCTGGACATGTTAAACTATTTTTTGCCTATTTTTGGGGGTTATCTTTTAATATCATTAAAGGAGATTCTTAGAGCCATTTTAAGGGCTTTTATTAGTTGTGCTCCTCCGAGATATTGCAATATCGGTTATACCCTTCTCTTTTTGGAAATATCACTTGTGTCCCAGACTTCTTGCCGTTCTATCACTTGTGCCCCTCCGTTACTTTGACTGTTTTAAGTTGAACTTAACCATGGTTTAATCAAACATGGTGTAGTTAAGAGGGCATATCTGGAAGAAAAGCCCCCACCTCCCTATCACTCGTCCTCCCTCCTTACCATACAACCTTTCCTCCTCCTATGACTACCTCCTCCTACTGTCCCTTCTCCGCCATTCCCCCTCCAACCCTTTCTCTTCATCCTCTCTGGTCCCTCGAGTGCATCCCTCCGCTTGGTTGCTGCATAGAGGAGTAGCAGCAGCATGTCGACGACGAGAATGCAAATCACGATCAAGTTCTGGAACCCATCGGCACCATACCACCCACATCCCAACATGTGGAGTGGGTGGAGGAGAGGATTAGGGAGGCTGGGGGGCGGATGGAGCTCGGGCCAGAGGGGGGAGGTGTGGGGGTGGAGGGAGGAGCTTGAGGTGGACGGTGCAGAGCCAAGGGGAGGAGCTGGGGACGGAGGGCGGGGGGGGGGGGGGGGTTGCAAGGAGGATTGGGGACAGGGGAAGAAGCTCATGCACAGAGGGGGAGGCGCAGGGGCGGGGGATGAGCTTGAGACGGAGGGAGGCGCTGGGGGCAGAGGGAGGGGTTGGGGGGGGGAGCGGTGGAGGAGCAGGAGTCTAGGAGGAGGAGAAGGGGGAGGGGGAGAGGAAGAGGATGGGGGAGGAGGGAAGGGGGAAGGGGATGTACATTTTAGTCTATTTTTTAAAAATTAATTCCCAATGTGTCCTCAAAGTTAATGCTCGTTTGCATTGGAGATGGATGGCAACTAACCCGAGGGCATAAATGATAGAACGATAAGAAGTCGAGAACACAACTGATATTCTAGAAAAGGGAGCATCATAACTGAAATTGCCATATTTCAGAGAGGCACAACTGATTTTTTCTTAAAACTGATGAACCCGATATTAATGGGCTTTGGGTAGCTCATTAGATAAAAAGTAATATTATTATGAGAGCCCTTCAAGAAGCGTGCATGAAATTTAAAGAGAGTTGAACTCAAGTTATATTCTCCTTAGCCCAGAGATCATCTTCCATAATGAGATCCAGTTGTAAATCTAATTTGGCAGCAACCTTACTGTTCAAATCAGATCCATTCAACATTTGATCACACCTCAATTCTCCATGTTCTTCACAACAGTGGAAAGAAGAAGAAGAGTTGCAAGTCTTAGAATCCATAGCCCACTTTGGTGCTGCTCATCTTTAATCTTAAAAGACAGTCTCAGATTCCAGTATCAGTTTTTAACAGCTCACAAATAGGAGAAAATTGATATGTAAATGCCAATCTGGAATCCATCAGCATTCCAAGGATGCAGCCATCCCTAGATGATTTTTTTTAAACAGCCAATCTCAATCAGCAGTCAATTTTCATAGCAAGAAAGTATTTCTTGCTAATGCTAAATCTCATCAGCAACATTCCTTCATATTTGCTGAAAGTTACTGTTGTCAACAGATGGTGTGCACTTCCAAGAACACCCTTCATGGGATGATCCAGACATCCTTTGCATTAGATGTACTAGAGCGGCCTGCTGCCGCAGTACGTCCTGAACAGCAGTGTTTTTTTGCGTCGCCAAAAGTTTTGAGTAGCTTTTCCAATTTGATTTACCTAGTAGCTTCCTTCTCTGATATAAGAGGACAACTTTCCTCCCCATCCAACATGCTATAAAACTCAGATCACCATTGCATCCCTCTTGTGCCTTGACTATGGTGCTGCCTCGATGAAAATGGTGCCTTTGATGCAAGTAGGCATTGCCACTCACTTCTTCAAGTATGATAGGGTTCATATGGGGAACCCATAGATGTAGGGGATCTGATCTCCATCTTCACTTCAGAGTCATTGAGTCATCGCAGCCGCTTATGCATTCACATCATTGTTGTTTGCGCTGCCTTCTTTTCTCATGAGGCCAAGCGCACCGATGGCGATCCTTGGGGATGCTTTGCTCTATGCCCATCGTGCCTCAGATGCTTGTGCTCTGCTTGGATTGCCTCCTCCCTGTGGCATGGCTGTGCGCCACTCATAATCTTTGTGCGCAATTCTTAGATTTCCACACCTTCATGCATTATTGCTGTCGCAATGGGAGCTCATTGCAGAACAATGATTTTGCATTTGTTGTTTCTCCCTTTTACCTAGCATGCTAGGCTGCCAGCATTATCATCTTATTGCCATTGTTCCTTACAAGAATCGATGAACGTGCAACATGAACACCATGAACTCATCATTAACTTCGATAACACAAATCATAAAAAATAACAAATCTCGAATAATAAATCTAGGAATAATTTGTGATCTGAATAGAAATGTGAAACAAAGAACGCTTGGAAAAAAGGCAATAAGAAACATGATTTTACATCAAACTCTACTCCCTAAGGATCGAGATGAAAGCACATGAGAAAGCCTCAAGGGGTAGGAATTATATTCGTTTTTTTCAATGAGTTTAGGGTGTTGATGAATCTGTGATTCATCACTCTAAAAGTTGAAAATAGAGCTTTGTTCCCGAGTAAATAGCAGCATATTTCCACTTATATTGCATAAATAGCATTCATGCACGCAAGCATAATATCTGCATTTTAGCATTCATATTTGCATTAAATAAGAAGCCAATTTTACTTGTAAATATTCACCTCTATATTAGATAAAATACCTTATTTGTATATATTTTGTACTAACTCCAAAGCTAATAAAACCAACTCTATAGTGTATATATTACTAACACTAATTAGAGAAAAATAACTAAAAAATACCAACTTGTAAAATTACCCAATAAAACCCCAAACCCAATTGGAGACCTTAGACCTTAAAATACACATATCTCTCTCATACAACCTCCGAATTAGGTCTACTCACTTTTAAAGTAATATACATTCAGAGACCTTCGAAACAAGACCAATTTCATTAAAATCGGAGCTCGTATGCAAAACTTGGGTTTTGGGCCCCTTTTATACATTGTACATATTGACCGTTTTGTCCCTGTATTTTAACTTTTTATTTTTTTAATTATTAAAAATCCAAAAAAATTAGATTAAGTTGTAAATATTCTTCTCATATTTTCTCTATTTTTATTTTGATTTTTCTCTTATTGAAAAATGACAAAAAATTACAAAAGATAAAATGCGGTATTTTATATCTATAAAGTACCACCCAAAAATACGTTTTTGTACAGATGATTCCCTTTGATTTTCGGCCCTTCACGAAAGTTGTAGATCTCGTCGAGACGAGCAACTTTCGTGTTGACCACTTTTTGATTTAAACTCTTTTATTATTTCTTTTTGATTTTTGTTTACATTTAACTTTTGAATTTTCAAGGAGCGACATGTGTCGCCACATGTCACCTTTTTTCTCATTATTTTCGGATTTATTTAATTATTTTCGGATTTATTATCATTATTATTTTATTATTATTATTTTAATTAATTTTAATAGCCTACTATATTACTATATTTAATATTTATTTTTATTACCCTTTTACTTCTTCTCCTCTTTCTTTTCTTCCACTCCAAGCCAATAACTCCCCACTATCTCCACTTCCTCCATCTTCTCCATCCCATCTCCAACTTCCCTCTCCTCTCTTTTTATTCACCACCATCTCCTTCATTTTCCATCATCCGCCATTTCAATAGAAAAGAGAGAGAGCTCCGAATATCTGTAGGTGACAGCTACCGATAATCACCGTCGAGCGACGACCTCCGACCACGGCGAGATCCGAGGTGGTCCCGACCACTTCGTCGCAGCATCCATCGCAGGAAGCTGCTCCAGCTTCGAAGGTCCGCGCCACCCTTCTCGAGGCCACGACGACGGAAGCACGGCTCCATCTTCGGCGACCACAGGTAAGTATCCCTCAACTTTTCTTTGTCAATTTTTTTTATCTGACAAAATTTTCTTATTGTTGATTCATATCACAATCTCCACCATCATTACCATCACCAAACACACTATCGAAATCACAATCACCATCTTCATTACATTTTCACCCTCCACAATCCATTACAAGCACCACCATTATCATTATCACATCTCCATTTCCTATTTACAAAGAAAATACAGAAAAAATTGCAAAAGAAAAACAAAAAAATAAAAAAAGAAACAGGGAGGAAGCAGCCGTGCGCCGCCGCCCCCCTGCCTCCACTCCGCCGCTTCCCGGTGAGCTCGCCTCCAGCCAGCCACCGGCGCTCCTCCACGTGGGAAGCCGTCGACGCCATCAACTCCCTCGACCATCGGCCTCCTGCCCGCGCCCCCTCGGCGCCGCACCCCAGCGCCGTGCGCGAGCTCCTGCACGCCTCCTCCCGACCGCGAGTCCCGCGGCCCGCTCGCCATCGCCACCTCCAGGCGCGCCACGCCCCACCGCTCCAGACCTCGTCGACAGCAGCTCCACGCGCGCCCCCTTGCGCCAACCTCCTGCGGCGCCGCCCCGCTCCGTCTTGTCCTCCGCCCACAGCCGCGTCGGCCGTCGATCGCCCCGCTCCTCCTTGCGTCGCCGACGCCGCGCAGCCCAAGTGCGTCTTGCCGCCCCTGAGCGCCGCCTCGACCTTCGGCCACCCTCCCACCGCGCCGTCACGCCCAGCTCGGCCCTTTGCCCTAGCGTGGGAAGAAAGAAAACAGGAGGTCCTTATTTTATTTTATTTATTTTTATGAAATTTGCACTTTCACTTTTATCAATTTTCATATTTGCAGAAGTACCCCTGTGCACAGAAGTCTATTTTTTATTTCATTTCTGTCTTGCTAAAACACCCCTGTCTTTGCATGTTAATTTGGACAAGAATTTTGCATCATTTATGTTATGAAAAATAACATGTTGTAGAGAAATTAATTCTTTATCTTTCAGCTATTTATTTATATTTTTGTGAGCCGTGGATAATTTATTAAAAATCAGAGATTGAAAATCAAAGATATTTTACCCATTTTTGCTCTGAAATTCGTACATCATCATTTATCGCTCCAAAAATTGTGCAAAAATTGTCAATGATGCCTTTAAGTGTGCTTTAATTACTGTCCAAGTTTCGTCTAATTCAGAGTTGTCGTTTGCATAAAATAAATTGTAGAGTGATTTCAGTAATTGATTTTTAATTAGATCCACGAAATTTATTTTCGAGAAATTTCAACTCTCCTGGTTTCCACATTAAAATATCTATTTAAGACAATTTATTCTCTGGAAAGTTTAACTTCGTGGATTTATTACGAATTAAATACTCATAGTCGCTTTATTTTCAGTAAAAAAATCATAAAAAAATCATAAAGTGTCAGAAAAATCCAAAAATATTAGTGTAGCTTCATTTCATCATATTTAATTTCCAGTGAATTTTTCATGATTTTTTCATACCATTTGCACGAAAAATTGCATAAAAACCCCAAAAAATTTGGCATTTTTCATGTGTGCATTTTAAATCCAAAAATTCCAAAAAAAAATACATTTGCATTCATTGTTGGATTAGGTTCTTAGAAAAATTACCATTTGGCTGATTTGGATTAATTTCACATTAAAATTAAAATTAGCTAAGTCGCTTGTTTTCTTAATAACCTAGTTCACTCGCATCTGTGCATTGGCATTTTATTGCATAAAAAAATTACCAAAAAATCTCACTTGGAAAACCGCAATCTAATTCATCTAACTTGATCCCGAGTTGTTCCTTTGCCTCCTTGAGTCGACCCTGGGGCTTGCCCCGGCTAATAAACATCAAACCGCGCATACATTCATTAGACAATTAATTAATTTGTGCGGTTATCTTTGATCGACGCGGATCTATCCGACTGCAACGCACTAGTCAATCATACGACACTTGAAAGGGTAGATTTCCGCACTCGTCAAATGGCGCCGTTGCCGGGGAGGCAAACGGCTTAGGATCACTTTAGAAAATTAGATTTAGGTTTTCCATACACTCGGGTAGTCTGATCCCCGATCCATCTTGTAATTATTCCTTTTTTTCAATTATTTTCTATTTATTTTTTTAATTTATTTTATCTCTCTAATATTTTTATCTTTTTGTGCGAGGGCCCGGGGGACTTGGAGCGGCTTTCTTGAAGTCGGCGCATCTCGAAGTGCATCGGAGGCCGACGATTCGTGGATCAAGTCAGCTGTTGAGACGCCAAAAGGATTTTTCCATTTTTTATTATTAATTTGTAAAAAAAAGTTGCATTTCCAGCGGTTCCCGTTTGGTTTCTCGCGTGTGTAAACATAGTGAAACTGTGTCCCTGTCTGCTGTGGGGTTTGAATTTCTAGACTAGGCTTGCACTAGCGGCTCCTTGAGCCCTACTAGGATTTGCTTGTGCTCGTAATTTTTTAGGACCACACATCACTTAAAAGACACACTTAGACCGCAGATCTAGTCAAATCAACCTATTCTTCACTCGCTAATAGGACTGCCTGTCTAGGTGCGGCTTTTCATCGCTTGCATATCATTTAGTGTAAAATTTCAATTCAGTCTTGCATCCCGAATTGTAGAGAGCTGGAGGCACTGTAAGTATTCTTACTTAAGCATTCATCATCGTTTTCTCGATTGCATCGGCTTTTTCCGATTCTTTCTCTCACGGTTTTCTAAACCTAGGATAAAGGAATTGGGACTGAACGGTAGACGTGATTGCTTGTATGGATTAATACCAGTGACAACTAATCTCTAAAATTGGGACTGCTAATTGAATTGGACCAAAAAAATTGACTAAAATTAACCCTTGTTTGCGGGAGATTAATCCCCGACCTCATTTTCAGGCTGAGTGAGGGTACTTGAGTGTGTGTGAACACCTTAAGGCAGAGCCCAAATCCCCGCCTTCCATATCACGTTCTAACTGATCCTAGCAAATATCACAAGCCGAATAATTTCAGATTCTTTGACTAGTACCAAGTAGCCTCCGCCTGTCTCAGGTAGATAGGGGCGAAATTGCGGTACTCTGCGACAAGCTGCCAGTAACCCCCCGGGGTGAAGTTCCGGCCTTGTCAGCCTCTGCCTGCTTGCAGGTAGATAGGGGTGTGGTCATTGAATCCATCGGCTTGGGATAGGAGCGAAGAAAGGAAGGAGCGGTGGTATCTTAGGCGACAGGTTAAACAGGGAAGACGCATCCGGCTCTAAGCTGACTTCCCTATAGGCCGCGTAATCCTTGCTATCTTGCTTGAAATTCACACTTAAAATTTACAAGATTAATTGGACTCGGTTTCGGGTCCTTCACCGTGTTGAGTGTGAACTCGGGGTTTGCTCTTGCGTTTGTCTTGGAGTCTGTCTGTGTGTGTATCCTGTGTAATTGCACATTTTCTACCTCAATCTTCTTGCATTCATCCTTTCCTCCTCAAGATGTCGGGATATTGGTCCCCATACCCTGTGACCTCTGGTCACTCCTCCTTGACCATATATCGTTCATCTTCGCTTTCTCCTCCGCCATCCACGGGAGACCCTTACCCGTGGTCGACTTCCCCTCAACCCGATCACGAAGTCAGAACTCCGACTGACTTCTCCACTTCTTCGCATTTCTCACCTACTCCATATTCTGACACTCCGGATCCACTTCCTTCTTGGGCTGACTGTCCTTACTCTCGAGAGCTTGCTGGAATCAAAGAATCGAATGAAGAGCAAGCCACTGTTGAGACAGATGATTGGCAAAACTATATGCCCCCACATACTTCATTCTCACCTCAAGTAGGGACCATACAACAATTTACATATACACATCCCGACTTGACCTTAGGGCATAACTTAGTCAATCGAACAAACCGAATAGAGAGGCCTGAACATCATGATTTCCCAGACTTGATTGACTTTAGTGATCAAGCTCCCATTAACCAGCCTTCATTCGGAGAGCCTATACACTCTCAAGATTGGACTCATGAGCTAGACTTATCAGTCTCTATTTCATCATATGAGGCTCCGACCGATACTTTTCATTTAGATGGTCCATACTCGACCCAGAATTACATGCCAGAGTCTAGGTATGTTGAGTATGAGACCCCAATATCTCAGCAGTATCCTCCAATTGAGCAGAATTCTCCCATTATTTGTCATGAGAATTTTGTGGAGGATGACATCTCTAGACTTATTAAGAAAAATGAATCATTTGGTAACAAATTGAGAGATGTCATGGACATGTTGCACTCAATTTTAGCCAGCCTGGGTATGAAAGTAGAGAAGGAAGTAAGTAGAGTTGATGTTGAAAACCGAGCGAGTATCAGGGAACCCACACCGTCTGTACAGCTGGAGTCCATTCTATCTCCCTCTTCTACTAATCCCCTGTCTTCCAATCCAGAGTCTGATCATTCATCTATCCAAAATACCAAAAAAATTGAAAAACCAAAAACCCACATAAAAATTGAAAATGAAAATGACCTAAAAAAATGGATCCTGCCCTAAGGGAAGCACTCGATGAAGAACTGATTTTCAAACTTCCCTTAATAAAGGTCATAGATCACTTTCCCGACCTCAAACAATTTGTGAGAAGTAAATTGATGCCCAAGAGGTCGGGTAATAAGAGAACAAGGACTGAAAGACATATAGTGTCTATGGCCACCTCCTTGGTGATGGGGAGAAAGACCAAGAGCCGCAGAGTGAAGCGGTTGCCCCGAGTTGAATGTGAAATCAAAGACACCATCTTTACCCATGCAAGAATCGATGATGACTCACCGATAAATATCCTCCCGACCTCTGTGTTTGACAAGCTCAAACTCAGGCCAATCAGAAAATCGAGAGAGATCGTTCAGTTGGCTGATCGATCCATCAAACGGTCGAGAGGAAACATTTCAGTCATCGTTACTTTCCAAGGTGCTGTACTCCAGGTGGACTTCACGATCATTGATATCGAGCACCGAGGAGAGTTTTCCCAGTCTCCGATTATTCTCGGGAAGCCGTTCTTAGCCTTGGCTAAGGCGACTATAGATTGCGAGACTCGGGAAATCGATTTTTCAGCATTGGGAGCGCTTCGACCTCATCCATTCTTTGATAAACTTTACTCTAAGGTGACCCGCACATCCGCTGACAGTCATGACCATCGAGAGGTAGATGAGTCCCACCTCTCTGCTACACCTGAGAAACCGATTGTCCGGACGACCGTTGGATCAGAGACTCCCCACGCCTCCACTTCATCAACTGCTTGCACCACCACCATGACAGCTTCTAAGGAGGACTCACGACCGGAATCTATCATTGAGTCGAACACGATATTTGAGGATTGCCTTGATCATTTCAATGATCCGACACAAGAGCCCAATAATACCAAGCCGACTGAGACTACTAGAACCTTCCCGAGACATGTGCTGACCCTTCAGGAATATTACAATCTTTATGGTGACTCGTCTGATGAGGAAACCATAGTCAACACCACACCACGATCCGGACCTTCTAAGGAAACAAGCCAGACAAAATTGACTCCACTTAAAAACACGGTTGCTCCCTCTTCTAGTCGGCTATCTAGTGAGAGGAAGTCGAGAATTGATTCCTCGAGGTGTTCCCCCGAACCTCTCAAGGCGCGTCGCTCTCATCTCCCTCTCAATGATTCAGGTTTTAGAAAATCGACTAAGAAAGTCTCCTTCACCACTCCGGAGAAGGAAGCTTCAGAGGAATCCTCATCTGGTCCGGATAAGGTGATTTATATGAGCGAGCTCAGTTCGGTTGTTCTCAAGCCTTATCTAAGCAAGCAGCCATGTGTCGACCCGCATTGGACGATCCCTACACCTCACTATTATTCATCTGAGGACGATTCCGACAGTGACGCATATGTATATTATCCACCTCCTCGCGTCCGCAAGAAGGTTCGTCACAAACCTTCTTAATCCTTGTATATTCTCACTCTTTCTTGTATATACTTTCTCTCCCTCCCTCCCCAGTGATTCGAATCACTTGCCCCGGTTCGATATCATTTCATGACTATACTTAGGATAACCAGATCCTAAGTATAGGGGGGAGGGTGACATGCGTCTATTCATTATACATTCTCCAGATCACATCTGTCCTCATACTCTCTCCTGTCCTATACTTAGGCTGAGCAGAGCCTAAGTATAGGGGGGATCGATGCCCGCCATGTCTATACTCATCCATTTCCCCTCTTAACCTCGTCCGCCCCATTTTTGATCTTCTTCTACACTTAGGCTGCCAGAGCCTAAGTATAGGGGGGCGGAGCGACTTCTATACATTTTTGTTATTTTAGCTCTCCTACGCTTAGCACGAGCTATGTCTTTTTAGTCGCTTTCGTGCTCTGAGGACATAGCACACGCTAAGTATAGGGGGGCGTATATATATTACATATATACTTTACCCATAGCTCGTACTTTCGCGTATTTTCGCGCATTTTTGTATATATTTTACAATAATTATGGGTGGGTAAAAATTGAAAAATTTTTTTTGTATACTTGTATAATACTTGCAAACCTTTTGTAAAAAAAAAATTAAAATCTTGTATACTTGTATAATATGTACTATATGTATAATACTTGTATAAAAAATTGTAAAATTCTTGTAAAACATACTTTTGTAAAACTTGTTGTAAAACAGGATGTATACCAAAAAATCGTGTATACTATGTACAAATTGTATCAACTAAAAATCGTTGTAAAAAATTGTTGTATACAAAAAAAACAAAAGGCTTCTTATTTACTCTTGCATATTATCTTGCATTTTCAAAAAAAAAAGAGTCTTGCATTTCATTCATAGCATGTCATCCACATCTCATCAGCAAATCTTGCATATGCAAAGTGAAAAGCTAGTGGGTTCTGAACCAAGTTATGAGTAGATATTGAGGATGGACTTGATTTGACCTTAATCCCCCTAATTTCATAGGAACCTTATAGGATCTGGAGTTAAGATTTCTCAGGTCTAGGGACTTAATTCTTTGAGTCTGCAAGTCTATGTTCACATGTCATCTTGATTAGTCTAAATAGAATATCTCGGGCATACGCAGGATTCTTTTAGATAATGACCTAACTTGGACAAGCACAATGCACATAGCTCTTCATTGATGAGGTGGTAAGGAGGTAGAATCCTTTAGCTTGGAGTAGCGCACGGGTGGAAACATCCGTCCTCCTCTAGGGAGGGTAGTGCATCTCAACCTAGTCTGGTGGTGTTAACATCTAAGGACAGGATGCTGTGGGTTGCAATAATGCTTCAAAAGAGGGATAGTCTACTGGCTCAAGAGGAAAAACTCCTGATGTACATGCTGCACCTTGTATATAGTTCCAAAAAAAAAGAAAGAAAAGAAAAAAAATGCAAGAACTCCAAAAAAATCAGACAGGTCCAAGTGAAAAAAATAATACCTGTCGGAGTATGTATATTAGCAAAGAAAATGCAGCAGGATGACTTGGCTACACTGGTCAGGCATCCCGGGATAGGTAGCTACACTGACTACCGTCCATTCTTTTCTCTACCCCCTCCTCTTGAGTCGGTCGCACTTGAACTTAGAAGGGAATACCCCGCTCCTCGAGGAAAGAGTTACTGGACCGGGTTATTGAGTTACCTTGTTAGGGGAGGCTGGTTCCGAGCCATTTCTGATGTGGAGAGTTACATTTCACTTACACAATACAAGTAAGAATCATAGTCATCAGAAATTTGCGTTTGAGGATTTATTCTGACTTGACTGTTGAGGCGTCTTGAATAGAAGACTTGTGGAACTTGAAGTCTGTTAGGTCTTAAGTTCAGGTCCCAATAAGGTTCCGCCACACAATTAATCCAAAGGTCGAGTCAAACTCCATTTTCAACTTTTGTTCATGACCTTGGTATGGAACCCAAAATCATGTCACTTTTGCATTTCATTTAGTTGCTCGGGGACGAGCAAGGTTTAAGTATAGGGGGTTGATGAATCTGTGATTCATCACTCTAAAAGTTGAAAATAGAGCTTTGTTCCCGAGTAAATAGCAACATATTTCCACTTATATTGCATAAATAGCATTCATGCACGCAAGCATAATATCTGCATTTTAGCATTCATATTTGCATTAAATAAGAAGCCAATTTCACTTGTAAATATTCACCTCTATATTAGATAAAATACCTTATTTGTATATATTTTATACTAACTCCAAAGCTAATAAAACCAACTCTATAGTGTATATATTACTAACACTAATTAGAGAAAAATAACTAAAAAATACCAACTTGTAAAATTACCCAATAAAACCCCAAACCCAATTGGAGACCTTAGACCTTAAAATGCACATATCTCTCTCATACAGCCTCCGAATTAGGTCTACTCACTTTTAAAGTAATATACATTCAGAGACCTTCGAAACAAGACCAATTTCATTAAAATCGGAGCTCGTATGCAAAACTTGGGTTTTGGGCCCCTTTTATACATTGTACATATTGACCGTTTTGTCCCTGTATTTTAACTTTTTATTTTCTTAATTATTAAAAATCCAAAAAAATTAGATTAAGTTGTAAATATTCTTCTCATATTTTCTCTATTTTTATTTTGATTTTTCTCTTATTGAAAAATGACAAAAAATTACAAAAGATAAAATGCGGTATTTTATATCTATAAAGTTCCACCCAAAAATACGTTTTTGTACAGATGATTCCCTTTGATTTTCGGCCCTTCACGAAAGTTGTAGATCTCGTCGAGACGAGCAACTTTCGTGTTGACCACTTTTTGATTTAAACTCTTTTATTATTTCTTTTTGATTTTTGTTTACATTTAACTTTTGAATTTTCAAGGAGCGACATATGTCGCCACATGTCACCTTTTTCTCATTATTTTCGGATTTATTTTATTATTTTCGGATTTATTATCATTATTATTTTATTATTATTATTTTAATTAATTTTAATAGCCTACTATATTACTATATTTAATATTTATTTTTATTACCCTTTTACTTCTTCTCCTCTTTCTTTTCTTCCACTCCAAGCCAATAACTCCCCACTATCTCCACTTCCTCCATCTTCTCCATCCCTTCTCCAACTTCCCTCTCCTCTCTTTTTATTCACCACCATCTCCTTCATTTTCCATCATCCGCCATTTCAATAGAAAAGAGAGAGAGCTCCGAATATCTGTAGGTGACAGCTACCGATAATCACCGTCGAGCGACGACCTCCGACCACGGCGAGATCCGAGGTGGTCCCGACCACTTCGTCGCAGCATCCATCGCAGGAAGCTGCTCCAGCTTCGAAGGTCCGCGCCACCCTTCTCGAGGCCACGACGACGGAAGCCGCACGACACGGCTCCATCTTCGGCGACCACAGGTAAGTATCCCTCAACTTTTCTTTGTCAATTTTTTTTATCTGACAAAATTTTCTTATTGTTGATTCATATCACAATCTCCACCATCATTACCATCACCAAACACACTATCGAAATCACAATCACCATCTTCATTACATTTTCACCCTCCACAATCCATCACAAGCACCACCATTATCATTATCACATCTCCATTTCCTATTTACAAAGAAAATACAGAAAAAAATTGCAAAAGAAAAACAAAAAAATTAAAAAAAGAAACAGGGAGGAAGCAGCCGTGCGCCGCCGCCCCCCTGCCTCCACTCCGCCGCTTCCCGGTGAGCTCGCCTCCAGCCAGC
Organism: Ottelia alismoides; assembly: GCA_037367405.1. Taxonomy (NCBI): domain Eukaryota; kingdom Viridiplantae; phylum Streptophyta; class Magnoliopsida; order Alismatales; family Hydrocharitaceae; genus Ottelia; species Ottelia alismoides. The sequence continues at coordinate 920,294 of JAZKJV010000287.1, forward strand.
CACCGGCGCTCCTCCACGTGGGAAGCCGCCGACGCCATCAACTCCCTCGACCACCGGCCTCCTGCCCGCGCCCCCTCGGCGCCGCACCCCAGTGCCGTGCGCGAGCTCCTGTGCGCCTCCTCCCGACCGCGAGTCTCGCGGCCCGCTCGCCATCGCCACCTCCAGGCGCGCCGCGCCCCACCGCTCCAGACCTCGTCGACAGCAGCTCCACGTGCGCCCCCTTGCGCCAACCTCCTGTGGCGCCGCCCCGCTCCGTCTTGTCCTCCGCCCGCAGCCGCGTCGGTCGTCGATCGCCCCGCTCCTCCTTGCGTCGCCGACGCCGCGCAGCCCAAGTGCGTCGCGCCGCCCCCGAGCGCCGCCTCGACCTTCGGCCACCCTCCCACCGCGCCGTCACGCCCAGCTCGGCCCTTTGCCCTAGCGTGGGAAGAAAGAAAACAGGAGGTCCTTATTTTATTTTATTTATTTTTGTGAAATTTGCACTTTCACTTTTATCAATTTTCATATTTGCAGAAGTGCCCCTGTGCACAGAAGTCTATTTTTTATTTCATTTCTGTCTTGCTAAAACACCCCTGTCTTTGCATGTTAATTTGGACAAGAATTTTGCATCATTTATGTTATGAAAAATAACATGTTGTAGAGAAATTAATTCTTTATCTTTCAGCTATTTATTTATATTTTTGTGAGCCGTGGATAATTTATTAAAAATCAGAGATTGAAAATCAAAGATATTTTACCCATTTTTGCTCTGAAATTCGTACATCATCATTTATCGCTCCAAAAATTGTGCAAAAATTGTCAATGATGCCTTTAAGTGTGCTTTAATTACTGTCCAAGTTTCGTCTAATTCAGAGTTGTCGTTTGCATAAAATAAATTGTAGAGTGATTTCAGTAATTGATTTTTAATTAGATCCACGAAATTTATTTTCGAGAAATTTCAACTCTCCTGGTTTCCACATTAAAATATCTATTTAAGACAATTTATTCTCTGGAAAGTTTAACTTCGTGGATTTATTACGAATTAAATACTCATAGTCGCTCTATTTTCAGTAAAAAAATCATAAAAAATCGTAAAGTGTCAAAAAAATCCAAAAATATTAGTGTAGCTTCATTTCATCATATTTAATTTCCAGTGAATTTTTCATAATTTTTTCATACCATTTGCACGAAAAATTGCATAAAAACCCCAAAAAAGTTGGCATTTTTCATGTGTGCATTTTAAATCCAAAAATTCCAAAAAAAATACATTTGCATTCATTGTTGGATTAGGTTCTTAGAAAAATTACCATTTGGCTGATTTGGATTAATTTCACATTAAAATTAAAATTGGCTAAGTCGCTTGTTTTCTTAATAACCTAGTTCACTCGCATCCGTGCATTGGCATTTTATTGCATAAAAAAATTACCAAAAAATCTCACTTGGAAAACCGCAATCTAATTCATCTAACTTGATCCCGAGTTGTTCCTTTGCCTCCTTGAGTCGACCCTGGGGCTTGCCCAGGCTAATAAACATCAAACCGCGCATACATTCATTAGACAGTTAATTAATTTGTGCGGTTATCTTTGATCGATGCGGATCTATCTGACCGCAACGCACTAGTCAATCATACGACACTTGAAAGGGTAGATTTCCGCGCTCGTCAAATGGCGTCGTTGCCGGGGAGGCAAACGGCTTAGGATCACTTTAGAAAATTAGATTTAGGTTTTCCATACACTCGGGTAGTCTGATCCCCGATCCATCTTGTAATTATTCCTTTTTTTCAATTATTTTCTATTTATTTTTTTATTTATTTTATCTCTCTAATATTTTTATCTTTTTGTGCGAGGGCCCGGGGGACTTGGAGCGGCTTTCTTGAAGTCGACGCATCTCGAAGTGCATCGGAGGCCGACGATTCGTGGATCAAGTCGGCTGTTGAGACGCCAAAAGGATTTTTCCATTTTTTATTATTAATTTGTAAAAAAAAGTTTCATTTCCAGCGGTTCCCGTTTGGGTTCTCGCGTGTGTAAACATAGTGAAACTGTGTCCCTGTCTGCTGTGGGGTTTGAATTTCTAGACTAGGCTTGCACTAGCGGCTCCTCGAGCCCTACTAGGATTTGCTTGTGCTCGTAATTTTTTAGGACCACACATCACTTAAAAGACGCACTTAGACCGCAGATCTAGTCAAATCAACCTATTCTTCACTCGCTAATAGGACTGCCTGTCTAGGTGCGGCTTTTCATCGCTTGCATATCATTTAGTGTAAAATTTCAACTCAGTCTTGCATCCCGCATTGTAGAGAGCTGGAGGCACTGTAAGTATTCTTACTTAAGCTTTCATCATCGTTTTCTCGATTGCATCGGCTTTTTCCGATTCTTTCTCTCACGGTTTTCTAAACCTAGGATAAAGGAATTGGGACTGAACGGTAGACGTGATTGCTTGTATGGATTAATACCAGTGACAACTAATCTCTAAAATTGGGACTGCTAATTGAATTGGACCAAAAAAATTGACCAAAATTAACCCTTGTTTGCGGGAGATTAATCCCCGACCTCATTTTCAGGTTGAGTGAGGGTACTTGAGTGTGTGTGAACACCTTAAGGCAGAGCCCAAATCCCTGCCTTCCATATCACGTTCTAACTGATCCTAGCAAATATCACAAGCTGAATAATTTCAGATTCTTTGACTAGTACCAAGTAGCCTCCGCCTGTCTCAGGTAGATAGGGGCGAAATTGCGGTACTCTGCGACAAGCTGCCAGTAACCCCCCGGGGTGAAGTTCCGACCTTGTCAGCCTCTGCCTGCTTGCAGGTAGATAGGGGTGTGGTCATTGAATCCATCGGCTTGGGATAGGAGCGAAGAAAGGAAGAAGCGGTGGTATCTTAGGCGACAGGTTAAACAGGGAAGACGCATCCGGCTCTAAGCTGACTTCCCTATAGGCCGCGTAATCCTTGCTATCTTGCTTGAAATTCACACTTAAAATTTACAAGATTAATTGGACTCGGTTTCAGGTCCTTCACCGTGTTGAGTGTGAACTCGGGGTTTGCTCTTGCGTTTGTCTTGGAGTCTGTCTGTGTGTGTATCCTGTGTAATTGCACATTTTCTACCTCAATCTTCTTGCATTCATCCTTTCCTCCTCAAGATGTCGGGATATTGGTCCCCATACCCTGTGACCTCTGGTCACTCCTCCTTGACCATATATCGTTCATCTTCACTTTCTCCTCCGCCATCCACGGGAGACCCTTACCCGTGCTCGACTTCCCCTCAACCCGATCACGAAGTCAGAACTCCGACTGACTTCACTTCTTCGCATTTCTCACCTACTCCATATTCTGACACTCCGGATCCACTTCCTTCTTGGGCTGACTGTCCTTACTCTCGAGAGCTTGCTGGAATCAAAGAATCGAATGAAGAGCAAGCCACTGCTGCGACAGATGATTGGCAAAACTATATGCCCCCACATACTTCATTCTCACCTCAAGTAGGGACCATACAACAATTTACATATACACATCCCGACTTGACCTTAGGGCATAACTTAGTCAATCGAACAAACCGAAAAGAGAGGCCTGAACATCATGATTTCCCAGACTTGATTGACTTTAGCGATCAAGCTCCCATTAACCAGCCTTCATTCGGAGAGCCTATATACTCACAAGATTGGACTCATGAGCTAGACTTATCAGTCTCTATTTCATCATATGAGGCTCCGACCGATACTTTTCATTTAGATGGTCCATACTCGACCCAGAATTACATGCCAGAGTCTAGGTATGTTGAGTATGAGACCCCAATATCTCAGCAGTATCCTCCAATTGAGCAGAATTCTCCCATTATTTGTCATGAGAATTTTGTGGAGGATGACATCTCTAGACTTATTAAGAAAAATGAATCATTTGGTAACAAATTGAGAGATGTCATGGACATGTTGTACTCAATTTCTGCCAGCCTGGGTATGAAAGTAGAGAAGGAAGTAAGTAGAGTTGATGTTGAAAACCGAGCAAGTATCAGGGAACCCACACCGTCTGTACAACTGGAGTCCATTCTATCTCCCTCTTCTACTAATCCCCTGTCTTCCAATCCAGAGTCTGATCATTCATCTATCCAAAATACCAAAAAAATTGAAAAACCAAAAACCCACATAAAAATTGAAAATGAAAATGACCTAAAAAAATGGATCCTGCCCTAAGGGAAGCACTCGATGAAGAACTGATTTTCAAACTTCCCTTAATAAAGGTCATAGATCACTTTCCCGACCTCAAACAATTTGTGAGAAGTAAATTGATGCCTAAGAGGTCGGGTAATAAGAGAACAAGGACTGAAAGACATATAATGTCTATGGCCACCTCCTTGGTGATGGGGAGAAAGACCAAGAGCCGCAGAGTGAAGCGGTTGCCCCGAGTTGAATGTGAAATCAAAGACACCATCTTTACCCATGCAAGAATCGATGATGACTCACCGATAAATATCCTCCCGACCTCTGTGTTTGACAAGCTCAAACTCAGGCCAATCAGAAAATCGAGAGAGATCGTTCAGCTGGCTGATCGATCCATCAAACGGTCGAGAGGAAACATTTCAGTCATCGTTACTTTCCAAGGTGCTGTACTCCAGGTGGACTTCACGATCATTGATATCGAGCACCGAGGAGAGTTTTCCCAGTCTCCGATTATTCTCGGGAAGCCGTTCTTAGCCTTGGCTAAGGCGACTATAGATTGCGAGACTCGGGAAATCGATTTGTCAGCATTGGGAGCGCTTCGACCACATCCATTCTTTGATAAACTTTACTCTAAGGTGACCCGCACATCCGCTGACAGTCATGACCATCGAGAGGTAGATGAGTCCCACCTCTCTGCTACACCTGAGAAACCGATTGTCCGGACGACCGTTGGATCAGAGACTCCCCACGCCTCCACTTCATCAACTGCTTGCACCACCACCATGACAGCTTCTAAGGAGGACTCACGACCGGAATCTATCATTGAGTCGGACACGATATTTGAGGATTGCCTTGATCATTTCAATGATCCGACACAAGAGCCCAATAATACCAAGCCGACTGAGACTAATAGAACCTTCCCGAGACATGTGCTGACCCTTCAGGAATATTACAATCTTTATGGTGACTCGTCTGATGAGGAAACTATAGTCAGCACCACACCACGATCCGGACCTTCTAAGGAAACAAGCCAGACAAAATTGACTCCACTTAAAAACACGGTTGCTCCCTCTTCTAGTCGGCTATCTAGTGAGAGGAAGTCGAGAATTGATTCCTCGAGGTGTTCCCCCGAACCTCTCAAGGCGCATCGCTCTCATCTCCCTCTCAATGATTCAGGTTTTAGAAAATCGACTAAGAAAGTCTCCTTCACCACTCCGGAGAAGGAAGCTTCAGAGGAATCCTCAACTGGTCCGGATAAGGTGATTTATATGAGTGAGCTCAGTTCGATTGTTCTCAAGCCTTATCTAAGCAAGCAACCATGTGTCGACCCGCATTGGACGATCCCTACACCTCACTATTATTCATCTGAGGACGATTCCGACAGTGACACATATGTATATTATCCACCTCCTCGCGTCCGCAAGAAGGTTCGTCACAAACCTTCTTAATCCTTGTATATTCTCACTCTTTCTTGTATATAATTTCTCTCCCTCCCTCCCCAGTGATTCGAATCACTTACCCCGGTTCGATATCATTTCATGACTATACTTAGGATAACCAGATCCTAAGTATAGGGGGGAGGGTGACATGCGTCTATTCATTATACATCCTCCAGATCACATCGGTCCTCATACTCTCTCTTGTCCTATACTTAGGCTGAGCAGAGCCTAAGTATAGGGGGGATCGATGCCCGCCATGTCTATACTCATCCATTTCCCCTCTTAACCTCGTCCGCCCCATTTTTGATCTTCTTCTACACTTAGGCTGCCAGAGCCTAAGTATAGGGGGGCGGAGCGACTTCTATACATTTTTGTTATTTTAGCTCTCCTACGCTTAGCCCGAGCTATGTCTTTTTAGTCGCTTTCGTGCTCTGAGGACATAGCACACGCTAAGTATAGGGGGGCGTATATATATATTACATATATACTTTACCCATAGCTCGTACTTTCGCGTATTTTCGCGCATTTTTGTATATATTTTACAATAATTATGGGTGGGTAAAAATTGAAAAAAAATTTTTTGTATACTTGTATAATACTTGCAAACCTTTTGTAAAAAAAAAATTAAAATCTTGTATACTTGTATAATATGTACTATATGTATAATACTTGTATAAAAAATTGTAAAATTCTTGTAAAACATACTTTTGTAAAATTTGTTGTAAAACAGGATGTATACCAAAAAATCGTGTATACTATGTACAAATTGTATCAACTAAAAATCGTTGTAAAAAATTGTTGTATACAAAAAAAAAATAAAACAAAAAGGCTTCTTATTTACTCTTGCATATTATCTTGCATTTTCAAAAAAAAAGAGTCTTGCATTTCATTCATAGCATGTCATCCACATCTCATCAGCAAATCTTGCATATGCAAAGTGAAAAGCTAGTGGGTTCTGAACCAAGTTATGAGTAGATATTGAGGATGGACTTGATTTGACCTTAACCCCCCTAATTTCATAGGAACCTTATAGGATCTGGAGTTAAGATTTCTCAGGTCTAGGGACTTAATTCTTTGAGTCTGCAAGTCTATGTTCACATGTCATCTTGATTAGTCTAAATAGAATATCTCGGGCATACGCAGGATTCTTTTAGATAATGACCTAACTTGGACAAGCACAATGCACGTAGCTCTTCATTGATGAGGTGGTAAGGAGGTAGAATCCTTTAGCTTGGAGTAGCGCACGGGTGGAAACATCCGTCCTCCTCTAGGGAGGGTAGTGCATCTCAACCTAGTCTGGTGGTGTTGACATCTAAGGACAGGATGCTGTGGGTTGCAATAATGCTTCAAAAGAGGGATAGTCTACTGGCTCAAGAGGAAAAACTCCTGATGTACATGTTGCACCTTGTATATAGTTCCAAAAAAAAAAAGAAAAAAAAAGAAAAAAAATGCAAGAACTCCAAAAAAATCAGACAGGTCCAAGTGAAAAAAATAATACCTGTCGGAGTATGTATATTAGCAAAGAAAATGCAGCAGGATGACTTGGCTACACTGGTCAGGCATCCCGGGATAGGTAGCTACACTGGCTACCATCCATTCTTTTCTCTACCCCCTCCTCTTGAGTCGGTCGCACTTGAACTTAGAAGGGAATACCCCGCTCCTCGAGGAAAGAGTTACTGGACCGGGTTATTGAGTTACCTTGTTAGGGGAGGCTGGTTCCGAGTCATTTCTGATGTGGAGAGTTACATTTCACTTACACAATACAAGTAAGAATCATAGTCATCAGAAATTTGCGTTTGAGGATTTATTCTGACCTGACTGTTGAGGCGTCTTGAATAGAAGACTTGTGGAACTTGAAGTCTGTTAGGTCTTAAGTTCAGGTCCCAATAAGGTTCCGCCACACAATTAATCCAAAGGTCGAGTCAAACTCCATTTTCAACTTTTGTTCATGACCTTGGTATGGAACCCAAAATCATGTCACTTTTGCATTTCATTTAGTTGCTCGGGGACGAGCAAGGTTTAAGTATAGGGGGTTGATGAATCTGTGATTCATCACTCTAAAAGTTGAAAATAGAGCTTTGTTCCCGAGTAAATAGCAGCATATTTCCACTTATATTGTATAAATAGCATTCATGCACGCAAGCATAATATCTGCATTTTAGCATTCATATTTGCATTAAATAAGAAGCCAATTTCACTTGTAAATATTCACCTCTATATTAGATAAAATACCTTATTTGTATATATTTTATACTAACTCCAAAGCTAATAAAACCAACTCTATAGTGTATATATTACTAACACTAATTAGAGAAAAATAACTAAAAAATACCAACTTGTAAAATTACCCAATAAAACCCCAAACCCAATTGGAGACCTTAGACCTTAAAATGCACATATCTCTCTCATACAACCTCCGAATTAGGTCTACTCACTTTTAAAGTAATATACATTCAGAGACCTTCGAAACAAGACCAATTTCATTAAAATCGGAGCTCGTATGCAAAACTTGGGTTTTGGGCCCCTGTTATACATTGTACATATAGACCGTTTTGTCCCTGTATTTTAACTTTTTATTTTCTTAATTATTAAAAATCCAAAAAAATTAGATTAAGTTGTAAATATTCTTCTCATCTTTTCTCTATTTTTATTTTGATTTTTCTCTTATTGAAAAATGATAAAAAAATTACAAAAGATAAAATGCGGTATTTTATATCTATAAAATACCACCCAAAAATACGTTTTTGTACAGATGATTCCCTTTGATTTTCGGCCCTTCACGAAAGTTGTAGATCTCGTCGAGACGAGCAACTTTCGTGTTGACCACTTTTTGATTTAAACTCTTTTATTATTTCTTTTTTATTTTTATTTACATTTAACTTTTGAATTTTCAAGGAGCGACATGTGTCGCCACATGTCACCTTTTTCTCATTATTTTCGGATTTATTTAATTATTTTCGGATTTATTATCATTATTATTTTATTATTATTATTTTAATTAATTTTAATAGCCTACTATATTACTATATTTAATATTTATTTTTATTACCCTTTTACTTCTTCTCCTCTTTCTTTTCTTCCACTCCAAGCCAATAACTCCCCACTATCTCCACTTCCTCCATCTTCTCCATCCCTTCTCCAACTTCCCTCTCCTCTCTTTTTATTCACCACCATCTCCTTCATTTTCCATCATCCGCCATTTCAATAGAAAAGAGAGAGAGCTCCGAATATCTGTAGGTGACAGCTACCGATAATCACCGTCGAGCGACGACCTCCGACCACGGCGAGATCCGAGGTGGTCCCGACCACTTCATCGCAGCATCCATCGCAGGAAGCTGCTCCAGCTTCGAAGGTCCGCGCCACCCTTCTCGAGGCCACGACGACGGAAGCCGCACGACACGGCTCCATCTTCGGCGACCACAGGTAAGTATCCCTCAACTTTTCTTTGTCAATTTTTTTTATCTGACAAAATTTTCTTATTGTTGATTCATATCACAATCTCCACCATCATTACCATCACCAAACACACTATCGAAATCACAATCACCATCTTCATTACATTTTCACCCTCCACAATCCATCACAAGCACCACCATTATCATTATCACATCTCCATTTCCTATTTACAAAGAAAATACAGAAAAAAATTGCAAAAGAAAAACAAAAAAATTAAAAAAAGAAACAGGGAGGAAGCAGCCGTGCGCCGCCGTCCCCCTGCCTCCACTCTGCCGCTTCCCGGTGAGCTCGCCTCCAGCCAGCCACCGGCGCTCCTCCACGTGGGAAGCCGTCGACGCCATCAACTCCCTTGACCACCGGCCTCCTGCCCGCGCCCCCTCGGCGCCGCACCCCAACGCCGTGCGCGAGCTCCTGCGCGCCTCCTCCCGACCGCGAGTCCCGCGGCCCGCTCGCCATCGCCACCTCCAGGCGCGCCGCACCCCACCGCTCCAGACCTCGTCGACAGCAGCTCCACGCGCGCCCCCTTGCGCCAACCTCCTGCGGCGCCGCCCCGCTCCGTCTTGTCCTCCGCCCGCAACCGCGTCGGCCGTCGATCGCCCCGCTCCTCCTTGCGTCGCCGACGCCGCGCAGCCCAAGTGCGTCGCGCCGCCCCCGAGCGCCGCCTCGACCTTCGGCCACCCTCCCACCGCGCCGTCACGCCCGGCTCGGCCCTTTGCCCTAGCGTAGGAAGAAAGAAAACAGGAGGTCCTTATTTTATTTTATTTATTTTTGTGAAATTTGCACTTTCACTTTTATCAATTTTCATATTTGCAGAAGTGCCCCTGTGCACAGAAGTCTATTTTTTATTTCATTTCTGTCTTGCTAAAACACCCCTGTCTTTGCATGTTAATTTGGACAAGAATTTTGCATCATTTATGTTATGAAAAATAACATGTTGTAGAGAAATTAATTCTTTATCTTTCAGCTATTTATTTATATTTTTGTGAGCCGTGGATAATTTATTAAAAATCAGAGATTGAAAATCAAAGATATTTTACCCATTTTTGCTCTGAAATTCGTACATCATCATTTATCGCTCCAAAAATTGTGCAAAGATTGTCAATGATGCCTTTAAGTGTGCTTTAATTACTGTCCAAGTTTCGTCTAATTCAGAGTTGTCGTTTGCATAAAATAAATTGTAGAGTGATTTCAGTAATTGATTTTTAATTAGATCCACGAAATTTATTTTCGAGAAATTTCAACTCTCCTGGTTTCCACATTAAAATATCTATTTAAGACAATTTATTCTCTGGAAAGTTTAACTTCGTGGATTTATTACGAATTAAATACTCATAGTCGCTCTATTTTCAGTAAAAAAATCATAAAAAATCGTAAAGTGTCAAAAAAATCCAAAAATATTAGTGTAGCTTCATTTCATCATATTTAATTTCCAGTGAATTTTTCATAATTTTTTCATACCATTTGCACGAAAAATTGCATAAAAACCCCAAAAAAGTTGGCATTTTTCATGTGTGCATTTTAAATCCAAAAATTCCAAAAAAAATACATTTGCATTCATTGTTGGATTAGGTTCTTAGAAAAATTACCATTTGGCTGATTTGGATTAATTTCACATTAAAATTAAAATTGGCTAAGTCGCTTGTTTTCTTAATAACCTAGTTCACTCGCATCCGTGCATTGGCATTTTATTGCATAAAAAAATTACCAAAAAATCTCACTTGGAAAACCGCAATCTAATTCATCTAACTTGATCCCGAGTTGTTCCTTTGCCTCCTTGAGTCGACCCTGGGGCTTGCCCATGCTAATAAACATCAAACCGCGCATACATTCATCAGACAATTAATTAATTTGTGCGGTTATCTTTGATCGACGCGGATCTATCCGACTGCAACGCACTAGTCAATCATACGACACTTGAAAAGGTAGATTTCCGCGCTCGTCAAATGGCGCCGTTGCCGGGGAGGCAAACGGCTTAGGATCACTTTAGAAAATTAGATTTAGGTTTTCCATACACTCGGGTAGTCTGATCCCCGATCCATCTTGTAATTATTCCTTTTTTTTCAATTATTTTCTATTTATTTTTTTAATTTATTTTATCTCTCTAATATTTTTATCTTTTTGTGCGAGGGCCCGGGGGACTTGGAGCGGCTTTCTTGAAGTCGACGCATCTCGAAGTGCATCGGAGGCCGACGATTCGTGGATCAAGTCGGCTGTTGAGACGCCAAAAGGATTTTTCCATTTTTTATTATTAATTTGTAAAAAAAAGTTGCATTTCCACCGGTTCCCGTTTGGGTTCTCGCGTGTGTAAACATAGTGAAACTGTGTCCCTGTCTGCTGTGGGGTTTGAATTTCTAGACTAGGCTTGCACTAGCGGCTCCTCGAGCCCTACTAGGATTTGCTTGTGCTCGTAATTTTTTAGGACCACACATCACTTAAAAGACGCACTTAGATCGCAGATCTAGTCAAATCAACCTATTCTTCACTTGCTAATAGGACTGCCTGTCTAGGTGCGGCTTTTCATCGCTTGCATATCATTTAGTGTAAAATTTCAATTCAGTCTTGCATCCCGCATTGTAGAGAGCTGGAGGCACTGTAAGTATTCTTACTTAAGCATTCATCATCGTTTTCTCGATTGCATCGGCTTTTTCCGATTCTTTCTCTCACGGTTTTCTAAACCTAGGATAAAGGAATTGGGACTGAACGGTAGACGTGATTGCTTGTATGGATTAATACCAGTGACAACTAATCTCTAAAATTGGGATTGCTAATTGAATTGGACCAAAAAAATTGACTAAAACTAACCCTTGTTTGCGGGAGATTAATCCCCGACCTCATTTTCAGGCTGAGTGAGGGTACTTGAGTGTGTGTGAACACCTTAAGGTAGAGCCCAAATCCCCGCCTTCTATATCACGTTCTAACTGATCCTAGAAAATATCACAAGCCGAATAATTTCAGATTCTTTGACTAGTACCAAGTAGCCTCCGCTTGTCTCAGGTAGATAGGGGCGAAATTGCGGTACTCTGCGACAAGCTGCCAGTAACCCCCCGGGGTGAAGTTCCGGCCTTGTCAGCCTCTACCTGCTTGCAGGTAGATAGGGGTGTGGTCATTGAATCCATCGGCTTGGGATAGGAGCGAAGAAAGGAAGGAGCGGTGGTATCTTAGGCGACAGGTTAAACAGGGAAGACGCATCCGGCTCTAAGCTGACTTCCCTATAGGCCGCGTAATCCTTGCTATCTTGCTTGAAATTCACACTTAAAATTTACAAGATTAATTGGACTCGGTTTCGGGTCCTTCACCGTGTTGAGTGTGAACTCGGGGTTTGCTCTTGCGTTTGTCTTGGAGTCTGTCTGTGTGTGTATCTTGTGTAATTGCACATTTTCTACCTCAATCTTCTTGCATTCATCCTTTCCTCCTCAAGATGTCGGGATATTGGTCCCCATACCCTGTGACCTCTGGTCACTCCTCCTTGACCATATATCGTTCATCTTCGCTTTTTCCTCCGCCATCCACGGGAGACCCTTACCCGTGGTCGACTTCCCCTCAACCCGATCACGAAGTCAGAACTCCGACTGACTTCTCCACTTCTTCGCATTTCTCACCTACTCCATATTCTGACACTCCGGATCCACTTCCTTCTTGGGCTGATTGTCCTTACTCTCGAGAGCTTGCTGGAATCAAAGAATCGAATGAAGAGCAAGCCACTGCTGAGACAGATGATTGGCAAAACTATATGCCCCCACATACTTCATTCTCACCTCAAGTAGGGACCATACAACAATTTACATATACACATCCCGACTTGACCTTAGGGCATAACTTAGTCAATCGAACAAACCGAATAGAGAGGCCTGAACATCATGATTTCCCAGACTTGATTGACTTTAGTGATCAAGCTCCCATTAACCAGCCTTCATTCGGAGAGCCTATACACTCACAAGATTGGACTCATGAGCTAGACTTATCAGTCTCTATTTCATCATATGAGGCTCCGACCGATACTTTTCATTTAGATGGTCCATACTCGACCCAGAATTACATGCCAGAGTCTAGGTATGTTGAGTATGAGACCCCAATATCTCAGCAGTATCCTCCAATTGAGCAGAATTCTCCCATTATTTGTCATGAGAATTTTGTGGAGGATGACATCTCTAGACTTATTAAGAAAAATGAATCATTTGGTAACAAATTGAGAGATGTCATGGACATGTTGCACTCAATTTCTGCCAGCCTGGGTATGAAAGTAGAGAAGGAAGTAAGTAGAGTTGATGTTGAAAACCGAGCGAGTATCAGGGAACCCACACCGTCTGTACAGCTGGAGTCCATTCTATCTCCCTCTTCTACTAATCCCCTGTCTTCCAATCCAGAGTCTGATCATTCATCTATCCAAAATACCAAAAAAATTGAAAAACCAAAAACCCACATAAAAATTGAAAATGAAAATGACCTAAAAAAATGGATCCTGCCCTAAGGGAAGCACTCGATGAAGAACTGATTTTCAAACTTCCCTTAATAAAGGTCATAGATCACTTTCCCGACCTCAAACAATTTGTGAGAAGTAAATTGATGCCCAAGAGGTCGGGTAATAAGAGAACAAGGACTGAAAGACATATAGTGTTTATGGCCACCTCCTTGGTGATGGGGAGAAAGACCAAGAGCCGCAGAGTGAAGCGGTTGCCCCGAGTTGAATGTGAAATCAAAGACACCATCTTTACCCATGCAAGAATCGATGATGACTCACCGATAAATATCCTCCCGAACTCTGTGTTTGACAAGCTCAAACTCAGGCCAATCAGAAAATCGAGAGAGATCGTTCAGCTGGCTGATCGATCCATCAAACGGTCGAGAGGAAACATTTCAGTCATCGTTACTTTCCAAGGTGTTGTACTCCAGGTGGACTTCACGATCATTGATATCGAGCACCGAGGAGAGTTTTCCCAGTCTCCGATTATTCTCGGGAAGCCGTTCTTAGCCTTGGCTAAGGCGACTATAGATTGCGAGACTCGGGAAATCGATTTTTCAGCATTGGGAGCGCTTCGACCTCATCCATTCTTTGATAAACTTTACTCTAAGGTGACCCGCACATCCGCTGACAGTCATGACCATCGAGAGGTAGATGAGTCCCACCTCTCTGCTATACCTGAGAAACCGATTGTCCGGACGACCGTTGGATCAGAGACTCCCCACGCCTCCACTTCATCAACTGCTTGCACCACCACCATGACAGCTTCTAAGGAGGACTCACGACCGGAATCTATCATTGAGTCGGACACGATATTTGAGGATTGCCTTGATCATTTCAATGATCCGACACAAGAGCCCAATAATACCAAGCCGACTGAGACTACTAGAACCTTCCCGAGACATGTGCTGACCCTTCAGGAATATTACAATCTTTATGGTGACTCGTCTGATGAGGAAACCATAGTCAGCACCACACCACGATCCGGACCTTCTAAGGAAACAAGCCAGACAAAATTGACTCCACTCAAAAACACGGTTGCTCCCTCTTCTAGTCGGCTATCTAGTGAGAGGAAGTCGAGAATTGATTCCTCGAGGTGTTCCCCCGAACCTCTCAAGGCGCGTCGCTCTCATCTCCCTCTCAATGATTCAGGTTTTAGAAAATCGACTAAGAAAGTCTCCTTCACCACTCCGGAGAAGGAAGCTTCAGAGGAATCCTCATCTGGTCCGGATAAGGTGATTTATATGAGTGAGCTCAGTTCGGTTGTTCTCAAGCCTTATCTAAGCAAGCAGCCATGTGTCGACCCGCATTGGACGATCCCTACACCTCACTATTATTCATCTGAGGACGATTCCGACAGTGACACATATGTATATTATCCACCTCCTCGCGTCCGCAAGAAGGTTCGTCACAAACCTTCTTAATCCTTGTATATTCTCACTCTTTCTTGTATATACTTTCTCTCCCTCCCTCCCCAGTGATTCGAATCACTTGCCCTGGTTCGATATCATTTCATGACTATACTTAGGATAACCAGATCCTAAGTATAGGGGGGAGGGTGACATGCGTCTATTCATTATACATCCTCCAGATCACATCGGTCCTCATACTCTCTCCTGTCCTATACTTAGGCTGAGCAGAGCCTAAGTATAGGGGGGATCGATGCCCGCCATGTCTATACTCATCCATTTCCCCTCTTAACCTCGTCCGCCCCATTTTTGATCTTCTTCTACACTTAGGCTGCCAGAGCCTAAGTATAGGGGGGCGGAGCGACTTCTATACATTTTTGTTATTTTAGCTCTCCTACGCTTAGCCCGAGCTATGTCTTTTTAGTCGCTTTCGTGCTCTGAGGACATAGCACACGCTAAGTATAGGGGGCGTATATATATTACATATATACTTTACCCATAGCTCGTACTTTCGTGTATTTTCGCGCATTTTTGTATATATTTTACAATAATTATGGGTGGGTAAAAATTGAAAAAAATTTTTTGTATACTTGTATAATACTTGCAAACCTTTTGTAAAAAAAAAATTAAAATCTTGTATACTTGTATAATATGTACTATATGTATAATACTTGTATAAAAAATTGTAAAATTCTTGTAAAACATACTTTTGTAAAATTTGTTGTAAAACAGGATGTATACCAAAAAATCGTGTATACTATGTACAAATTGTATCAACTAAAAATCGTTGTAAAAAATTGTTATATACAAAAAAAATAAAACAAAAAGGCTTCTTATTTACTCTTGCATATTATCTTGCATTTTCAAAAAAAAAAGAGTCTTGCATTTCATTCATAGCATGTCATCCACATCTCATCAGCAAATCTTGCATTTGCAAAGTGAAAAGCTAGTGGGTTCTGAACCAAGTTATGAGTAGATATTGAGGATGGACTTGATTTGACCTTAATCCCCCTAATTTCATAGGAACCTTATAGGATCTGGAGTTAAGATTTCTCAGGTCTAGGGACTTAATTCTTTGAGTCTGCAAGTCTATGTTCACATGTCATCTTGATTAGTCTAAATAGAATATCTCGGGCATACGCAAGATTCTTTTAGATAATGACCTAACTTGGACAAGCACAATGCACGTAGCTCTTCATTGATGAGGTGGTAAGGAGGTAGAATCCTTTAGCTTGGAGTAGCGCACGGGTAGAAACATCCGTCCTCCTCTAGGGAGGGTAGTGCATCTCAACCTAGTCTGGTGGTGTTGACATCTAAGGACAGGATGCTGTGGGTTGCAATAATGCTTCAAAAGAGGGATAGTCTACTGGCTCAAGAGGAAAAACTCCTGATGTACATGCTGCACCTTGTATATAGTTCCAAAAAAAAAAGAAAAAAAAGACAAAAAATGCAAGAACTCCAAAAAAATCAGACAGGTCCAAGTGAAAAAAATAATACCTGTCGGAGTATGTATATTAGCAAAGAAAATGCAGCAGGATGACTTGGCTACACTGGTCAGGCATCCCGGGATAGGTAGCTACACTGGCTACCGTCCATTCTTTTCTCTACCCCCTCCTCTTGAGTCGGTCGCACTTGAACTTAGAAGGGAATACCCCGCTCCTCGAGGAAAGAGTTACTGGACCGGGTTATTGAGTTACCTTGTTAGGGGAGGCTGGTTCCGAGTCATTTCTGATGTGGAGAGTTACATTTCACTTACACAATACAAGTAAGAATCATAGTCATCAGAAATTTGCGTTTGAGGATTTATTCTGACCTGACTGTTGAGGCGTCTTGAATAGAAGACTTGTGGAACTTGAAGTCTGTTAGGTCTTAAGTTCAGGTCCCAATAAGGTTCCGCCACACAATTAATCCAAAGGTCGAGTCAAACTCCATTTTCAACTTTTGTTCATGACCTTGGTATGGAACCCAAAATCATGTCACTTTTGCATTTCATTTAGTTGCTCGGGGACGAGCAAGGTTTAAGTATAGGGGGTTGATGAATCTGTGATTCATCACTCTAAAAGTTGAAAATAGAGCTTTGTTCCCGAGTAAATAGCAGCATATTTCCACTTATATTGCATAAATAGCATTCATGCACGCAAGCATAATATCTGCATTTTAGCATTCATATTTGCATTAAATAAGAAGCCAATTTCACTTGTAAATATTCACCTCTATATTAGATAAAATACCTTATTTGTATATATTTTATACTAACTCCAAAGCTAATAAAACCAACTCTATAGTGTATATATTACTAACACTAATTAGAGAAAAATAACTAAAAAATACCAACTTGTAAAATTACCCAATAAAACCCCAAACCCAATTGGAGACCTTAGACCTTAAAATTCACATATCTCTCTCATACAGCCTCCGAATTAGGTCTACTCACTTTTAAAGTAATATACATTCAGAGACCTTCGAAACAAGACCAATTTCATTAAAATCGGAGCTCGTATGCAAAACTTGGGTTTTGGACCCCTTTTATACATTGTACATATTGACCGTTTTGTCCCTGTATTTTAACTTTTTATTTTCTTAATTATTAAAAATCCAAAAAAATTAGATTAAGTTGTAAATATTCTTCTCATATTTTCTCTATTTTTATTTTGATTTTTCTCTTATTGAAAAATGACAAAAAAATTACAAAAGATAAAATGCGGTATTTTATATCTATAAAGTACCACCCAAAAATACGTTTTTGTACAGATGATTCCCTTTGATTTTCGGCCCTTCACGAAAGTTGTAGATCTCGTCGAAACGAGCAACTTTCGTGTTGACCACTTTTTGATTTAAACTCTTTTATTATTTCTTTTTGATTTTTGTTTACATTTAACTTTTGAATTTTCAAGGAGCGACATGTGTCGCCACATGTAACCTTTTTCTCATTTTTTTCGGATTTATTTAATTATTTTCGGATTTATTATCATTATTATTTTATTATTATTATTTTAATTAATTTTAATAGCCTACTATATTACTATATTTAATATTTATTTTTATTACCCTTTTACTTCTTCTCCTCTTTCTTTTCTTCCACTCCAAGCCAATAACTCCCCACTATCTCCACTTCCTCCATCTTCTCCATCCCTTCTCCAACTTCCCTCTCCTCTCTTTTTATTCACCACCATCTCCTTCATTTTCCATCATCCGCCATTTCAATAGAAAAGAGAGAGAGCTCCGAATATCTGTAGGTGACAGCTATCGATAATCACGGTCGAGCGACGACCTCCGACCACGGCGAGATCCGAGGTGGTCCCGACCACTTCGTTGCAGCATCCATCGCAGGAAGCTGCTCCAGCTTCGAAGGTCCGCGCCACCCTTCTCGAGGCCACGACGACGGAAGCCGCACGACACGGCTCCATCTTCGGCGACCACAGGTAAGTATCCCTCAACTTTTCTTTGTCAATTTTTTTTTATCTGACAAAATTTTCTTATTGTTGATTCATATCACAATCTCCACCATCATTACCATCACCAAACACACTATCGAAATCACAATCACCATCTTCATTACATTTTCACCCTCCACAATCCATCACAAGCACCACCATTATCATTATCACATCTCCATTTCATATTTACAAAGAAAATACAGAAAAAAAAATTGCAAAAGAAAAACAAAAAAATTAAAAAAAGAAACAGGGAGGAAGCAGCCGTGCGCCGCCGCCCCCCTGCCTCCACTCCGCCGCTTCCCGGTGAGCTCGCCTCCAGCTAGCCACCGGCGCTCCTCCACGTGGGAAGCCGCCGACGCCATCGACTCCCTCGACCACCGGCCTCCTGCCCGCGCCCCCTCGGCGCCGCACCCCAGCGCCGTGCGCGAGCTCCTGCGCGCCTCCTCCCGACCGCGAGTCCCGCGGCCCGCTCGCCATTGCCACCTTCAGGCGCGCCGCGCCCCACCGCTCCAGACCTCCTCGACAGCAGCTCCACGCGCGCCCCCTTGCGCCAACCTCCTGCGGCGCCGCCCCGCTCCGTCTTGTCCTCCGCCCGCAGCCGCGTCGGCCGTCGATCGCCCCGCTCCTCCTTGCGTCGCCGACGCCGCACAGCCCAAGTGCGTCGCGCCGCCCCCGAGCGCCGCCTCGACCTTCGGCCACCCTTCCACCGCGCCGTCACGCCCAGCTCGGCCCTTTGCCTTAGCGTGGGAAGAAAGAAAACAGGAGGTCCTTATTTTATTTTATTTATTTTTGTGAAATTTGCACTTTCACTTTTATCAATTTTCATATTTGCAGAAGTGCCCCTGTGCACAGAAGTTTATTTTTTATTTCATTTCTGTCTTGCTAAAACACCCCTGTCTTTGCATGTTAATTTGGACAAGAATTTTGCATCATTTATGTTATGAAAAATAGCATGTTGTAGAGAAATTAATTCTTTATCTTTCAGCTATTTATTTATATTTTTGTGAGCCGTGGATAATTTATTAAAAATCAGAGACTGAAAATCAAAGTATTTTACCCATTTTTGCTCTGAAATTCGTACATCATCATTTATCGCTCCAAAAATTGTGCAAAAATTGTCAATGATGCCTTTAAGTGTGCTTTAATTACTGTCCAAGTTTCGTTTAATTCAGAGTTGTCGTTTGCATAAAATAAATTGTCGAGTGATTTCAGTAATTGATTTTTAATTAGATCCACGAAATTTATTTTCGAGAAATTTCAACTCTCCTGGTTTCCACATTAAAATATCTATTTAAGACAATTTATTCTCTGGAAAGTTTAACTTCGTGGATTTATTACGAATTAAATACTCATAGTCGCTCTATTTTCAGTAAAAAAATCATAAAAAAATAAGTGTCAGAAAAATCCAAAAATATTAGTGTAGCTTCATTTCATCATATTTAATTTCCAGTGAATTTTTCATAATTTTTTCATACCATTTGCACGAAAAATTGCATAAAAACCCCAAAAAAGTTGGCATTTTTCATGTGTGCGTTTTAAATCCAAAAATTCCAAAAAAAATACATTTGCATTCATTGTTGGATTAGGTTCTTAGAAAAATTACCATTTGGCTGATTTGGATTAATTTCATATTAAAATTAAAATTGGCTAAGTCGCTTGTTTTCTTAATAACCTAGTTCACTCGCATCTGTGCATTGGCATTTTATTGCATAAAAAAATTACCAAAAAATCTCACTTGGAAAACCGCAATCTAATTCATCTAACTTGATCCCGAGTTGTTCCTTTGCCTCCTTGAGTCGACCCTGGGGCTTGCCCAGGCTAAATAAACATCAAACCGCGCATACATTCATTAGACAATTAATTAATTTGTGCGGTTATCTTTGATCGACGCGGATCTATCCGACTGCAACGCACTAGTCAATCATACGACACTTGAAAGGGTAGATTTCCACGCTCGTCAGGTGTGATGGGGGCTTTATATATAGCCATGCCAACTAAACCAAGTCCTACATTTATCCATGTGAGACTAAAAAATCTTCCACGTTAGTCCAATGCACATTTCTTTCAACAAGTATATATAGAATTTGAATTATTGAATTAATGGAAGAGGATAATAGAGAAAAATATTTTCTCCTTATTTCCATGGTGGACGTCCACCATGAGATTATAAGGAGAAATTCATTTTTTAATTTCTCATACAACTAATCTAATTTTTCATGGTTAATAAGATGTGGAATTAACTATTTTAATCAATTATAAATATCCATCAACAATTATGGGACAATTACAATAATCATCCAACCAAAAAATGAATCTAATTCATTAATCTATAATAAAAATGTAAATTCAATTTATATTTATCTAATTACGTGAATCGCATTCACATATATCATAATTAAATATGAATCATATTCATATTAACATTAATTATTATGGATCTATATTCATATCAATTAATTAGTAATAGTGTGAATTGCATTCACATATTCCCATATCAATATATAATAATAGAGGGGCGATCCTATGAGATGGGATTTTGGTGAGATGGTAAGATGGTGCATTCTGGACCACTAGTTCCAACCAAGAGAGAGAAAGGCAGGAGAGAGAATACAGTAACTTGTGGTCCAGAATGTTCCATCTCACCATCTCACAAAATCTCATCTCATAGGATCACTCCTCTATAATAATAATTATTATCTTTATATTTGGTATCTCAATGTACGACTCATAATCTAATTAGGACCTGTGAGCAGCATTCACGGATACTTGAAGATAATGTCAAGGAGGTTGTATAAACCATATATAGTGACTTGAAAAATAGATTTACACTTGATATCGTGGTTTAAACTATTTCGGGCAATCCCAGTTGGATATTTTTTAAACCATTTCTCTAATTGGCTCCGAATCATATCAATTTATATCCTTTTGGATCTATAAATGAATTCCATGGAATAAGATTTAATCCAATTAACTCTTATTTATAGAGCCATAAAGTGGAATCACTAAAATTCAACCTA
Source organism: Ottelia alismoides (assembly GCA_037367405.1). Classification (NCBI taxonomy): domain Eukaryota; kingdom Viridiplantae; phylum Streptophyta; class Magnoliopsida; order Alismatales; family Hydrocharitaceae; genus Ottelia; species Ottelia alismoides. The sequence goes on from JAZKJV010000287.1 coordinate 941,638, forward strand.
TTTCATCAATCTCATGGAATGGAATTGTCATGGTATACAATCTATTATGATTACATCAACGCAGAGTATTCTCAATACTCAAGCATCTTACATACTGGGAAACGTTGATAAAATTTGAAGCTCAAACTCGTGTTTGATTGCCTCCTTCAAGGATTTATCAATAAATTTCTCAATCGATCATTGAGCGGCCACAATTAATCACATGCTTTCCAAAAATATAAATTAATCTTCTTGAACTCTCGTTTTGATTCATAAATGAGATGATCAAGGATTGAATTCGTAGTGACCCAAATATCTCATGAGTGAGCTCTATCTCCCGGTTCAGAAGTGTGAACTTATATGATTCCTTCGAGAGATCATACTTGTCATATTTCCTCACATGAACACCAGCACACTGCTATATAAACCATGCCAGGTCATCAACCTATTGGTCAAGCAATGTGCATACTTGGACACATAGATGCATATCTGTATCTAGTCATAGGATATGTGCATGTTCGTGACAGTGTATGACACATGTCTTCAGTATCATGATCTCGTCAGGTAAACATTTTAACGTTTAGTCAACATTTGGTCCTTTTGATCAACATTTGATCTTTGGTCAACATTTTGACATTTCGGTCGTCATGTTAACTTTTGGTCAACACTTTGACCTTCGTCAACATCTTGACATGGCTTATCTGATAGCTCCAAATCTTTATTCTTATACAGAGCACATGCATCAAGAGGTCATGTAGAAATCAATATTTAGAGAAAGATTTCCATCTCTTTCTTAATTAGATTGGAGATCATTCTTGAATATTACTTGACGACGCTGGGTTGTATCCTCGCTCCAACTCTTTAAATGTGTAATATGGCATTAACCTCTATGATCTAACTCTTTAGATCAACAGATATGTGACATCAAGACAACGATGATGCATTGCCCTAATTATTCTAAGGGAACTTTATAAGTGCAAACACAATTTTAATTTAGATAATGAAAATAAATCGTAACAACTTTTATTGCATAGTGACTCGTAGTGAGCTTATATTTCTAACAATTCTATCTCCGTGCGAGTATGCAAAGTTGAGAAAACATCCACCTTGAGTAGAAATGGTGTGCCCATTGATATATTCACTATGTTTAAGACTTAGTTCCAAGTAAAAGTTCGTTTACACTAAGGTCTAAAGTTCTAGACTTAGTTCACTTCATTATTGTTAAGGTGAAAGCAATAAATTCAAGTAAAAGTTCCAATCGAAAGACACCTTTACTGAAAGCTAAATGAGATAGCCAAAAAATAATTTTTATTTCTCTTTGATTTTTTTTTTCAAATTGTAAATTCGTGGTAGATAATTGTATCTAAATCAATGTACTTAGGTTTTAACTAATAGAAGTATGCAAGCACATTTGGAAATATAATAGGCTTCCCGACCGACTTCTATCTTCATGCAAAATGTTAGTCGACTAACTATCAACTTAATGTAATATGCAATAGTGGTTGCATAATCAAAGCGTTTGATCCAACAACAAATTAAGGTATGCTTAGCATAGTTATGATAAGTTATTGCATTCTAATAACATTAATAGTTACTAAACATTATTCCTTCTTTTTTATGATAATTTCACTTTAAACCCTATGGTTCCTCTCCTTTTGCATCAACGCACTTAAATCATTTTTACACTTTCTACATGTTTCAACATATTTGCATTTCCATTAGAATTCAAAATGAGTTTATACTTTATTAGGTTGCTATATTACACTTACATACCCATCCTCGTCTTATTCTCTCTTGATTTTATTTATTAAGTTATTCTTACCTACTTGAAATATAACATATCAATCACACTATGCACATGACCATATTTAAATCACATCCTCAAATGAAAATAAAACTTCGTTTCATCGTCAAGTTATCAACTTATACAAATTGACATTCAAGCATATTCATATATTTGCATATTTCAAATGAACAATTATAACTTATAATTTCAATCTTTTCCATTTAATTTAAGAAAGGAGAGTTCGTTATTTCTAAATATGACATTGGAAAACCAGTGGCGGTGGCAGAGCAGTGGTGGTGTTGGTCAGCGGCGAGCAAGGTGGTGGTGGCGGTTACGATAGCGAGGGAGAGAGTGGTGGACGGGGACGTCAAGAGATGGAGTAGGTGTTGGTAGTAAATATGGGCGAGGGAGGGTCGCAACAACGAGGGAGTGGGGTACGAAGGCGGGAAGGGAGGGAGTGGGGGATGACAGTGACAAAAGGGAGAGGATGGAGGACGGCGGTCGGTCTGACGATGGACGAGGGCGACAAAAGGATGGTGTGGTGGTGGTGGTGAGGGAGTAAGGCATGAGTGTGGCTTTGGATTTCTCTAGGAAAGAAGGGAAAGAAGAGGGAGGGTGCTTGCACTTGAAATTCCGGACGAAAATTTTCAGCTTAAGTTGAAAAGTTGTCATAATTTGTCCTAATGCCTTTTAGTTAAAAGTTGTCGTAATTTGTCCATCCAACTAAAATGTTGCAGCGAGGTAAAAAACATGGTCATTAGTTTGCATACTAATCATTGAATCTTTTATTGTTTCCGAGATACAGATTTAAAGGAGGGAGCGGATTCTCTGTTGTAGTTGGATTCTCTGCTGTAGTTCAAATGCAAGGATTGTCGTACTCATCTTTTTTTTTGCGAATTTGCTTTCAAAAATTCAATTACATGGATTGAAAGAGAGTCTTTTTCGTCAATAGAACAAAGGGATGTTGTTTGAACCAAGGACGAAGTCTAATACCGGAGGTTATTAAGGGGATCAAGTCCGTGTTCAGTCTAATGCCAGAATGGATCATGGGTGAAGAAAGAGTACTACCATCTTTCGGACGGAGTATAGCCAAGTAGGGGTGTAAGAAAATTCTCAAGTTCGATATTCGCTCAGGTTCGGCTCGCTAAAAGTTCGATTCAGATTCGGTTCGGAAATAAACGAACCGAACCTGAACACAAGTTTAGGCTCGATTAAATAAACGAACCGAACATAAAAATCATAGGTTCGCTCAGGTTCGATTCGTTAAAAGCTTGATAAACATACACATATACATATTTACAAATCCTTATCCATAGAAGTGGACTTATTTTGAGATGAGTGTTTTTATCCCAGGGTAAGTGAATTTGTCTAGAGATAACCAGATATTTACGGGATAACTAGGTTTTATCTCGGTATAAACTATCCAAAAATAAATAGTCACATCATGTTTACACCATCTATCATCTATGGTCTAGTACTTTTCCCTTCTTTATCTTCAAATCAACAGAACAAGTACAAACATTACTTATTGAATATCTTTGCATTATTCTTATTCCTTATCCCCATCTGAATAGATATAAAATATGTTATAATTATACTTTTTCCAAAGAGACGAATCCTTATTAATCTATTTTTTTTTTCAAAAGATGAAGATGAGTTAGATAAAGGAAAAAACTAAATGAATATTTATTCTAACTGTAAATACACATATATATTTCCATTTCTCTTCTTTTCTCTCTCTTATTAGAGAATTCTTAAGTTCGATATTCGCTTAGGTTCGATTCGTTTAAAGAGGTTCGATTCGGATTCGGTTCGAAAATAAACGAACCGAACCTGAACACAAGTTTAGGCTCGATTAAATAAACGAACCGAACCTAAAAAAACATAGGTTCGCTCAGATTCGGTCCGTTTACACCCCTATAGCCAAAGTGGTAAGACATCGATTTTTGGTAACATCATTCAAAGGAAATGCTATTAAAATATAGTTGTTGGAAGCTTGAAAGCTATCTTTGACTTCCGCACATTGCCTTCCCAGCCCGACGGAACGAACAAGGAAACTTGCAGACAGGCTTTTTCATACCGTTCACTTGCATCATTTAGACAAGTGCTCTCCGAACCATGCAATAAGGTCACCTATAACACGGCTTGAGGATCTGGATTAACCTCATCCTAGTTCCAAGGAAAAGAAATGCCACTTCCAGACGATTCACGATCAAATGTAGTTCTACACACCGATCAAATTTTACCTAAATACGGCATTTTTTGCTATTTTATCTTAAAGGTCACAATAAAAGTCAATAATTAAAGAACTTAAAACCCGTTTCTAAAAGGACTGGACCTTTGACCGTTACGATGAAATAGCTAGAAATGTCAGATTTACGTGACATTTGATAGAACATAATTTATAGTTTCAATCCATGTGATTGGATTTTTTAAAATAATTTTGTGAAAAAGAAGAAGAAGGTTACAGGCTACAGCAGCTCCTGTTATGGTTTGAACTAAAGCAGAGGACCTGCTCCCATTCAAGGAATATGCTAGGGCTTCGATTGGAACGAGGGAGAGACAGATCATCTTAGTGACTTGAGCATCCGGAATGAAAGAATGGCGATACAGGCAGATCATCTTTGGACTTAGTAGTATAATAAATGATTGGAAAGGAAGCTACAACCACATTACTGTTAGAAAAAAAAAAGAAAAAAAAGGAGGAAATAGCATTAAAGCATAACCATGAAAAATAAAGAAACTCCCATCCCGTCGAACCAAGATGTCTAGTTGCCGGAAGCGACGCTACGGAGAACGACGGTGTCGATGGTGAGACCCGGTCCGAGTCCCAACACCACACCCCACTCCAACCCGTCCCCGGTGGTGGGGAGACCTTGCGCGAGGCTGCGCTTCCTCATCTTGTCCATTATGAACAGCACGGAGGCGCTCGACATGTTGCCGTAGTCGCGGAGCACCTCCCTCGACGCCCACAGCTTCTTCGGGTCCAGCTCCAGCTTCGCCTCCAGGCTGTCCAGGAAGGCCGGCCCTCCGGGGTGGACGATCCAGAACAGCGACTCCCAGTCCGCCATCCCCAGAGGTCCGAACGCCTCCTTCATGCACGTCTCGATGTGAGCGGCGAAGATGTTGGGCACGTCCCTCTCCAGGTAGAACGTGAGCCCTCCTTCCAGCAGCTGCCCTCCCACCCCGCTCTCGCTGTCGGGGACTATCCTCTGCGCCGCCGACACTATCTCGAAGACGGGCTTCTCCACGTCGGCCACGGCGTCTGCTCCGATCACCACAGCCGCCGCACCATCGCCGAGCACCGCCTGCCCGATGAGGCTGTCTAGGTACTTCTCGTTGGGGCCGCGGAACCAACCCATCGTCATCTCGGCGCAAACGGCGAGCACACGGGCACCCCTGTTGTTCTCGGCGATATCCTTGGCGATGCGGAGGGACATGGCTCCGGCGAAGCAGCCCTGCATGTACATCATGGTCCGCTTGACCGTGTAGGGGAGGCCGAGGAGCTTGATCAGCCGGAGGTCGGCACCGGGCAGGTCGAAGCCGCAGGTGGTGCAGAAGACAAGGTGGGTGATGTCGGACTTGGGTCGCCCCCATTCCTTGATGGCCTGCTCCGCAGCCCTCATGGCGAGGCGCGGGACCTGCTCCACCACAAGCTCGCGGCGCGTGTTGAGAGATGGCTCCATCCACGTGCAGAGGTTGGGATGTTCCTTCAGTATCTCCTCCGTGAGGTGCATGTAGCGGTTCTTCACCTTCACCGCCTCGCCTGCAACAATAATGTAATCATGCATATCAGGAACCGCGCACTTGAATCTATATAATACATATCACATATACGTACGTAGCAGCTAAATTAAATAGTGTACGTACAGATGCGCTTGAACTTGGATTTGAGATGGGTCAGGTGCTCGCTGTTGGTGACGCGGAAGTAGTAGTCGTGGTACGTGCTCTGGTCGACGGCGTTGGGAGGGTTGGCTGTGCCTATGGCCAACACTGCCGCCGTCCCATCCGATCTCTTCTGTCCGAGCTCGCTCGCCATCGGTCGAACTGCTAATGAACGAAGGATCTCTTGGAGAATAAGAAGGCTGATGGTCGGCTTTTGAGGAGGAGGGTAACGACTTTTATAAGAACGCTGATGGTTGGGATGGTTCTGTAACTGGAGTCGTCGCCACCAACTCCCACCAACAAGCACGAGGTTAGACCAGTTGGGGGTTGGTGCCTCTTTGGCTGTAGATCATATCAATCGTGATATCACTACCGCTCATTATATTATCTCACGAAGTGCCTTGGCGATATGTAACATGTGGAACTATCCTTGAGTGTTCTAACTTCTAAGTCAAAAGGAAAAACATGTGGCACTATCCTTGACGAGTCCACTTACTAAAGCGCGGTTGGTGTGGGGGATTTCGCGGTCCCTTCAGATGTTTTGCACCTTTGTTAATTATTACTGATCCTTTAATTATCCATGATACGTACAACACATCCTTTACGTTTGGATGAGAAATACGAATCAGATCGTTTATATTAGTTCGTCGTAACAATATATGATGCTTTGACTGTATTATGCAAATCTGGTTGTTGGATATTTGTTGACTGTTTTGCATGGGTTGTGGGCCTTGTCTCTACAATATTTATTTTTTTTAAAGAAAAATATGAGGTCTCAAGCGTATTCAAGTTTCGCATTTTCAATTGGCTTAATGGAGACAGCCATTCGAATTTTCATTATGAAACACGAAGAGTAAAAGATATTTAAAAGGCATTGCTCTTTTAGTACATTCCGAGAAAATGATCTAATAACAGGAACATAATTCATAGAAACAGGTATTAATATATCCAATAGGAGATGAATGATAAAATTTTGATAATGCAGAAGTCATTAGCTTATTGTAGTCAGCATATGCTGGACGAAGATTATCACAACAGCTCGTGCTTTATTCCTATCAGCCGTTCAAATGATATGGGATGACCAAGATCAGGTGGGAAACCGCTTGATATAGATCAGGTGACTCCCTGCTGTAACAGCAGAGGATCCGCTCTCCACAGCACGAGCTGCTGCAGTGAGCGTCGTAGTATGCCCACATGGATGTGATCTCAGTACCTATACGAGTACGACGAAAAGGACGCATGGCCTATCTGCTCAGATCACTATGTAAACTGTAAATAATTTGTAATACAATCATCATTGGCAGCAATTTACAAAAAAAAATAAACCCATCGGGTATTATCTCACTGATCCGAGTAGGTCTTCTAAGCTAACATAAGATTGATGACCATAACCACAAAACGTCACGCCAATACATTACACCTTCCCCTCCTGCAGCAGCAGACATAACACATGCATAATCTTAATTATTACTCTGTACAAGATTCTCCGTTCATTTGGACTTTCAAAAACTTTTCAAGTTAATATTCACTTGGATTCAATCCAGTAAAATTTCGATTCAGATTTGGTTCGAAAATAAAATAATCAATTTCAAATATAGATTTAGACTTGTTTATATAAACAAACCGAACATAAACACTACAAGAAAATGAGTTGTGGCCACGGAATGTGACTACGGAAACTTGTGGCCATGATAATTCCGTGGCCACTAGTTTCTCGTAGCCACAATCTATGGCCATAGTCTTCATATAAGAGTTGTGGCCACGATAAGTTCTGTGGACACTTGTAGTGACCACGTCATATCCGTAGCTAGAGAATTCTCACGACGAGACTTGTAGCTACGGCTACTGGCCACGACGTGTCGTGGCTAGAGCTCAATTCTGTGGCCACAAACCCCATATATGTGGCCATAGTTCTGTAGCCACAACTTATTTTCCTTGTAGTGAAAAATTATACGTATGATCGTGTTAGATTCGCTTACACCCCTCCCTTAAGATGTTTTAATTTGAAATTGAGCGCATCAAACGGCATTGATGTTCTTTATCATTTGCTTCGGGTGCAAGCCTTCAGGACACATACATCGCCAAAGCATTCCAAAACCACAAGACAAGAACAATTTAGTGAGAAATAAAAAACAAATGAATAAACACTATAATAAAATTAAGCTATAGTGACGCTTTTTTTCAAAATCTGTCACTAAATTAGCCGTTGTTAAATAAATAACGACGATATTATTCGTTGTGAAATGCGTTTTTGTACTTGAAATTAGCGACGAATAGTATATATGTCGCTATATCATTAGCAACGGTCCACGTAGCAACGCTTATCCGTCGCTATTTTTCAAAATATCAACTAATCGTCACTATTTTTTAGTTCAAAATTTAGCGACGATTAATCGAAAGTTTGAAAAATAGCAGCGGATAAGCGTTGCTATGTGGACCGTTGCTAATGATATAACGACATATATGATATTCGTTGATAATTTCAAGTATAAAAAATCATTTCGTAACGAATAATATCGTCGTTATATATTTAACAAAGGTTAATTTTATTGTAGTGAAACAGATGTACCACAACAAAAAAAGAAAAAGAAAATCACCCCAATTGAACCTATGCAAATGGAATGCCGACCGACAGCCCAGGTGGGCTGGCAAGCAGTAATGATGTGGGTGTAGGGATGCAAATGGTTATGGATATATCGGTATCCGATCCATCACCGTATCCGTTTTATACAAATTTTGTCATATATATCCGTATCCGTTTTAAAATAGATATGGATATGGATATTATTTTGATATCCGCCAAACCTCCGTATATGTATCCGTATATCCGTTTTAGTATATAAACGTAGTTACAGATTTATTTCTAACCATATATAACATATTATACCTTCTTTTACCATACTGGTATAATTTTTATGATACAAACACATTTAGTAAATTTATATCATGTGTTTTCCATCCAATTTATATATTTAAGTCAATTTTATAGAGTATTTCTAACATTATTCATATACGATCAATATCCGTTTTACATTTGTATCCGTTTTTTAAGGATATCGTAAGATAATTTTAATATCCGTCAATATCTATATCTGCATCTGTATTTGTATGTAAAAACGGATAAGGATATGGTAATACCTATATCTGTATCCGTATCCGTCTGTTTGCATCCCTAAGTGGGTGGCATAGGTCTTGGAGGGACGGCTACATGCTTGGAGGCTATAGTGGTGGATGATTGCAGCAGAGGGAATTGTAGGATGGCAAGGTGTTAGTGTGTTAAGGGTGAGATAGGAAAGGACATATGTGTAATGAAGCTGCTCATCGGAGTTAAAGCGAGTGCAAATAGGAGGGGAAGGTAGGCCACACTAGGTGAACAAGTCTACAATTAGGACTATCACAAAATTCTCAAGTTCGATATTCGTTCAAATTCGTCTCGCTAAAAGTTCGGGTCAAGTTTGGTTAAAAAAAAACGATCCGAACCTGAACAGACGATTAAATAAACGAACTAAACCTAAAAATTGTAGGTTCTCTCAGGTTTGAATCGTTAAAAGTTAGATATACACATATTTACAAATCATTGTCTGGATAAATGAATTTTATTTTGGGGTAAGTGGCTTTTATCCTGCGATACGTGGCCTTTATCTGTATAAACTATCCCAAGATAAACGGTCATCATGGTTACAATATCTACTATCTATATGTCTAGTATTTTTCCCTTCATTATCCCTCAAATAATATAACAAGTATAAACTGTATTTACCCTTTATCCCCAACTTATTTCTTATCCCTCATCCGAAGATATAAAAATATACTATAATTCATGTTTTTTTCAAGAGATAAATCATTATTGACATTTTTCAAAATATGAAGAAGAGTTAGGTGAAGAAAAATACTGAACGAATAATTATTCTAATTATATATATTTCCATTTCTTTTCTTTTTTCTGCCTCTCATCAGAAAATTCTCAAGTTCGATATTCTCTTATATTTGATTTGATTAAATAGATGTTCGATTCAGATTCGGTTTGAAAATAAACAAATCAAACTTGAACATATGTTTAGACTTGATTAAATAAATGAAACAAACCTAAAATCACTATAGGAAAGTATGGAACAGGAGACAATCAAATTCGACCCCCTTTGATTGGATAACAATCCCCTCTTATCAGAGGAGACGGTTGACGGAGTAGCAAATCATCCTAAGTTAATTTGTCATTTTTATGTTGTAGTCGGGCAATCGGGATCAATAGAAAATAACCACACTAATCGATAAATCAATCGAAGTGAATTAAGTGTGGTTTTGTGTATATTTAACCTAGACAAGACCGAGGGTCGACTCATGGAAGTAAAGGAATAACTTATGATGCAAACCACACTTAATGCATGGTTTTTGGAGAAATATTTTTGGTATTTTTTTATTCAATAAGAAAGCAAATGCAAATATGCTATGGAACTGGATTCTTAAAAAAATAAGTAACATAGCCAAATTAGTTTTAACATGAAATTAATCCAATTTAGCCAAATTATATTTTTTACAAATGCAAAATGTATTTTTTAGAATTTCTAGATAAAAAGGCAACAATAAAAAATGCAAACTTTTTAGGGAGTTTTATGATTTTTTTTCATGCAAACAGAAAGCATATATTATGAAATTTGAAAAGGAACTCAAATGCGATGAAATGAATCTACACTAATTTTTTTGGAAATTTCTGATAATATATAATATTTTACGTTTTTTTATTGAAACAGAGTGATTGTGACTAATTAATTTCCAATAAATCCATGAGATCAAATTATCCAAAAAATCAATTTATCTCAAATAGATATTTAAATGAGCAATCCATGATACTTGAAATTTCGCAAAAATATTGTATGTGGATTTAAGTAAAAATCAATTACAGAAATCACTTTATAATTTATTTTCGGCACAAGACACATCCATTTTAAATGAAATTTGGATAAAAATTAAAGCACAATTAGACGCATCATTTTTGAATTTTCAAGAATTTTTAGAGCAAGGAATTAATGCATGCGAATTTTAGAGCATAAATGGGTAAAATATTACTGAATTTCAAACTTTGATTTTTAGTAAATCATTCAAGGCTCGCAAAAATTAAATTAAATAGCCAGAAGATGTAGTATTAGTTGAACAATAAAATGCAATTTTGAGATCTGAAAATGATGTAAAATAGAGGTTGAAATTACAAGTCAAAGGCATGGGATCTTTGCAATATAGAAAATAAAAACTTAACAAAATAAAGTTGTGCCTAAGGGCACTTCCTTAATATATTATACCTCCAGGGCTGATTTCGCAATTTTCCCCAAAAATTGTACTCCTCTTCTTCGTGGAATACGTGGATTCCAAGAATGGAACCCACTTTCCCCATGGCTAGGGCAAGGCGGGTGGCGATAGCGGATGGAGAGGCGGCGCAGCCGTACGCGGCTACACAATTAGCGGGGGAACAGGGGGGCGGCGTCACACGCAGTGGCGGAGATGGTGGCAGCTCGTGAATATGCGACTGGGTAGCGTGATGGTGCATGCGCAGGTGTAACAGGCTCACTGCTATTGGTTGCACGGTTGCGGGAGAGGGGTGACCAAGGGTGCGAGGGGGTGACACTGTCGCTGGGAGGGCTGGGAGGCTGGTCGGAGCAGGTGCAACGACGACGGGGCATTACGGCCAGGGGCACGATGGAGCACAGTAGCAGTAGGGACGGTTGTTATGCATCCGCAGGTGGATACGCACGTGGGTGCGGGGCGATGCACAGTGCGGATGCACGTGGTACTTCTGGGAGAGGTGTCTCCTGTGTGCATGGTGGGCAGTGTGGCAGAGGCGGAAGCAGCGGCGTTGGCCACACGTTGGAGATGGGTGATGGACGACAACTGTGTGATGCAATTGTTGCAAGTATGTGTGTTTTTTTTGAAATAGGAAATCATAATGTGAATGAAGTCGTGGTGTGATTTAGTGATGATGTGGTGATGGTATGAGTGATGGATGTAGAATAACAAGAAAAATAATGAGTGTTAGATTTTAAAAATGAGGAAAAGAAAAGGGTAACTTACCTTTGATTTCACCGAAGGATGGGACTGCGGTGCGTGGCTCCCGTCATGGCCTCAAGCATGTGGCGAAGAATGCGAGGTTGCGCGGTGATGTGGAAGAGACTGCGACGCGCAGCAGAGCTCCGCAGATCTCACCAATGGCCGATGAAGAGACTCATCATCGCTCAACGCCAAAGGTGGAGCTATCATCTCGGAGCTTCGACGGGGCTGAAATTCTCTCCTCTCTTATTTAAGGAATTGGCGGATGAAGAAAAAATGAAGAAGAAGAAAAGAATATAAGGAAGAAGAAGATGTGAGGTTAGAAAAAGGTGGAGGTAGAGGAGTTGAATGTGAAGTTGGTATAGAGAATGGAAAATAAAAATAAAATGAAAAAGGTTACTAAAAAGAGAAAATAAAATAAAGAGAAAATATAAGAGAACGGAGAAATTACAAAACTAAGTCAACAAAATAAAACAAACAATATGTACAAGATTTTTTTGGTTTTTTAGTTTTAATTATTTTTTGTCTTTTATAATTAAAAGATATTTATAAAATAAAAGTAAAATAGTAGAAATAAAATAAAACATACATATCTTTTTTGAGATTTTTGATAAATAAGAAAAGCAAAAGAAAATGGAGGAAAAGAACAATATTCACACTATATACAGAGTCATATTGCATTATTTTCTACAGTAAAATAATTTATTTTTATTTTTATAATTATTTAGTTTATTAAAAAAATTATAATAAAGAAATTAATAGGAAAATAAAAAAATAAATATGAGTTAAATTTGTACATAAAATGTTAATATCAAATTATTACCTTGTATATAATATACAATAGGTCCCAAAACTGATATTTTGCAAACGAGCTTCGATTTTAATGAAACAGCTTTCATTGGATAGATAACTTTCTAACTTGAACTTTAAAAGTGAGTTGATAAATTTGGAGTTCATATGGAGCGGGAATGTGGTCAGGAAGTTGGAGTTTATGGCCTTTTCTCTTTGAGATCTAGGAATATTTGTTTATGGTGGAATTTATTTTATATTTCTATATTTTTATATAGATATAGCTTTTTATTATTCAATTATTTTGTACAATAAAATATACAATAATTAATTTATTTTATTTACAAAAAATGTTTTATTAATTTATTGATTTTAAGGGTATTTATTTGATATTTGGCTCAAGAATTCAGCTAAGATTAATATAGTGAGATGATGAATCACGGATTCATCACCCCCCTATACTTAAATTTTGCTAGTCCTCGAGCAAATAAAGAATGTATAAGTTGGATTAACCCCTGATTGTGCATGTGAATGCAAGACTTGATCCGTTAAAGAACTCTCGGATTTAGTGGTCCTAAAATTCTAAGTTGAACCATGCTCTAGTCAAAAGGTATCCAATTTCCCTAATCATAAGACTCTCTTTATATACATATATAATAAGGATAGGACATTAAGTGTGGACTGCAGTTACAAGAGTAGAGTCGCAACGTTACCCAAGGTTCCAATCCACGATGACTCTCCTAAGAACACAATAATCAACACTAGAAAATAAATCATTTCTTGCATTCAATCCACCATCTCTTTAGTTGTCAGACTTAAAAGTGAAGATGGAAAGCCAGTTGATCGAGGGTATAGGTTTGTGTAATTTCTTCTCCCCCTCTCATTGGAACAAGGATCCTCTCGAGTGTATTATTAACTCAACATGTGTTTTTTTGGTATTGATCAATGTGTCTGTCAAGAGAAGTTGGAATCGTCTTCACTTGTTTTCTTAGGAATACACCAGGTTGTGTCTTTTTTAAGTATCTAATATACCTTCTACACCCAGTTGTAGTATTTACGATGCAAAGTCCTTTTTGGGTGCTAGCCTGACTCCTTGTCGTAATAGCTTTGGTCCAAGTGGACACTTTGAAATGTGGGAAGCGCTCGCCTTTGGTGGAAGCTCTTTCTATTAGTGTAGAGCTTTTCTTTCTCTCTCTTTTTTGAATTGTGTCTAGCTCCACTGCTTTTACTAAGTTGGCACACACTGATCAACAAATTTTTAGATTTCATCACACCCTGGTACATAGGTCAATATCAAGAGAATAATACAAGAAACATGTTCTCATAGTGGCTCAAGGTGCTCACACTCGAGTTTCATGAAGCCTTCACTGATTTTATCCCATTCTCAAGCATCATAAAATCAGTCCAAACTCAAATCCCTCATCTCAATTCCTTAAGTGAAATTTCAACTCATCTCATCATAACTGCAGTCGTGCATGTGAGGTGTTGATCATATTCTTAAGTAGAGACTAAGTATGAAACATAGCACACACACATTTGAAACTAGGAAAATGTGAATAACTAAGTCAAAGACCCTAATGACTAAGGATGGTTAACTCTAAATCTCAAAACCTCATAAAACCAAATGTTCTTGAAACTTCACTAGTCTTTGAACTGCACTAGTCTTATGTGAATGTGTAAGTGTCAGAGACTAAACTAACTCATTAGTGAGTATTTTTTGATTTTTTTTTGAAAAAGAAAGGAAAAGAAGAAAGATTTAAAAAAATATTGTGAAAAGGAGGAAAGAAGAGAAAAAAATATTTTTTTTAGTTTTAAAAAAATAAAAATGTTTTTGATGTTTTTTTAAAAAGTATAATTTTTTAAAGAAAGGAAAAGAGAAAAGATTTTTTTTGAAAAGGTTAAAAAACTATTTTTTTAAATATTTTTTAGAAACGGAGATTTTCTATTATTTTTTGAAAAGAAAGAAAAGAAACAAAATTGTGTTTTTTTTTGTTATACCCCTAATTTACAACAATTTTTACAAAAATTTATCCACAACCCCTTATTTTTTTCATTTACAAACAAGTCAAAGTACGAGTTATGGGTAAAGTATATATGAAATATATACAAACTTTCCTATACTTAGCATGTGCTATGTCCTCGTGGCACTAGGTGACAAAAAGTCATAGCTCGTACTAAGCATAAGTAGGTGAAAAGAATAGAATTCGACTGACCTCCCTTATACTTAGGCTTTTGAGGGCCTAAGTACAAAATAAGACAAAAATGAAGCAGTCGAGGGCAAGAGAAAAAGAATAGAAGAGGAGATGGAGAATACACAACGAGCATCGACCCCCCTATACTTAGGATCTGGTCAGCCTCAGTAAGGGAGAGACACAAGACTAGGGGACCGATGAGAGATAGGAGAATATACAAAAAGAAAATAAAAAGAAGAGAAAGTGCAACTCGGGTCACTCAACCCCCTATACTTGGGATCTAGTCATCCTAAGTATAACTACAAAATGAAAATGATACGGAACTGAAGAGAGTGATGCAAATCATGGGAGAGGGAGGGAAATAAAAGAAAGAAAATCTATACAAGGAGGAGTGAGAATATACAAGGATCAAAAAGGTTTGTGACAAATCTTCTTACAGGAGCGAGGAGGTGGGTAATATACATATATTATGTTGATGTCAGAATCATCCTCATATGAATAATAGTGATTGGTAGGGAACGTCCAGCGAGGGTCGACACACGACTGCTTGCTCAAATAGAGCTTAAGAACATCCGAACTGAGCTCACTCATATAGACCACCTCATCTGGACCTGATGAGGAATCCTCAGAAAGTTCCTTCTCTGGTATGTCAAAGGCAACTTTCTTAGCTGATTTTCTAGAACCTGAAGCATCAAGAGGAAGAGGAGATTGATGCGTCTTGAGCCTTGAGGAATTAGTACTCATCTTCTTCTTATCAGATGACCGACTAGAGGATGGTGCAACCGATTTATCAAGATTGGTCAATTCGATCCTGTTTCTCTCTTTGGTAAAGGTCTTGGAGGTGGTGTGTGTGAGGTGCTAACCATAGGTTCATCATGAGATGAATCACCATATGCATTATAATATTCCTGTAAGGTCAGCACACATCTCGAGTATGTAATAGTACTCTTAGTTGGCTTGCCAATGATGGGCTCATTTGTCAGATCATCGAAATGGTCAAGGCAATCATAAAAGGTTGTGTCCAACTCAGGGATAGCTTCCGGTTGTAAGTCTTCTTTAGAAGTTGTAACGGTGGTGGTGATGCAAGCAGTTGGTAAAGTGGAGGTATGGGGAGTCTCTAAACCAATGGTCGTCTGGACAGTCGGTATCTCATGTGTCGTAGAGAGACGAGACTCATCTGTCTCTCTGTGACAACGACTGTCTGTGGCTATGCGGGTTACCTTAGAATATCATGTGTCCTTAAAGAACGGGTGAGGTCGGAGTTCTCCCAATGTCGTGAAATCGATCTCCCTAGTCTCCAATCTACAGTTGTCTTAGCCAAGGCTAAGAACGGCTTCCCGAGAAAGATTGGAGACTAGGTGAACTCTCGTCGGTGCTCATTATCAATGATCGTGAAGTCTACCTAGAGTAGATCACCTTGGAAAGTAATGATCACTGAAATGGTTCCTCACGATCATTTTATAGATCGATCAGCCAACTGATTGAACTCTCTTGACTTCCTGACTGACTCGAGTTTAAGTTTGGCAAACACAAAGGTCGGGAGGATATTTATCGACGAGTCATCACCAATCTTGGCATGGGTGAAGGTAGTGTCTTTGATATCACAGTCAACCACTTCACCCTGTGGATCTTGGTCTTTCTCCCCATCACCAAGGAGGTAGCCATAAACACTATGTGTCTCTCATTGCTTGTCCTCTTATTTCCCGACCTTTTAGGCATCAATTTACTCCTGACAAATCTTTTGAGGTCGAGGAAGTGATCTATGACCTTTATTAAGGGAAGCTTAACAATCAATTCCTCATTGAGTGCTTCCCTAAGGGCATGATCTGATTTTTTAAGTCATTTTCATTTCCATTTTTTGTGAGTTTTTCTGATTTTTCAATTTTTTTATCTTTTTGGGATTTTCGATTTTTTGGTATTTTTAATAAGTGAAATAGGAGTGTGAGAATGTGCAGACTCGAGATTGGAGGGCAAGTGATTAGTAGAAGAGGGAGGTAGAATGGACTCCAGCTGTATAGAGTTTGTGAGTCCCCTAGTGTCCCAGTTTTCAACATTGAATCTGCTCATTTTATTCTCCACTTCCATACCTGAGCTGGCATAAAATGAAATTAGTTGATTAATGATATTTCTATATTTATCCTCAATTAATTCATATCTTTTAATAATCCTGAGAATGTTATCCTCTAAAATTTTCCCATGACAAATCATGGGAGAAATCTGTTCAATTGGAGGATACTGCTGAGAACTTGGGATCTCATACTCAGCACACCTAGACTCAGGCATGTAATGTTGGGTTGAGTATAGCCATTCGTATGGCAAATATTGGTTAGAGCCTCATATGGTGGAGTCAAAGCAAAAAGCTATATCAAACTCGAGGGCCAATCTCTTTCTAGTCTTCAGTCTTTTGTCCTATATCTCATCAAGACCTTTCACCTATCGGCTCTGATTCAAAGGAAGAACTCACCTCAGCCTCCCCTAGATATAGAGGTCTATGAAAAACCACACCTGATCAGCTTCTTTATTCCTGCAAAAGAGAAAGAGAAGATTTCACGATCGTTGTATCAACCAGGTGAGTTTTACCAGAAAAGATTATTTTTAATTAATCTTTTTTTATTTTATTTATACTCCTAAACTTAAGTGTATAGTTGTTAAGAACGAGAGTGTCGAACTCAGGGAGGAATATTGTTGTAAAACTAGGGTTAAACGATGGAATACCTAAGGTAAGCGGTTTCCTAATTTTTATTTTATTTTAAAGATTTTTTGGATTTTTATTAATTTTTTATGAATTTTATATTATTTTATGATTTTTAAATATTTTATGAATTTTTTATTATTTTAGAAAATATTTTGTACTTTTTATTTGATATTTATTTTATTGCTTTTATATTGTAATTTTATGTTACTGTTTTTATGAATTTTTAAGAGTTTTTAGGATTTTTATGGATTTTTTTATTATTTTTGATATTGAAAACAATGTTTATATTGACAACAGATTTTTATTTTGGATTTGTAAGGTAGAAAACAGTGGCAAAATATTTTTATTTTATTTTTCTTAGAATGTAGATGAAATTATCTTTTAAATGATATGTTGTGCATTTTTAGACGATTTTTATTTATTTAGTTACGATTTTTTGCAAGTTTTAATGAATTTTATATTTTTTTTGGTTTTAATATTTGATTTCTATTTTGTTGTGAGTTTAATATGTAAAATACGATGAAATATACTAAAGGTAGTTTTTATTAGATTTTTAAAGGCATTTTTATATATTTTTTCTAATGATTTTTTAAATTATTATATATTTTTGGTATTTTTTAATGATTTATAAATGCTAAAAAGTATTGTTATTTTCAAAGTATTTTTTAGTACTGTATAGAGTATCAAATACGGTGTTTATACATATTTTACGGTATTTTTAGTTTGGATTTTATTTATTAGGTATTATACTATGTATTATATGATATAATATACTATATTGTAGTGTATGTGTATTTCTATCGTTTTATGTAGATTCTGGGGTGCATGTGCTAAAAAGCAGAAAACTGGAGGGAATGCGCGCAATAAGTCCACCACGTCGTGGGCGCGTGAATCTTCAACCATCTGGATCTATTCATAAATAAGCAATGTTCAAGGGTCGTTATTGCGAAAATTCCAGGCTTGCAACGTGAAGGTCACATGCTCCTCCAGTTGCTAAGGACCTGTTTGTGAATAACAGAAATATGTTGAGGCTCTGCTTAATTTTTCCACCAAACACGTGCGTAGGCACATGCCTCAAATATCTCTAGACCTGAAAGCAAAATAGAATATCGTACGGGAAGAACTTGCAATTTGCCAAAATAACTCGCAGCACATGCGGTCACGTGCACCGCTGAATGGATTAGACAGTGGGGCGGTTGGTCACTAGTGCTGATGATGCGTGGAAAGATGGCAACCGGTCGATGGTTCTGTGGAATCCTTTTGATCTCATCCGACGGTAGCTGCAATGCGAAGTCTTTCCCAATTTTCTACAGATGAGACTCGCTCCCCAGCAGTGGTTCTCAAATAGGCGAGTCAATGATGTATCACCTACAGATGTGGATGTTTGGCTGCAGTGCTCGATCTGAAATCGTGCAGAAGAAGTTGCTTCCTGTAGGAGGTCCAGGCGGTCACGGCTTCAATCCCGGTGGAGAACTCAATCAGATTTGGTTGATGTCAAGTCTTGATTATGTGATGGAACATAATAGAGCTTTTCGTGCAATAACTTTCAAACGTTCTCCATGTGTGAATGTGTTGAAGTGAGATTCGTGCTTCGTAGACGACAGTGAAGGTTTTCCGGTGAAGCTCGATCAAGTCTCCAAAGGTTCAAGTAACAACGATGGATTGACGAATCGAGTTTGATTATTTCAGATTTTTTTCACCTCAGGTTCTGCTCCTCGTCCAGATTTCTACGATGAAGCGATAAGGCTCGGGCATGATCTGTAGATGAAGACCTCGCTTTCAATTACTTCGATGGAACCATAATCTACAGTAGGTAGATTTGCTTGAGGACGAAACCTCGGCTAAAAAAATTGCAAGGGAAAGGTGGACGGAAGATGTGATTCATCTATGCAGGTCCGAGAACACGTACAATGTGAGAGAGAAAGTGGAATGAGAGCACGAATGTGGACAGCTCGAGATAGATTGAAATGGATTGGAGAATAGGAATCAGATGGATTGAGATATCACGGAAGGAAGGTCGAGGAAATACAGAAGAAGAGGAATAATAGCAGTAGATAGGATCTAACCTGTAGAATGCAAAAATTGCTCTGGATGAACACTTGGGGTTGGAGCAGTTGCTCCGATCCTGGCCTCGATGTGGCACGGAAGTCACAGAGGCTACACACAACGACGGAGTGGGAACTAGACACAGACGGGATCTCACCAGACCTCGCTCCTCCTCGCTCGACGACGGACAGAAAAGCTGTTGTCACCCACTCTCTCGTCGGCTCCGGAGCTTGGTGGAAAAAAGGAAAAAGTGGTGGATCTGGAGCCGGCATGGGTTGACGAGGTATTTATAGGGGGAGAGTGATGGCGTCACCACCGTGGGTAATGGGAAGCAGAGCGGTTGGACAACGATCGGCCAACTGCCAACCGTTGAGGTCGTTGGACGGAGGCAGTTGGCGACGAGAAAGGAGCCATTGATGGAAGTTCACGGGATTTGGTATGACTGGCAATTACAACTCGGGATACACCGAGATCATCCAAGATTCAGATGGTCTATCGGAGGCACCGCATCCCAGCAGCAACCTCTAGCTTCGGGTGGACAGAATAGCCAGCAGCAGCAGCCCTAGTACGCCCAGCCACAACAATATTACTAGTCGGATCCTCGTCCCCACCATCAGAGACAGTAGTGGAGGCTGCAACAGCCTCATCATTATTCATAGCCTCCCCCTCACCAGTACCAACGGAGCCAGCCTCATTTCCAGCGAGGCAACCCGTCTGGTTCTCATGGACCAGCCTATGAGAATGCATCCCTTGATGATCTAGCCCGCCTACTCTCAGACCAGCAGGCATCCTTCAGGCGGGAGATGGACGAGTTCAGGCAAGAGATGAGGGAAATAATCAAGGGTAAAGTTGCCATACCCGCTCAGATTGTACTGAACCCGAACAATCTGAAGAGGAAGTCTGAGAAGATATAGTTTACAGAGACCACCACTCCTAGTGATTCATTGGGTGATATTTCTTCCTACATATTCGATGATGATTTTGTAACATTTAGGAGCGGTAGGATGCCAGCCGGTGGTGCCTCGTCTGAGCAACAACTCCATGATGATCCAAGAGCGCTAGATGAGGAGGATAGCGGTGTTGATACCGCTGATGATGTTGATGACGGTGGTGTTGATGCCACCAAGGATGGTGATCCAGCTGACGGTACTGAGGCCGTCACTTCTCTTGATGCAGTTGGTGGTACTGATGCTACCATTCGATGTGATGTTGAGCCAGAGCGCGGTGCTGATGCTGCAAATACAGATGTCGTGGGTGGTGCTAATGCCACCGTTTCTATTCCAGATGTGTTTCCTCCTATTTTGTATCTCAGAACAATATCAAAAAGACCAAAAATGAATAAAGGAATGATTTCTTCATCTACTTCGAGTCCATATGTGTTGCATGATGATTCTTGTATGGTCTCCATTCCTTCACAGAAGTAGGAACCTCTTCCTAGACCTCTATCTGAGGAGGGTCTAACTATCCCTTTCCCCAAGTTACTCCGCTTGACGTAGGGAAAGAAAATAAAAAATCCAAAAAAAGCACAGCAGTTAAGAGTTCAGCTAGCAGATGATTGACAGATTCCATATCCATCTGACTCTACAGGAGGCACTGGAGCACACCCCTCTCTTCCATAAGCACTTGAGAGATAAGACCACTATACATAGGAAGAAGAGGAATCACACTGCAGAGATCCATGTGTTGACTCGTGTCACATGTTTCGCTTCAGAATCAATTGCCAGCCAAGAGACCTGATGTAGGAGCTCCATATGTTAGATGCCACATTCATGAGCAGCGGTTCGATCATACACTATTAGACAGTGATTCTTCGATTAACCTTCTTATGGCTGCCTTACTCGATCGATTCGAGTTTGGCCCTCTTAGACAGAGCAGGACAATCCTTCTGTTTGCTAATAGATTTGTTAAGAGGCTGAAGGGGTTACTTAAGGATGTTGTCGTCACAATTCAGGGCTTGAAATTCCCCTGGACTTTATTGTATGGGACATAGAGATCCCTGAATCAGTGATAGATACCCCCATCATCTTAGGACGACCATTCTTGGCCACAGCCAAGGCGGTGTCCAACCATGATAGTGGGAAGGTATACTTTCACATCGAGGGTGAAAGTGTACAAATAGAGACGATCGAGGAGACCAGAGCCATAGATTCAGAGTGCTCAGATCAGATGACCAACTCAGAGCAAATGACAGAGGTAGAACTATACATCCACCAAGAGTGCGACTTTGTGATTACAGATGATGAAGCAGTTCGGGCAGATCTCGCATCACGAGCTCTTGTCACATCTTCAGACATTATAGCTTCACAGATCATAGCAGATGAGAGTGTGGAGAGCACATTCATGGTACAAGATACAGTAGAGGTTGTTTATCATGGTTAGGATAGCGAAGTCGATTTCGTTCCATACGCTTCAGATTCAGATCCCTTAGACACAGACACCGATTTTGCTGGCAGGAGTTCGATGAATATTTACCATGTCCGGTGCCTTCAGAGCTGACAGCTAGGGCAGAGAGCGAGCCAGGTCCGTTGACCGATATACAAGCAGTGCCGTCTTCATCATAGTTACCACTATGGCGAGAGTTCTCACACGCAGATCTGGTAGCATTCACTCAAACATTCCAAAAGCCAGATTTACCAGCTCCCACTTGTCCAGAATTGAAGACCTTACTGCAGAGCATGAAGTACAGATTCCTTATGGGTGAGCCAGATATGTTCCCAGACATTATCTCAGCAAATTTGACTGAAGACCAAGAATCTCGTTTGATGGAGGTTCTTGAAAGAAATTGCAAGACAATAGGATGGAGTGTAACTGATCTCGAGGGGATAAGTCCGGCCCTATGCTCCCACTACATTTATCTCGAAGAAAACGTCAAGACCTCACGTGAGTTCTGATGAATCTCAGATTCACCACTCTAAGTCTCGTTAATTAAGCTCAAGTCCCTCAAAATCAACTGCATTTCTGCATTTATTTCGCATAATTAGCATTTATGCATGATTTCATAAGAATTGCATTTTAGCATTAATTTCTGCATAAAATAAGAAGCCAAAAATCCAAGCCAAAGATGACCTGTAAATAGCCTAACTTCCCCTATTTTTAAATCCTCCATGCTAACTCCGAATGCCACAAAGCCACCTTTATGTGTACATATCACTAACAAGAATAAATAAAAAATACAAAAAATTCACTAACCTTGTTAAGTGGACCAAAAACCCAAACCCTAGTCTCAGGATTTTCGGACTAAAAGCCACATATCTTCCTCATCCAGTGTCCCATTTGATCCTACTCACTTTTGAACTAATGCACATTCAATTACCTTCAAAACAAGACCAAGTTCAAGTGAATCGGAGCTCTTATGTGAAAGTTGGGTTTTGGGTCTCTTTTGGACATTGTATATTTTCGCGGTTTTTGATCTTGTATTTTATGTATATATTTTCTTAATTTATAAAAAATCCAAAAAATTAGATTTAGGTGTCTTTTATTCATCTTTGATTTCTCTATATTTTTTCGATTTTTTATCCTGTTTAAAAATAACAAAAAATCAGAAAACCCAAAAATCAAGGTATTCTATGTACATGGGATACCCCAAAAATTCACTATTTACATTTGACCGATTTTGGTTTTGATATCTTCATGAAAGTTGTAGAGCTCGTCGAGACGAGCATTTTTCGTGAAGAAACTTTTTCGATCCGAGGTCATTTGCTATTTCTTTCTGATTTTACAAAAGAATTTTTCTTCGATTTTTCTGGTGCTGACACGTGGCAGCCCCAGAGGCCGCCACGTCAGGGGCGGAACTAGTATACATCATGGGGGCCATGTCCCCCATGATTATTATACGTCACTTATATAATGTATTAAGTTTTTAATACGGCCCCTCCTTAATTGTATTATAATTAATGTTGTTAGAAAAATGGTGTAGAATCATTAAATGGTTAAGTGGTAGAGGGGTAAGGTTATTATTTTGGAGACCATGGTTCGAATCTTATCTCCATCAATTTTACTTTCTTTTATATTCTTTATCTAATTACTTCTAAAGTATTAAAATAATTTGATATAAAATTGTATCAAGTGAAGGGGCAGAACTAGTATACATTATGCCCCCCATGATTATTATACGTCACTTATACAATGTATTAAGGTTTTAATATGATTCCTCCTTACTTGTTTTATAATTAATGTTGTTAGAGAAATGTTGTTGAATCATTAAATGGTTAAGTACTAGAGTAGTAAGTTTATTATTTTGAAGACCAGGGTTCGAATCTTATCTCCATCAATTTTACTTTCTTTTATATGATTTATCCAATCACGTCCAAAGTATTAAAATAATTTGATATAAAATTGTATTCGAGTTTATTTATCTCTCCCGTTATTTTTAGTACTCTTTATAAATAAAATAAATTTTATTGTTTCCTTTTAACCACGAACTTTTTTGTTTCAAAATTTCACTTGATAATTTAGCCTTTTTAGGATGGATTCGGAGAGGCTCAAATTAGTATATTTATCCAATTTTAAAAATTTTCACGGAAAATACCAATCTATTTGAAATTCTAACATTAATAATAGATTTAAATTCTACGTTTATCACGATTGAAAAAGGTTCATTTTAAAAATATTAATTCTATTTAAAAATATCGTTAAAAAATATACAGATTTTTCTATTTTTGAGCATACATAATAATTGTATACTCGGCCCCTCCTTCGTGAAATTCCTAGTTCCGCCCCTGCGCCACGTGTCAGTCGGCTTTGGCCCTTTTATATTTTCATTTTTATAAAAAAAATTAATAAAGCACCTGCACGTGCGTCGCACGTGCCTCCCAGACACGTGCTCCGCACGTGCCACGCTTGGCTCCCCTTTGACCTGCCACGTGGCCCCTCTGCGGCCGTTCGATCAACGGTCGATCGAACGGCCGTTGGCCTTCGTCTTCTCCCCAACGGTTCCCCCGCGACTTCGCCGCCCCGATATCTCCGCAACCACCAACCGCGCCCCCCTTCTCCGCAACAACCGCCCGCATACCCCGCGTCAGCAGCCAACCCAATCGCCTCCATCGCCAACCTCTTCGCCCTCGTCTATTTAAGGAATACCTCGCCCCCAGAATTCCTGATCCACCGATTGCACGCAGGTGGCCCTCGCGGTGGTGACAGCACCACGAAGCGCCTTCTCCGGCGCGATCCGACCTCTCCGATCGTCGCCGTGCCTCCGCGCGTGCTCCAGCTCCGCCTTGGCGTCGAGCCAACGTCTTCTTCTCCGACAATCAACATCGCCTACGTCTCCTACCTTCATCTTCACGCGCCTACAGCAGCTCCAGCAACTTCTTTAACTCCGCCGAAGACGACCGCCCGACTTCATCTGTCGCGCCTCCACTGCACCTTCGTCGGCCGACCATTCCAACTCCGTCGTGCATCGCCGCCATCGTCATCATCTCCGGCCGTAGCGCACGAGGCCCGCCTGAGCTCCCCCGCAGGCCAACGCTTCACCGACTTCGCCTCCAGTAGCTTCGCCTCCACCTCGCTTGGGCGCCCGCTCGACACCGGATCCCCACCAGGCCGACCTCCCTCGCCGCCTTCGCCGGCGGGCACGAAGCCCGAGGCCCTCCCACGTGAGGAGCACGTGCGGGAGGGACCGCGGACGTCAGCACAACGTCAGCACGACGTCAGCAGCAACCCCGGGGTCACGTGCCTTGCACGTGGCTCGGGGCAAATTGCAGAAACACCCCAGAAGCCTTCCATATCGCGCATCAGTCCAGCCATCCCAAGGGCACGTGCGTTGTACGTACCTTTTGGGAAATTTGCGAAGATACCCTCTGGGGTATAGGTAATTACAAACCAGCCCACCTGCATTTATTTTATTTATATTTGTTGCATTTACCCCCCTATGTTCTCCCTCTATTTTGAACCTCTTCTAGACATCATTTTAATTATCAAAAAATAGCACTGTGTTCCTCATATAATTCTCTACATTTTGACATGCTGTGGACTTCATGTGATCAACGGTTGATTATTAATTAATTATTTTCTGGAAAGTTGTGAATTTTGCCCATCTTATGCTCTGAAATTTCTAGTTGATTAAACATTGTGTTAAAAATCCCCGAAAAATCACGTATTGTAGAGTTATTTTTAATCAACATTGTGCCCAAAAAGATTTGCATTTGCATGCATCATTTGTCCTGTAAAAACCATTTTGCATATTTCAATATCTAATTTTTAATAGGTGTTAAACCTACATTTTTAAAGTTTAGGATTTTTCTGGGATCCATCACCTAGTGATAGATCTAACATAATTTTATTTATTGAAAATAAGTAGGTTTAATATTTATTATAATTAAATATTGAAAATCATTTTATTTGCATTTAAAAATTCATAAAAGATTCAATTTACATCCAAAAATTCCAAAAAAATTACAGTGCATTCATTTCATCATCATTTACATAGTGGCGAAGTTTCGTATTTTTCGGACATCGTTTCATTGAAATTTACATTTTAGTCCGTAAAATAGGCTGAATTTGCATTGTGCATCCCTTATTGCATTGAAAATTCCAAAAATAAATCGCATCGAAATCCGAACTCAAAATCGGATAGACATTAATCTAGGTTGTTCCTTTGCCTCCTTGTGATCGACCTTGGGACTTGCCCAAGTAAAATAAACATAAAAACCACTTGATTAAAATTGATTAAAAATTGTGGTTATTTCTTTACCGTTTCCGATCGCCGCCTACAACGAACGACATTTATTATTTTCACACTTTAAGATAAAAATAATCTTTTAACTCGGCATTATCGGACTCGTTAGATGGCGCCGTTGCCGGGGAGGCAAACGTCTTAGATTTTGTGTTCTGAAAATTTTTGTTCAGTTTTCCGAATTCCGGTAGTCTGACCCCCGAATTTTTCATTGTAAATCCCATAATTTTTTCCAGCATTTATTTTCTTATTATTTTTTGAGTTACTCTCTGACATTCTCTCTCTTATTTTTCTTGCAGGTACCCGACGTACGTGGAGCAGTTTTTCAAGAAACCAACGCATCTTCACCGACATCCGAAGAAGCCGCAATTAATTTAAGATCGAGTCGAGTCGTAAGAGAGTGTAGAGTCTAGATTTTAATTTCTGTAAATTTTAATTTCTGCTCATTTATAGCGGTGTCCGTTTGCACTCTCGCGTGTGTACAAAGACTTTGAACTCTATTTGTGGTGTGTCGTGGCATGTTTCACTCTCCGGTGAGGGTGGGGCCCGACTTGAGTGGCGATTAGGATAGACATGCACATACGGCTCTCAGAGCATTTTTATTTTTTGATTGTGCTCGTAGGATCTTAAGTCACACTTCACATTAATCAAGACGCACATAGATCGTTCAACTTAGCCAAATTTAACTCAATTCTTCCCCGCTAATAGAACTTTCTGCTTAGGTGCGGGTTTTCATCGGCTTGCATACATTTAGAGTAATTTTTCAATTCTGTCTAGCATCCCATATGAAGATTGCGAGGATTCACTGTAAGTCTTCTAACTGAGCATTCATCATAGTTTTCCGCGTGCATCGGCTTTTCCCGAATTCCTTCCTCTTGTTTTATCACATAAATCTAAAGGAAATTGGGACTGGACGGTAGACGTGTATTTGTGCTCCTCTAAATTCTTCAGTGATCATCTAATTAAAATTGGGACTGCTAACTATAGCCGATCTTAATAACCCATAAAATCAAGAATTTCTGCGGGAGAGCAACCCTGACCTTGGATGATTTTATTTTTTGAGTGAGCGAGAGACGACACTTAAGGATAGAGCCCAAATCCGAAATCTCAGCTCGCTAAATTTTTGCCAAGATTGATATATCACCAACTAAAATAAAAAAGATAATAGCCGAACTCTTACGGCTTCATTGTGTGCATTGGTGAACCCGGGGTTTGAATTGTGTTTGCATTGGTGTGCGTGAACCGATTTCAAGATCAATATCCGCACATTTGATTTCTCTTGACTATCCCGTGCAATCATCTCTCCTCTTTTCTTGATAATGGAACTCTTGTCCAAAAATTCTCGCAGATCTAACCCCCCATTCCTTTCAGAAATGACCGAGAATCCATCAGAATTATACTATGAAAATGAATTCGTGTCGGTTAGACCCAAAACACCTCCTCCAAGAGACTCTCAACCACCATCTCTTTTTACCAATCCGATATGCTTCATGAATGACAATCCTCTGTTTTCAGACCTGACAAATCAACAACCGATTGAGTTCTCCACTTCTTCATATATTAATCCTCTCTACGCCGATCATGCAATTCATCCATTATATTCATTGAATATCAATCCATCATTCATGGGAAATGATCACCACATGATTGAAGTGAACACTTCTTCACCTCTTTCATCAACCCCGCCCTGGAGCACTAATGAACAATCATCAGCCTGGATTGATCATGACAACTCTCTCTTCAGACATGACGATCATACAGAGGACTGGACTGACTACATAGAAATACATGAGCCCTGTATGCTGACTCCACCATACCAAGATCCGACCACTCAAGCTCAAAGGAATAAACTGTACTCGGACCGACTCCACACGTCTGGATCATATGAGCAGCCGTCTTCCATGATTATTGAGGAGATATTTTTCGAAATTAATGATCATATATTGGATATTCCAAGAAATTCTCCTCTCAGCACAAACGAGAAAATGGAAGATGAAATTATCGAACACACACCGACTGCGCCTATGATGGATCATGAATTGAATTTTGAGGATGATATTTCGAGGATAAAAACAAGATTCGAATTGATGGAGGATAGATTTCAAAAATTCACCGATAGAGTAATTGCATTCTATGATGGCTCGGACAGTAAAATGAATGAGGAAATGGCTGGATCTGTGATTGAAAATTCTGAGGATATTTAGGGACCTAGGGACGATTCTGAAAATGACTATGTCGTTGACCCTCTCCCTGAACACCAGAGCCCCTTTTCATCTGAAGAACACCCCACACCCCCACACCACCCAGAAAATACCAAAAAATGGAAATATTTGAAAACCACAAAAAAATGAAAATTCGGAAAATTTCATAAAAATTGAGACTGAAGACGATCTAAGGAATTTGGATCCAATTGTACGAGAAGCACTAGGAAAGAAATTGATTTTTGAACTTCCCTTTCTACAGGCCATTGAACACTTCCCCGGCCTTAAAAGATGTTTAACGTAAAAATTAACTATGAAAAAGTCGGGTAGGATACGAACAAAGACTGAAAGACATATCTTATCAATGGCCTCCTCCTTGGTGTTGAGGAGAAAAACCAAGAGCCGCATAGTAAAGCGGTTGCTCAGATTTGATTGTGAAATCAAAGATACAATTTTCACCCATGCTCGGATTGATGACGATTCACCAATTAATATCCTCCCGACCTCTGTATTCCATGAACTCAAACTCGGACCGATTCGGAAGATACGAGAGATTGTTCAATTAGCGGACCGATCAATAAAGCGGTCGAGAGGAATCATTTCTGTCATCATGAAATTCCAAGGTGCTCCGCTTAAAGTAGAATTCATTTTTTTTTGTTTTTTTAAAGTAGAATTCATGATCATTGATATTGAGCATCAAGGAGAATTCACCCAATCTCCAATCATTCTCGGAAAGCCATTCTTGGCATTGGCCAAGGCGAGTATTGATTGTGAGACTCGGGAAATCAATTTCACAGCATTGGAAGCACTTAGATCTGACCATATCTTTGGGGAATCACGATCTTCTGAGGCAACCCACGAAGTTCCCGACAACTGTAACCATGAATCGGTAGAAGAGCTCTACCCCGCAACCACACCTGAGATAGCGGTTGTTGATGAGACTATTGGTTTAGAAAATCTCCCCCTGCTCCATTCCCAGCCGCTCTCACCATGGAGAATCATGTATATGAATCATATGATCCGGATACTTATGCATGGGCACACCCTGGGTCAACCTACTCTGACTACATGGATTACATCAACTCGACACAGGAATGCGCCAACATCGAATCAATTGAGAATAAACATGCAGAGACTCTCCCCAGTATTTCAATTCCCGCGGATCTCAAAATAGACAAATCTTTCTACTACGATCCTGAGACATATGCAGGGTCACACCCTGAAGAAACATTCTCTGAATATCTTGACCAAATCGTCCCAAATCGAGAGTGCTCAAACATTCGGGAGACTAAGAACAAGCATGCAGACCAAGCACCAACCAAGGAGAATTTCAATGGCTATTCATCTGGATACTCAAGTGAACCGACACCTTCACGAAGAAATAAAAAGAGAGTCAACTTTGACTTTTCGGAAGAGGAATCAGTTGATGATCCCTCATCAGGTCCGGAAAAGATGGTCTACATGAGTGAAGTCTGTTCGGCAGCCCTAAAGCCATATCTTCGTACGAATCCAAAATTCAATTCTCGTTGGACAACTCCTGTTCCTAACTACTATTCATCCAAAGCTGATGCTCCTGCACTCTTCAAGTACACTGGAATTATTTCATATGAGCTGACTGAAACCAGTGCTTCTGAGTATTCATCTGAGGACAAACCGATTGACCCCAAGAAGGAACGAAATCTGAGGAAACAACTGAAGAAACAAAAAGACCAGAATACTTGGAGTATGTCCACTTTCAATTACTACTCCTCTGAGGATAACTCTGATGATGGATATCTGTCATCTGACTCAAACACTTCATCGATTATCCATCATGAATTTTCTGAGGATGACACTGATTGTAGTTGGGAATCATATGCCCCAACGCCGACTCATCACTACGATCTCCCACCACAGGCTCACAAAAAGATCAGCCCAAAACCGCCTTAATCATCGGCTACCCACCCTCCCTCCCGACCACATCGGTTCCCTTGTACAGCTTCTTCCTCTACTTAGGCCAAGGCCTAAGTATAGGGGGGGACCGATGCCATTTGTATATACCATTTCTCTCGTCACACTCCTTCTCCCGATCACTCCATTTCCACCATTCTTCCATACTTAGGCTGATCAGAGCCTAAGTATAGGGGGAACCAACATCCACATGTTTATACTCTCTTCATTCACATATCTCTATCGCTTCTTTTTTCTCACTCTCTTACGCTTAGCCCGAGCTATGTCTTCTTTACGCTTCTTGTGCTCTGAGGACACAGCACTCGCTAAGTATAGGGTGTCTGTATATATACTTTGTATATATTTTACCCATATCTCGTACTTTCACGTAAGTCTATATGTATTTACAGGGTGGGTACTAACTTGAAAAAAAATAACAAACAAGCAAAAAAAAGAGAGAGAGAGTTTTTCTACTAACACTGACTTGCCCAAAATTTTTGAAAAAAAAAGAAGGTTTCTTATTCCATTTTCTGCATAAAAAATCCCTTGCATAAAATGTCAAAAATAAAATAAAATAAAACAACAAAAAATTCAAAAAAATTGTGTCTGCATTTAACACACCTGCACTTCATCCAACATCACATGCATTTGCATATGTGAAAAGTCATTGGGTTCTGAACTGAGTTATGAGCCGAAACCGAGAGTGGTCTGGACTTGACCTTAATCCACCTAATTTTCAGAGGAACTTCACAGATAAATAGGATTTTAAGAGCTTCAGGTCTTTTTGACTTAATTCCTTAAGTTCCACATGACAATGTACAGCGTTTGACTCTTAGTGTCTAACCTGGTCTCTTCATTCTGGGTACAACTCTGAAATAGGGAATTAATTCGCACTCTCGCACTATGCACTTAGCTCAACCCAGACGGGATGTTGGAAGACTGTGTGAGTCTCTTTTCTGGTAGCGTGGAAATCTAAAGACCGGAGTACTAGTTGAAATAAAGCTTCGGAAAAGGGATGGACGGCTGGGCACAATTTTCTCTAAGACCCCAAAAAATGTACGGAACAAAAAGATTCTATATCCGTAGGGGCACAACAAGATCCAAGCAGAACCACCAAAAATTCCAAATACAAAGAAGCATTCTACCAAATAAAAATCTGACCAAAAAGGTCCAAGCTTCAAGAAAACCTGCAGATCTTGGTGGAGACTCGGCTACACTGGCCATCTCCACAAGGAGAGGTGACTACACTGGCCACCCTCCAGTTCTTTTCTCTTTCTTCTATCTTCTCCCTCATTCGATTGTGAACACAGCGCGACAGACCTTAGAAGGAAATACCTGACTCCCCGAGGATGAGTTACTAGAGAGGAGAGGAGAGGAGCATGGTAGTCTGGCATTCTGAATGGGAAGAGCTAAAACCCTTCACACACATGAGTCGGTTATTCAATATTCATAGGGTATACTTTGGGAAGAGGATTGATCTAAGATGACTTATGAGCCGAAACTGTGACAATGATGTGTAGAACTTGAGGGCTGTTGATTTTAAAATTCTAAGTCTTACAGAAGTTCCGACACATTATTAATCCGAAGGTCAAATTTAGTTTCACTTTCACCTTCAGTTCATGGTCTTGGTATGGAACCCAGTCTCATTTCACTTCATGGCATTTCTTTTTGATGTTCAGGGACGAGCATGGTTTAAGTATAGGGGGATGATGAATCTCGGATTCACCACTCTAAGTCTCATTAATTAAGCTCAAGTCCCTCAAAATCAACTGCATTTCTGCATTTATTTCGCATAATTAGCATTTATGCATGATTTCATAAGAATTGCATTTTAGAATTAATTTCTGCATAAAATAAGAAGCCAAAAATCCAAGCCAAAAATGACCTGTAAATAGCCTAACTTCCCCTATTTTTAAATCCTCCATGCTAACTCCGAATGCCACAAAGCCACCTCTACTGTGTACATATCACTAACAAGAATAAATAAAAATACAAAAAATTCACTAACCCTGTTAAGTGGACCAAAATCCCAAACCCTAGTCTCAGGATTTTTGGACTAAAAGCCACATATCTTCCTCATCCAGTATCCGATTTGATCCTACTCACTTTTGAACTAATGCACATTCAATTACCTTCAAAACAAGACCAAGTTCAAGTGAATCGGAGCTCTTATGTGAAAGTTGGGTTTTGGGCCTCTTTTGGACATTGTATATTTTCGCGGTTTTTGACCTTGTATTTTATGTATATATTTTCTTAATTTATAAAAAATCCAAAAAAATAGATTAAGGTGTCTTTTATTCATCTTTATTTCTCTATATTTTTCCGGTTTTTTATCTTGTTTAAAAATGACAAAAAAATTAGAAAACCCAAAAATCAAGGTATTCTATGTACATGGGATACCTCAAAAATTCACTTTTTACATTTGACCGATTTTGGTTTTGATGTCTCATGAAAGTTGTAGATCTCGTCGAGACGAGCATTTTTCGTGAAGAAACTTTTTCGATCCGAGGTCATTTGCTATTTCTTTCTGATTTTATAAAAGAATTTTTCTTCGATTTTTCTGGTGTTGACACGTGGCAGCCCCATAGGCCGCCACGTGCCAGTCGTTTTTGGCCCTTTTATATTTTCGTTTTTATAAAAAAAATTAATAAAGCGCCCGCACGTGCCACGCCTGGCTCCCCTTTGACCTGCCACATGGCCCCTCCACGGCCGTTTGATCAGCGGTCGATCGAACGGCCGCTGGCCTTCGTCTTCTCCCCAACGGTTCCCTCGCGACTTCGCCGCCCCGATATCTCCGCAACCACCAACCACGCCCACCTTCTCCGCAACAACCGCCCGCATACCCCACGTCAGCCGCCAACCCAATCGCCTCCATCGCCGACCACTTCGCCCTCGTCTATTTAAGGAATACCTCGCCCCCAGAATTCCTGATCCGTTGATTGCACGCAGGTGGCCCTCGCGGTGGTGACAGCACCACAAAGTGCCTCCTCCGGCGCGATCCGACCTCTCCGGTCATCGCCGCGCCTCCGCGCGCGCTCCAGCTCCGCCTTGGCATCGAGCCAACGTCTTCTTCTCCGACAATCAACATCACCTACGTCTCCTACCTTCGTCTTCACGCGCCTACAGTAGCTCCAGCAGCTTCTTCAACTCCGCCGAAGACGACCGACCGACTTCATCTGTCGTGCCTCCACTGCACCTTCGTCGGCCGACCATTCCAACTCTATCGCGCATCGCCGCCATCGTCATCATCTCCGGCCGCAGTGCACGAGGCCCGCTTGAGCTCCCCCGCGGGCCAACGCTTCACCGACTTCGCCTCCAGCAGCTTCGCCTCCACCTCGCCTGGGCGCCCGCTCGATACCGGAGCCCCACCAGGCCGACCTCCCTCGCCACCTTCGCCGTCGGGCACGAAGCCCGAGGCCCTCCCACGTGAGGAGCACGTGCGGGAGGGACCGCAGACGTCAGCACAACGCCAGCACGACGTCAGCAGCAACCCCGGGGTCACGTGCCTTGCACGTGCCTCGGGGCAAATTGCAGAAACACCCTAGAAGCCTTCCAATCGCGCATCAGTCCAGCCATCCCAAGGGCACGTGCGTTGCACGTGCCTTTTGGGAAATTTACGAAGATACCCTCTGAGGTATAGGTAATTACAAACCAACCCACCTGCATTTATTTTATTTATATTTATTGCATTTACCCCCCTGTGTTCTCCCTCTGTTTTGAACCTCTTCTAGACATCATTTTAATTATCAAAAAATAGCAATGTGTTCCTCATATAATTTTCTACATTTTGACATGATGTGGACATTCATGTGATTAACGGTTGATTATTAATTAATTATTTTGTGGAAAGTTGCTAATTTTGCCCATCTTATGCTCTGAAATTTCTAGTTAATTAAACATT
This sequence comes from Ottelia alismoides, assembly GCA_037367405.1. Classification (NCBI taxonomy): domain Eukaryota; kingdom Viridiplantae; phylum Streptophyta; class Magnoliopsida; order Alismatales; family Hydrocharitaceae; genus Ottelia; species Ottelia alismoides. The sequence continues at coordinate 975,750 of JAZKJV010000287.1, forward strand.
GTGTTAAAAATCCCCGAAAAATCACATATTGTAGAGTTATTTTTGATCAACATTGTGCCCAAAAAGATTTGCATTTGTATGCATCATTTGTCCTGTAAAAATCATTTTGCATATTTCAGTATCTAATTTTTAATAGGTGTTAAACCCCACATTTTTAAGTTTTAGGATTTTTCTGGGATCCATCACCTAGTGACAGAGCTTAGATAGTTTTATTTCTTGAAAATAAGTAGGTTTAATATTTATTATAATTAAATATTGAAAATCATTTTGTTTGCATTTAAAAATTCATAAAAAAATTCAATTTGCATCCAAAAAATCCAAAAAAATTACAGTGCATTCATTTCATCATCATTTACATAGTGGCCAAGTTTCGTATTTTTCGGACATCGTTTGATTGAAATTTACATTTTAGTCCGTAAAATAGGCTGAATTGGCATTATGCATCCCTTATTGCATTGAAAAATTCCAAAAATAAACCACATCGAAAACCGAACCCGAAATTGGATAGACATTAATCTAGGTTGTTCCTTTGCCTCCTTGTGATCGACCTTGGGACTTGCCCAAGTAAAATAAACATAAAACCCACTTGATTAAAATTGATTAAAAATTGTGGTTATTTCTTGACCGTTTCCGATCGCTGCCTACAACGAACGACATTTATTATTTTTACACTCTAAGATAAAAGCAATCTTTTAACTTGGCATTATCGGACTCATCAAGTTCCATCGACGGCTGAACCCAAATCTTCGAGATGTGGTCATGAAGGAAATATCTAAGCGGTGGAGCGCCGATTTTATCTACCCCATCTTCGTCTCCAAGTGGGTTAGTCCATTGCATGTGGTACCCAAGAAGGTGGGTATCACCACAGTTGCGAGCGAGTCTGGAGAGGAGATAGCTATCTGGGTACCCACTTCTTGGAGGATCTGTGTGGACTACAGATGATTGAATCAGGCCACCAAGAAGGACCACTTCCTATTCATAGATAAGATCATCGAGAGACTAGCTGGGAAGAGTTACTACTGTTTTTTGGATGGGTATTTGGGATACAACCAGGTGGCCATAGCGCCCAAAGACCAAGAGAAAACAACTTGCACCTGTCTGTTTGGGATGTATGCTTTTAGATGGATGCCCTTTGGATTATGTAATGCCCCAGCTACATTCCAAAGGTGCATGCTCTCTATTTTCTTGGCATGGTTGATGAATATTTAGAGGTATTCATGGATGAATTATCGGTCTACATAGACAGTTTTGATGCATGTCTTGATTATCTGGACCGAGTACTTCAACACTGCATCGAGGTCAACTTTGTATTATCTTGAGAGAAGAGTCATTTCATGATGACTCAAGGGACAGTCCTTGGCCATAACATCTCCAACAGGGGCATGGAGGTCGATCCGGCCAAGGTAGATATCATCAAGAAACTCAATCCACAGTCCAGTTTACAACAGTTGCGGTATTTTTTGGGGCATGTCAGTTTCTACCGACGGAGGATTGACCGATCGCTCACTGATTGTTGATAAAAGACATCGAGTTCCTTGTCGATGATAAATGTCTTGCATCATTTGAGACTCTCAAGAATCTAGTTGTTGAGGCTCCCGTCCTTCAGCCGCCTGATTGGTCTCTCCCATTCGAGATCATGACAGATGCCTCTGATTTTGCTGTAGGGGCCCTACTAGGACAAAGGAGGGACAAATTATCGTATGCCATTCACTACGCTAGCCGTACAGTGGATGCCTGATGACACGAAATCCGTACGGTCGAGATGGGAAAAATAATATGCAAATTATCGTTGTTCTCAACCGCGCAATTCGGTCAACGGAAAAATAAATAAACCACTCAATAAAAGATAGATAAATCAAAGAAAAACAATGTAAGCGGCTTTCGCTATTCTTTTTACCTGGTATAGCGACCAGGGTCGAACACAAGGAGCACGTTTGAAAAACTCTATAGTCGAATTTCAAAGTTAATTTTTAGTGGTTTTTGACTTTTATATTTTTTTGTATTTTTCGAATAAGCACAAAATGCACAAAAACACACACACAACACTCTTTTTGTATTTTTCACAAAAGAGTCGAAATGTTCAGAAAATTCAAGAGAAAATGTTTTTGTGTTTTATATGTTTTAAAATATTTTTAGTAATTTTTTCGGATTTGTCTGATGTTTTTTTTATTTTATAAAAATAAAACAGTGAAAAATAAACAAACTATTCACAAGCAGGAGTATTTTTCAATTTAAAAAATCTTTTTAGTGCTCAAAAATCCTGAAATTATTTTTAAGACAAAGTACAAAGCAATATCTACAAAAAGAGACCAAAATCCGAATTTTTGGATTTTTCCTACAGTTTTCTACAATTTTTTTAAGATTTTTCATTTTTTTGCAATTTTTTGGAGTTTTATAAATAGTTAATGTACAAAAATTGGACATAATCTAAAAGACATCAAAATGCACCTACAGTAATTTTTTTGGAATTTTTAGGCAATTTTTCTATTTTTTATGAATTTTCAAAGTTTGGACATGCAAAAAAGTATTTTTTTATTTTTTTTATATATATTAAAAGTTAATGAAATGCGATGAAAAATTTATACAAGATTAACAACTACATCTAGAGCATCCGCCATTTTTCTCAAAATTTTTAGCACAAGATAAAGATGTATTTCAATCAAAAGAGAGCATGCAAAGTTCGACTTCGGCAGTACATGGACTAAAATGCAAATGTTCAGAAGTTTTTATAATGAAATATAACAGAATTAAGTTGCAGGAGAAAAAAAGCACAATTTACCCAGTAAGTCACATGTGCGACATGTGCTTTGGAGGTGGCAGGGGCGTTTTTGTATTGTCGAAAAGAACCAAGGGCTTTCGAGCAATTGTTCCAAATTTCTATTTTATTGCCCTAGGGTTTCTTCTGTCCGTCATTCCTTCTCAATTCACCAAGAGGGAGGCACGGGCCGCTGCCACGAGGGAAGGTGGCTAATGGCAGCAGCGCGGCGGCGTCAAGGAGCGGAAGGTGGCTGCAGTGTGGAGGCGCGTCAGATGCGGCGCTGCCGCGGCGAGGCGCGGCCGCGCGCTGGGGGTGGCTCGCACGGCGGAGGTCGAGGGCTGGCCGCTGCTGAGGGTTGGGCGATGGGGGCTGGTTGGCACGACAGGAGGCAGCGTGTGGCCGACGCGGAGGGACCGCCTCGATGGCGCAGCACCGCCGGCGTGCGTGCGAGAAGGGGGAGAACAACCGCACCGCACGTGGTTGCAGGAGATGACGCAGGCCTGGAGGAGTGCCGCCCTCACGCGATGACGCTGGCGAGATCAACTGGAGGTGGCGGGCAGCGCCGCCAGGCGCGGCGCGTTGGGTTGTGGATCAGCGATCGCCTGGCAGCCGGGGGTTGCGCAGGGGCGCCTGGAGCGGGACGGCGGAGATCTGGCGGCAGGGGGATACACGGCTACTGGTGTTCACGGAGGAGGGAGGACGTCGGGTGGCGATGGCCGAGGACCGCAGCCTCTCACGACGGAGCAGGGTGGCGGGGGTTGACGACCCTGCCGCTCTGAGATTATTTTTTGTTTTTTTGTTTTTTTTGTTCTGTAACCTGCAGGATAAAGGTTGAGAAAAAAATATTTTTTTGTTTTTTTAAACAGCAAATGTAAATAAACAAAAAAAGATTTTTTTTATTTTTTTATTTAAATGGACCTGCAAAACAAAAGTTAGAGATAGAAACAAAATTTTTTATTTATTTTTACCTGCAAAACAAATGTTAGAGAAAAAAAGTAATTTTTTTTATTTTTCCTGCAAAAATAGATGTGAGATAAATAGGAAAAATGATTTTATTTTTTTCTTTCTTTATACAAAAAATGGGAGAGTGTGCATGTATCGGATCTTGACGAAGTGGAAGATAGAGATCCGTATCTCCGACCACCGTACGTTGTCGGAGGTGAAAGATTGCGTGAGGTAGAAAAAGAAATGAAAGGGTCAGAAAATGGGATGGCAAATCGGTGTCGGACGTGGATTAAATCGTGATAGAATTTTCGTAATTTTTAATCTAAAAAAACTAATCACTACACCTACGCTAAAATCTAAACCTACGATTTACCTAGGAGAAACGATAAGAAATAAAAGTGGATCTTACCTTGGGGTTCGGACACGCCATGATGGCCTCAACGAAGCTCAAATCGCTGTCACCGACCGGATCGGAGGCTAGGACCCTCTTCAACAAGAAACCTCTCGGAAATCGGGCTCCTCTCCACCAAAGATTGATCAAGTGTGAATGAGGGAGGAGGCGCCCATTAAAAAGAGAAGAAAAACAAAAGAGGAAAGTATGTACAAAAAAGGAAGGTGATTATGGGTTAATTAAATAAAATAATTAATTAAATAAATAAATTAATTAATTAATTTCGAAATTCGGATTTAAATTAAATAAATAAATAAAGTAATTTATGGAAATCAATTAACCACCATAATGGTGGCCAAATAAGGTATAAAATCAAATCATTACATATAAGGTAAGTTATCAAACCAAATAAATGAATTAAATAATTAAATAAATATAAAATTCGTAATTATATTAAATTAATTAATTAAAGTTAGAAAATTAATTTTTTGGTGGATTTTATAAAAGGAAGTTAATTATATACATATATTATACACATATAATACAATATACATAGGTACAAATAAGGAAATAATTTTTATAAAAGATTTTTTAATTTTTATTTTTTTATTGTATTTTTAATGAAAATAATATTTACAAATATGTACATTATGTATAAAATTATGAATATAATATATACAATAAGTATATGGATAAACTGCACAATACACCCCAGAAAACTGAATTTTTAACCGTAACTCCAAAAAATACGAAACCACAGCCATTTGAAAGATAATTTAATTTATAGTACGATGAAAGTGAGTTTGGTTCAATTTGAGCTCGTATGGAGCCGGAATTGATGTTTCAATTTTCGTTACGGCTTTTTCTGGGTGTAATTATTTGCAATATATACAATATTTTAATTTACAAATATTTTTATTATGTACAATATAATTTTATTTACAACTTTTATTTACAGAAGTAATTAGTTTGAGGTCAAATTATATACAAATAAAATAATGTAAGTTTTATACAAATATACATGAAAATATGTATAAGATATTTTTGATTTTCTGACAGAAGACCCTATCTCCCCCTACTTTATTCCTGGTCGATCAGGTCAAGTCTTGACCTTCTCTCGGGGTTTGGGTCAGTCTATTTTTATTGCATAAATCCATCCTTTTCTTTTTCTTTTCTTCTTTATTCTTTTATTTATGTACAAAAAGTGTTAAAAATGCAATTTTAGCAAATGCATGCAAAATGGTAAAATTATGAAATTAATGGGTATTTACAAGTATTTAACTAAGGAAAAGAGGCTAAAATAAAAGAATAAAGGCGATGAATCGTGGATTCATCAATGCCTCTCAGCGGAACTGCACAGTCACAGAGAAAGAGATGCTGGTAGTAGTCTTTGCTCTTGATAAGTTTCGATCTTACATTATCAGATCTAGAGTGACTATACTGATCACATCGCCATATGATACTTAATGGCAAAGAAGGATGTCAAAGCCAGATTGACCAGATGGATCCTTCTACTCCAGGAGTTTGACGTAGAGATTAAGGATAAACTTGGAGTCAAAAATGTGGTGGCAGATCACCTCTCTCGTTTAGAGAACCTTGAGGATTCAGATCAGATCACACCTATTACAGAGACATTCCCAGATGAGACGATCTTTGCGATCACCTCACTTCCATGGTACGCCAACATTGTGAATTAACTTGTCACAAAGAAAGTTCCACAAGGTTGGCCCAGACGATGACTTGAGACCTTTCTTGCGAAGGCCAAGTCGTACCATTGGGAAAATTCCACTCTTTATCATGAAGGGAGATAGCATCTGGAGACGATGTATTCCTCAAGAAGAGAAGCATAGCGTCTCACAAAATGCCACAAGCTTGAGGCAGGAGGACATCATTCTGGGAGACGGACATCATAGAAGGTGCTCCAATCTGGCCTTTGGTGGCCTACCCTTTTCAAGGATTCAGATGAATTCGTGAAGATATGTACTGACTATCAGAAAATGGATACTTGTGGACAGAGAGATATGATGCCGATGCAGCCCATTCACTTCTGTGAGGTTTTGACGCATGGGGCATCGATTCCATGGGCCCATTTCCTAGAAGTCAGGGATTTAAGTATATTTTGATTGCTATAGATTATGTGAGTCGTTGGGTTGAGGCAATACCCATACGAACCGCAGATGCTAAGACTGTTTGTAAATTCTTGAAGAAAAATATCATTTCACGATTCAAAGTACCTAGAGTTTTGATATCAGACGGGGGGACTCATTTTATCAATGACAAGGTAAGGGCCCTTGCTAACGAGTTCAGCATAGATCATAGAGTTGCCACTCCTTAACATCCACAGACGAATGGTCTCGCTGAGGTTTTTAATAGGGAGATTAAGATTATATTGCAGAAGGTAGGTGATGAATCCCTGATTCTCACTCTTTATTCTTTTATTTTAGCTATTTATCTTGGCAAAGCATCATGTAAATAGGTGTAAATATAATAAGTTAGCATGCAGCATGCATTTGTTAATATTGCATAATTAGCATGTATTTGTGCAAAATAAAAGAATAAAGAAAAAGAAAAAGGAAGGAGCTATTTAGAATGAATACAGAGTGACCCAACTCCTAGAGAAGGTCAAGCATTGGCATGATCGCTAAATAAAATAAGTAGAGAGAGATAGAGCCTACTCTATGTTGTACATATTACTTATAAATAATTATTTTTGACAAAATAAAAATAAAATTTTCTTTTTACCTCCTTGTATATAGTCCTAAAAATAAAATAAAAATCAGAAAAATAAAATAAAAAGAAAAATAAAATCCTTCTTACTTGTACAAAATACATGTATATATGTCTCACTCCCTATTTATTATATACATTTAAATAAATAATAAAAATAAAATAAAAATTATTTTATTCTCCAAAAATAATGTTATAAATAGTTAAAATGCAAAATTAGGGTTTTTTATGTAAAAATAACAAAATAAAAATAATTGTACAAAATACATAGGTATATTATACTTGTATATATTGCTATATATTGTACATACCCTAATTTATTTTTCGTAAAAATAATTAAAAATCTCAGAAAAAATCTTTGAAAAATAATAAATGTTTTTTTTCTTTTAAAAACTTTTTGATTTAAAATCATTTATTATTTTTTATTAAATTTATATGTATTATGTAAATCCCTATTTTCTGATTGGTCTAGGAGGATTTGTTGACCCCGGTCAATGCCCCCTCCTAGCTCGGGTCGGGTCGAAAACCCGTCGTCAAAGTCTCTTCTCCGATTTTTCCCGCCGAATCCAATATCCTCTCACCTCGATTCTTAGACCCATGATTCCTCGGACCTCCGTGATCCTCACGGGTTCCTTGGATGATCCGAATCGTTCTCAGGTCTCATGCTTTTCGTCGATCCTTCTAGACCTCTGAGCCGCCTATATAGCATCTCATCCGTCTCCATAGAGCTCTAGCTCACGCCTCGCTCCTCATTCCAGCCCTTGACACCTCAGGTTGAGTGACAGCTTCCCGAGGGACCTCGCGGATTGGATTTTGGTGGAGCATCCACGTTGCTCAGCCTTGTGGCCGGCGTGCGCCGCCGCGACAAGCCTCCCGACCTTCCACAGCTTGGTTGATGCCATAACCTCTCTTGTCACCTTCACCTGAAGCTCCATAGTTCATCTAGAACCTCAGGTATCGACCACTCCACTTCATTTTGTCCTTTCGATTCGTCCTTCCTATTTAGCTCCACCGCCAGTTCATTTGCTCCGATCAGCTGGTCGGAGCCCCGATATCGCAACCCATCCGTTCAGATCGACGTGCCACATCACCCTCCACTCTCACCGCATCCTGATCACACTTAGACCCGTCCCTTAGCTCGAGATTAAGGCTCAGATCTCCTCCTACCACTGTCTCCGGAGATCAACTTTCATTCCCCCGCGTTTCTACCTTCTTTAGCAAGCAATAAACCTCGTCGGAGCTACGTCTCCGAGCGTCTCACCCTCTACAGGTCACTTCGCACGTAGAAGACCATCTCTGGTTCCCTTATTGCTCGGGCAGAGCAGCTCTAGGCGGCCACATACCTCCACGACCATCCGACCGTTCTCCGACGCATCAGAGCTCGCCACCAGATGCGTGACACCTTCACGTCACTCAAACCCTCCTCGGTGAGGTCATCTGCTCGGTGGATCTCCTCTCGTTGTCGATCGAAGTTCACATGGAGGCTGTTCTTCCTCCATCTTAATCCACCATCGGATCGACCTTCACTTATCAGATTGAATCCCAATCGCTGACCGTGCAGCCTTTTTAGCCATTCGATCTGACGCATCCGATAGCATGTAGGAGGATATTCTCTGCACTGTCAGATTTGCCCCAACAACGATCAGAGTTGTACGCACACGATTCCTCCCGTGTGCGCCACGTGCCTGATAACCAAGGTTTGGCGAGGGTCTAAAGTAGTCCACACAAGGCGGGACCACAATGTCGTTGAGCGACCGCTCACGAAACCTTAATCAATCAACAATGAACTCACAATATAAATCAAGCAATGAAAAACAAATGTGGAGTCAAATTTATTATAACTCTATAATAGGTGTGTATAGTGCAAGTATGTGTAGAGTGTCGAACACAGGGAGCAAGCAGGATAGATCAGATAAAATGTTAAAAATGTGATGTGATCAAGTGTCTACAAGTATGCAAATTTTTGTGGGCTTTTAATTTTTATATTTTTTTTGTTTTTAATTTTCTAATTTTATATTTTCTTTTTATATTTTATATTTTTTATTTTCTTTTTCTTTAAAAAGATAAAATAAAGTATAAATACAAAATAAGGAAAGAGATGGATAATGTACTAATAAAAATAGGTAAAAATAAGTAAAAATCAGGAAATGAAATATTGTTAGCTTTTTATAATTTTCTAATATTTTTGTGATTTTTCTAGATTTTTTGAATTTTTTTGGTATTTTTAAAGGTAAAAATACTATAAATAGGGAATAAAAGGGTTGGCCAAAATTAAAATGAGAATGAAAAATATAAATCAGAGTCCAAAATTACTCAAATTAATTTTAAATCAAAGATAATAAAATAGGGAAAATACAACAACTGAAATTGCAATTTTAGGAGTTTTGTAGAATTTTTAAGATTTTTATAAGGACTTTTAGAGTTTTATATTTTTATGGGTTTTCTTTTACATTTTTTTAATGCTTTTTGGACTGAAGTTAGAATATGATAAGATACACAAAATATAATTTTTTTGGAATTTTTCAAAAACTTTTACTAATTTTTATGGATTTTCTAATGCAAACAGTGCTGAAAATGCATGTTTTTTAATAAATACTAAAATGCAATAAAAATGGCAAATAAAAATATGGCGTGATAATGTAATGCAGAAGGAGCTTAATGTATTTTTTTGGTAATTTTTGGGGTTTTATGGATGCATACAATAAATAGAATCAACAAATAAAAATCACACAGCCGGCAGGGTCCAAGTGCAAATAACAGGAAATACAGGAGCCAAAGTGTAATTTTTCACAAAATTTATAACATATTAAACAAGTTCCAGGACTGAATACAAATAACACAACCCGCAAGGGTATTCCTGCAAAATTCCCAACCCTGCACGTGCTATGCACGCGCCTGGGAAGGACCGAACTGCAATATACAAAATCTCTAGGGGTGATATGCAATTTACCCAAAAATATTACACGTAATATAAATAACTAAAACTAAATAACTAAAACCGCTTGGGTCCTTGTAAAATACCCAGTCCCCTCACGCGTACAGGCACGTGAGGTGACGTGGATAGGACCTAAGTGCAAATAATAAAAGAGCGAGGGTCTAGATGCAAATACTACAAAAGTATTTAAACTGCAGACAAAAGTTTATGGACTGAAAATAAATACAAAAATTGCATGGGGTTCAGATGCAAAATACCCCTTTACACACGATCCTACGGCGAGGAAGAGGCCACTTGACACGTGGCACGTTCTGGACGGCCGATGACACTTTGCGGATGGACGGTGGTGATTAGATCCCTTGGCTTGATCTAACGGTGGAGGTGCGGGAGGATCTAACGGTCGCGATACACTTGGAGCTCGGGCCTTGATCCAACGGCTCAGAGGGTCGGAGCAAGAACAGAGGCGGAGCGCCGATGAGGCGACTTTCCCCGAGCCCTAACTCCGTCCTCTGGTGATCTCTTGGGCTTCAAAAGGGGCTGGAGACTCCTGGAGGTCGGCTCTATCTCTTGGGGGCTCCAAAAAGCCTCGGCGACGGCCGAGGGTCGCTGGAGCGGACGGTGGAGCTGGAGGGATTCACGTGTGCTCCGGCGATCTTCAAAACGCGCCCCAGGCTCGAGTCAAGGCTCGTTGACCTGCACAAATGAGTGAGAGGTCCAGGGCAAAGTGCCTGGACCCTGCGGACGTGGAAATGCGGCGAAAGAAGGTGGCTCGCGGTGGTGGCCGGAGGTGCGCTCCGGGGAAGTGCTCGTGTTGGGCGAATCGATGGATGAAGTGACAGAATTTTTGGGGGAAAATATTCCTAAGACTATGGCGAATGAAATGCAACAGAAATAAAGGGGAAGAGAGGGTGCCTCGATGACCGGAGCCAGAGGGAGACACCTCAACGACGGCGAGAAGGCGGAGGCGCTTGGAGCCACCTCAGGCGTCGCTCGACCCGCCCGAAGATCGGAGGAAGAAGCTGTCACCTTCTTCTTTCGTTTGGGCACGAAGGGGGCGCTAAACCTATGGAAGAGGGGTTCAAAATTTGAATTGAAGGTCGAGGTGCACTATATGAGGTTGATGGATGGGGGAGGAAGAACGAGGCCTAGCAGGTGGATCAGTGATTCGAAGTCCAAGGAATCACCTAGGCGTAATTCCTCATTGTTCAAGGAAGAAAAGTCAAGAAGATGCTAACTCGAAAGGGTGAAAGAACAAGCCTCGAAAAATCGAGAAGGAGGGGTCAAACCAAGGTCTAACATCCCTAAAAAATCATTTGTAATTTCGATAAAAAAATATAAAATGAGTTAATTAATTTTTGGTTATAAAATTAAAAATGTTTATTATTTTATAAGGTATTTTAATATGATTTTTAATTATTTTTATGAGGTATTCTTTTACAAGTTACCTTTTATAGGCTATATAGGTATATACAAATATATATTTTTAATATTTTATTTTTATTTTGTGTATTTAATTTTATTTATTTTTGTTTATTATTTTATAAATTTATAAAATATTTTTATACACTTAAATATATTTTTATTTTATTTTTCTGAAGTGTTTTGTACACTTAATAAAATATGAGTATTAAATATATAGGTATATATATAGCTACTATACCTATGTATATTATATACAAGTATTTTTGTTTTGTATTTTCTTTGAGTTTTTATTCTGATTTTAATATACAAATAGGTTATAAATAATATTTACAAAATTATAAAAATATAAAATTATAAAAAATGAATAAATAATAAAATGAATATTTTAATCTGTACAAGTATACAATAGGGGTCCAAAACTCAACTTTCAAACCGTAGCTCCGCCAAATGCGAAACCACCGCCATTAAATAGCTTATTTTAAATTATATACAATTAAAGGTGAGTTTGACACATTTCGAGTTTTTATTTGTGAAATACGGGTCTGGGAAGTTGGGGTTCTGGATTTTTATTCAGACCATAACTTTTTATTTGTATATGATTTTTGTCTGGAATCAATTTTGTATTTTTATTTATTTAATTATCTACAACTTTTATGTACAAAGTTTCTTTATTTGTTGTATAAAAAGTGGAACCAAAAATAGGTCCTAAAATGAACAAAGAATAAATAAAAAGAATAGGTATTTGTATTGTACTTTAGCCCTTATCTCCCCCTACTTTATTCCTTATCGACCTATTCATCGAGATGTCTAGGTCTCGGGGTTTCGGGTCATAAAATATTTACAATATTTTATTCTTTTTCTTTTCTTTTATTTATTCTATAATTTTGGCTTTAAACACAATATTTTATACACTATTTACATGCACATGCATGAATGCTAAGATGCTGGATGTAAGGGTATTTACACGTGTTTGCTAGGGTTTTTGAGGCCAAAATGATAGAATAAAGATGATGAAATGTGGATTCATCAGTGCCCCCTGCGAAGGGTATTTTGCATCTTTTACCCCATACTTTTATGCTTTTTGAGTTAGTCATGACAATAAAGTGGTAGCGTAAACATCTTGCAGTTTGGACCCCTTATTTTTGATATTTGCACTTTAATCCTCCTGAACCTGAAATACGTGCTCGTGGACGTGAGTTTTGGTGTATTTTTTTTTCATGTTATGCCCCTGTGCTTTTAACGGTTATGCTTTGAATGGAAACTTTTGGTATGTGCATTTATGCCCCTATGCGTGGTGATTTGAGCATGTACGTAAATTAATTGGATAAATTGCATATTGACCCCTGAGCTTTTAACCTCTTTTATTATTTGGTCCTTAAACTTTTAAATAATTGCAAGTAGGTCCCTATGAGATGTGTCTCTTGTTTTTAATTAAAAAATTATTAAATCAACTCCAAAAATACCACAAAAATTATCGTTAGCTCTTGTTAATGTGTAATATTTTTGGTAATTTCTGTGACTCGGTTTAATTTTATTTGATATTTTCTAAAAATCAAAAACCCCTAAAATGTATTCTGTCTATTTTCTAAAATACCAAAAAAATATAAAAATGGACTAAAAAATCTATAAAAATTTCATTGTGTTTGTTTTAGTGTGTTTTCATTACATATATATTTTGTTGCATTATCCTTTATAAAAAACCCTAAAAATCACAAAAGACTAAAAATCTTATAAAAAGCATTAAAAATTCTAAAAAAATCAATAAAACGATATTTCAGTTGTTGTCGTTAGGTCTTTTTATCTACTTTATCATAAAAATCATAATTAGGACACCTTGGCATTTTTAATATTTTAAATTTGCCTTTTGGTTCAGGCTGTACATTATTTTCCTGTTTTGTTTTTCTTTTATTTTTATAAAATCATATAAAAATCAAAAAAATACCATAAAATTATCAAAAACACCTGCATATTTTTAAAAACATAAAAACATTTTTATTTCTAATTTTTGAGCATTTTTAGTCTTAAAAGAATTGTAAAGCTTTATTTTCTTTATCTTTTTATTTGTTTTCTTATCATAAAATATAAAAACATTTGCAAATTAAAAAACACAAAAATATGCCTTTTATTTTCTGATTCTCGACTATTTCGTACATTTCTGTGCTTCTTATGTTCGACCATGGTCGCTATACCAGGTTAAATAAATAGCGGAGACTGCTATATTAATTTTTGTACTTGTGATTGTCTTAATTGTGGTCTTGATTTTCTTGATTGACCGAGCCTCGCGATTCGGGTCGCAACAACCCTTAGATATTACTTAACCCGAGTTGCCTTGGCAGGTCGTCAGAATGGCGCCGTTGTCGGGTAGTCTGCCCAGATCGAAAGGATTGCTCACAGCTTTTGGACTCGATCTTGTGGGCATATCGAACATCCTTCAAGACTCCATTGGGTACATCTCCATTCTGACTCGTTTATGGCAAGCCATGCCACTTACCAGTTGAGATGAAGCATAAGTCACATTAGGCAGTCACTGAGATATTCTTAGATCTTGAGAGTGTAGGAGATCAGAATTGGCAGCCCTGGAGGAACTGAGAGATACAGGCTTCGCAAGTAGCCTTCAGTATAAGGAGCGAGTGAAGATATGGCATGATTCTCACATCAGCCATAAGCAGTTTGATCCAAACTAGAGAGTATGGTTATTCGATGCCATGTTGAAATTATTTCCATGGAAGTTGTAGAGCAAGTGGAAGGGACCATATTTGGTCCGAAAGGTGCATGACAATGGCAACATTGATATATCTGAGATGTCATTTGAGTCCATCTTTCGAGTTAACGGTCAACGCCTAAATCCATATCTAGATCATGATCCGCTGATCGTCGATGTTGCCCCTATTCATTTTGCATGAGATGAGGTCTTTGACTCACATCATTTGCATCTCATGCCTGATTATCACTTCCTCACGCAACTGTATAGATCCAGTTGTCCATATCGCACATTCTTTTGTCTAACACACCATCTCCATCTTGTGATTATTCTATACTTAGGGGGTACTTTACCCTAAGTATAGGGGGTGTCAGATTTTTTATTATTCTTTTGATCCTTTTTATCTCTGTTTTGCTGCTATACTTAGGATATTTTACCCTAAGTACAGGGGAGGTAGACATTGTACATTATAACCCTCGGTTTTCCCCTTGTGTACAGTCTTCTATACTTAGGATTACTTGATCCTAAGTATAGGGGGATCACCATCTTCTATTGATTATATTCTTTTATTCGTCGTTATAGTATAGTATTCTTTTCACTTTCCAATACTCAGCATGAGTTATGTCTTCCTATGCAGCTCTTTGATCATTATGAGGACATAGTTCGAGCTAATTATAGGGGGTGTCGTATATATTGTATAAATACTTTAGCCATAACTCATACTTTAGTATTTTTAATATGGCTAAAATATTGTATAAATACATGTAAAATTCAGTAAAATCAATAAAAAAGATGCAGATATTTTCTCAAATTTTCTTTTGTATATACTGATTAATAAGTCAGGTTAAAATATTTTGAAAAATATTTTGAAAATAGTTTGAAAACCTATTTGATTTTTTTGAAAACTATTTGAAAAATGTTTGAAAAATATTTCAACCTTTCTAAAAATAATTTGTCTTGTAAAAAAATTTCTTTTCTTTATGTGAAATAAATTTTTTTGTGAAACTATCTGCAGATGTTTTGAAAATGGTTGAAAATTTATTTTGAAAAAAATCTATATATAATGTTTGAAAAATGTTTGCAAATTAGTTTCCAAATGTTTATAAAATGTTTGTAAAATTGTTTGAAAACATTATTTTGGACTATAGTTTGCAAAATTATTTTCAAATAAGTTTGAGGAATATATGCATCATACACAAAAAATGAAAAATGAATGAAAAAAATTCTAACTATATATACTTGTATAAATTACTTATCTACCTAATTCCTGTAAATAATTAACTCACTCTCGTGTAAATATGTTTACCGTAACCCTAACCCTTATTAAAAAATCATTATATATACTTGTATATAGTACTAACCCTTTTTCTAAAAAAACTCTTTACATGTGCATCATCTTTCAAAAATCCATAAAAAGTTCAAAATTAGATAATTATTTCACAAAAAGATTTTACTTTCTTGTATTGTACATATTTTCTTGCATTTGCATGTGCATTTTTCTGGATAATTTTGACATTTAAACTAAGTCTGGAATAAAATTGAAGAATGGAGCTTAGTTGGACCTTAATCCACTTAATTTCAGAGGAACCTTATAAGAACTGGAGTTAAGACTTTTTAGGTCCTAGTGACTTAATTCTTTGAGTCCATAAGACTATGTTCACATGTCATCTTGATTAGTCTAAGTAAAATATTTAACAACACATGCATGATTCTTTCAGACCGTGTCTTACCTTGGACAAGCACTCTACACGTAGCTCTTCATGGAGGAGGTAGTGAGGGGGCAGAATCTTTTGGCTTGGGGTAGCATACGAGGGTAGTACATCTAAGCAGAACCTCTCGTCCTCCTCTAGGGAGGGAAGTGCGTCTCAACCTGGTCTGGCGATGTTGAGGTCTAAAGACAAGATGCTGTGGGGTTGCAATAATGCTTCAAAAGATGGATAGTCTACTGGCTCAAGAGGAAAAACTCCTTATGTACATACTGCACCTTGTATATATTTTCAAAAAAATGCAGAATCTCCAAAAGTGGACAGGCATGATTGAAAAGTAAAATGCATGTCGGAGTGTATATACAAGTAAAAAAAGAATAAGAACTTCAAAGTCAATTTTTTTGTAAGCTTGCAACGGATGACTTGGCTACACTGCTCATACATCCAAGGATAAGTAGATACACTGGTTACCGTCCATTCTCTTCTCCACCCCCTCTTCTTAAGCTAGTTGTACTTGAACTTAGAAGGGAATATCCTCGCTCCTCGAGGAAATAGTTGTTAGATCGGGGGACTAGAGTTGCCTTGTTGAGAGAGGCTATTTTCTTTACTACTTTTGAGATGAGGAGCTATACTTCACTTACAGAGTACAAGTATAGATTCATAGTCATAAGAATTTGTGTATGTAGACTTGTTCTGACCTGACTGTTGAGGAGACTTGAATAGGAGTCTTGTGGAACTTAGAGGTTGTTGGATTTTAAATCCATTTCCCATTAAGGTTCCGCCACACTAATAATTCAAAGGTCTGACAGAGCTTCATACTATAATTTTATGAAGATAAGTTTAAAAGGCAACATTGTTCTAAGTTCTTTCTTTTTCTTTTCTTTATTTTTATTTTCGCTTATTTTCCAAATAAGTGTTTGCTAAGGGACTAGCAAAGGTAAAGTATAGGGGAATGATGAATCCACGATTCATCGCCTTTATTCTTTTATTTTAGCTTTATTTCCTTAACCAAATACCTGTAAATACCCACTAATTTCATGAAATTATCATTTTGCATGCATTTGTTAAATATGCATTTTTAACACTCTTTATATTCAAAATAAAAGAATAAAGAAGAAAAGAAAAGAAAAGAAAAGATGTATATGAAATAAATGCAGACTGATTCGAACCTCGAGTGTAGGTCAAGACTTGACCTGATCGACCAAGAATAAAGTAGGGGAGATAGGGTCCTTAATTCAAAAATTAAAAAAATAATTTGTAAATATTTTTTCTTATATTCGTACAAAACTTATACTATTTTATTTGTATATATTGACCTCAAATTAAATACTTTTCTAAACATAAATTGTAAATAAAAATATTTTGTAAATAATAAAAATAATTACAAAGTAAAATCATGTACAGATTAAAAGTATCCACACTCAGAAAAAGTTGTAAAGTGACAATTGAAAGATCAATTCCGGCTTCATATGAACTTAAATTGAATCAAACTCACCTCCATTGTACTCTAAATTAAATTATCTTTAAAATGGCTTTGGTTACATAATTGTTGGAGTTAAGGTTGAAAAGTCGGTTTTCTGGGGTGATTTGTGCAGTTTCACCACATACTTATTGTATATATATTTATTCATATTTATTTTTATATATAATGTAAATAATGTAAATATTCTCTTCATTATTAAAAATAATAATAATAATAATAATAATTTTTTAAAATTATTCCCTTATTTGTACATGTGTATAATGTACTATATGTGTATACTATTTGTATATAACTAATTTCCTTACATTAAAATCACCAAAAAATGTAATATCTAACATTAATTAATAAATTAATTTAATTATGAAAATAGGATTTATTTATTTAATTTATTCATTTATTTGATTTGAAAACCTACCATGTATATAAGATTTGATTTTAAACCTTAAAAAACCACCATTAAGGTCGCTAATTAATTTTTCTAAATTAATTGTTTTGATTATTTTATTTAATTCTAAAATTTGTTTTAAATTAATTTAATAATTATTTATTTATTTATTTTAATTAACCACTAAATACTTCCCTTTTTGTAAATATTTCCTTTTTTTATTTTTATTTTCCTTTTTATGGAGCTCCTCCTCCCTCTTTCTCATTTTGATCAATCTTTGGTAGAGAAGGAGCCCCAGTCTCGAAATCCCGTCGGTCGATAGAGGAGTTCAGCCCCCGAGCCATCCGGTGACAGCGGACCGGTTGTTTAAGGCCATCACCGCGCCCGCTTCCCTCAGGTTAGATCCAATTTTTTTCTGCATATTTCACCTAGAGTAATTATAGCATAGTTTTTATTTTCATGCTCGTAGATCTAAATTCGTAATTTTCACCACCATTTTTCATCTGATCTTACATGTGACGTCCGTTCTGAATCTGATTTCCATCTCGTTTTCTGATCCCTACATTTCACATTCTACCTCACATAATCTATCAACTTCGATCATGCACGGTGACCGAAGATCCGAGTCTATCTCCTGCTTCGCCAGATCCGCACCCGCGCATATTTTTTCGTGTTTGGTTTTTCTTGGGTCAAGCCGTTGTGCTCGTATCCTCATTTGTTTATAAAAATAATAATAAATAAATAATGTTCTTTTTCTAACATTTGTTTTGCAAGAATAATAAAAAATTTTAAAAACATTTTTCTAACCTTTATTTTGCAGAAAAGAATTAAAAAAATATAAAAATATAAATATATAAAAAAAATCTTATGTTTCTGTTTACAGTTTTAATATATATATAATTTTATTACAGTTTTGTTTATAAAAAATAAAAAAAATAAAGAAAAAAGGAATCACGACCGCAGTCGCGCCTCCCCCTCTAGCCAACGGTGCCGCCGCGCGCCGCCCTCATCTCCAGCACGGCGGTGGGCCCCACCGTCCACTAGTCTCGCCTGCACCTGGGGCGCCCGCTGCCCCCACCGTGGCCCGCAACCCGACCACAGCCTGCTTGGAAGCCGCCTCTCCCCAACACCACTCCATCTTCGGTTCTACCGTAAATCGATGCCCAATGCCAAACTGCCGACCAAGCCGACCACCGTAGCTCTGATGTCGCGCGGCTCCCCCGTGCCCGACCACCTCTGTCCATCGCCCACATGGTGGTGCCTCCAACGACACCATCTCCGCCCGTAAGCCGCCATCGTCCATTCCCTCAACTATTCGCAGCCTCCACCGCTATCTTCGTGCCCACCATCTGGGGCAGAACTCCGTCAGCTCCACCGCCTACCGCCCGACGAGGAGAAGAAGGGAGGAGGGGTAGCGACGACCCCCTTTGTGGTTTGAAGGCAAGAACAAGAGAGATACACAACAAGTATTAAAAATTAGAAAATTATCGGAGATGCCCTTGGAAGTTTCGAAAATCGCAAATCAACTCCTGCTCCAGATCAAGTCACGTGTGTGGCACGTTTTTCTTAGGTAATTTGCGATATCTATCCTGCAATTTAATTTTGTTATATTTTATTGTAAAACTTTTAAATATTTGCAATTCAGTCCTCTATGTCCAGGACTTAAAATTACATGGTTGTTTGTTTGAAATAAATCTTTTCATTGCTTAGTAAATTCTCATAAAATCATTTTATGTTCATACTTTATTCATCTTCATTGTATATAAATTTCATTGCAATTTGTTTTTATTTGACATTTAAAAAAATTCAAAAACTGTGTCATTTTCTCTACCTGAAATTTGAAATATCATAAAAATTTGAATATTGCTCTAAAATTTCCAAAAAATTAGATTAGGTGTATTTTATTGCATTTTATTTTCTGTCCAAATTTTGGATATTAATTATTTATAAAACCCCAAAAATATACAAAATACTAAAATATTCGAAAAATTATAGAAAATTATAGAAAAATCAAAAAATTTGTGATTTTAGTTTATCTGTGTAGATATTTGTTTATACTTTAGCATAAAAATAATTTCCAACAGTTTTGGGTTTAAAATATTTTTAAGTTGTAAATTACTACAGGCTGTGCACTGTTTGTCATTTTTAGCACTGTTCGAATTAGAAAAATATAAAAACATATGAAAATTATATAAAATTACCAAAATATTTTAAAATCTAGAAAACACAAAAATATTTTTTTCTGTACTTTTTTGAGCATTTCTGAATATTTTAAAAAATACAAAAAAGTGGGGTGTGTGTATTTCTTCCCTTATGCATATTGTTCCTTAATTGAAAATAAAAAAATAAAAATCGAAAACCACTAAAAAATCCTTTATTTTCGAAATTTGACTACTAAGTTCTTTAATTGTGCTCCTTGTATTTGACCCTGATCACTATGTCAGGTAAACTAAAATAGCAAAGACCGCTTATATTGCTTTTCATAGATTGATTTTTTTAAAGTGGTTTTACATATTTTTCTCGTTGAGTTAGCCGATTAATTGGGGTCGCAACGACCATTGATATATTTTGATACTTAACCCTAGTTGATCGGTCGCTCATCAGCCTTTATCTCCCTTGAGCACGCTAGCAAGTCTCCCTCACTGACTGCGGTGGAATCCTCTTGGTCAGATTCAGAATCAACATTATTCTTCTTTCCTTTCTCCTTCTCACGACTTGGACAGTCGGCTATTTTGTGACCCTCCTTGTCACAGTAGAAGCATATAATTGGACCTCGTGACTTGGATCGACCTCTAAATCCTATCACCCTTGATCTTGAACGTCTGCCCTCGGTTGCCAGCACATGACCTTCATCATTCGTTGCCTCATCCGTCGACCTCTGTTGAGACTCATTCATAAGCAGCGAAGCAACTTTCTCGTCCAATGTGATGGTCTCCTTACCGTAGAGTAACGTCGTCACAATATGATCGTCGGAAGGTGGAAGGGAACTCAACAAGATCAGTGCCTTATCCTCCTCCTTGAAGAGGGATTCTCCTTTTGCATTCTTCTCCTCAAATGTGAGCATGTCTATCAGAATCTTGTTGAATTCATCCAAGTGGACTTTGAACTTTGTCCCATCGGTCATCTTTAGACCATCGAGCTTCTTCTTCATCAGTAGTCCATTCGTCAAAGATTTGGACTTGTATCGTCCCTCGAGCTTCATCCAAACCTCCGTTGGATCCTCCAGACCAATGACTTCATGAAGAGTGTTGTCTGCCAAGAATAGTTGTATTGTACTGCTCGCGAGATCCCTCATCTCCTTCCACTCTTCATCTTTCATCTTCTCCGATTTCTTTTCTTTATCCTGGAGAGCTTTCACAAGTCCTTCTCGCGTGAGTATGTTCTTCACCCGTTGTTACCATAAGGTGAAGTCATTCTTCCCGTTGAAGGATTCCACGGAGAATGATGCACCCCTCAATGTAAATTTCACCATCGCTTTCTTTGTTGGACAAGCGAGTCCACGACGAGCCATTATGCAATAAATGTTATTGTGAATATCATATCTTGATCTGAAATGAAGAATAAATAATTTGCATTATAGGTCCCTTAGTACAATTAAGGTTATGTACCATGGCCATCTTAATAATCATACAGCAGTTGATTCAATAATTGAATCATAGAGGCTGGTGCTTGGATGAATATCTAAAGGGTTAGATTGAGGACTCATCAAGCACCGATTGCTAAGAGATGATCTCCAGCCCGAGTAGGAGATGGCAATCCTTTCTCACATAGGCTGATATCTGATTGACCTCTTGATGCAGGTCCTCTGCATAGGAATAGAGATTCGAAGGTGTCAGATTAGTTAGGTCAAAGAGTTGACTTGATGAGATCGAGATAACCAAAGTCCTATATTGTATGCTGTCACAATACAGGCACGCATCCTCTGACCGGAGACAGATGTGTTACTATATGTCTGAGTATGTACATTTGGCAGACCAATAGGTTGATGACCTAACCAAGGTTTATACACCGGCACACTGGTGTGCATATAAGGGCATATGAGTAATACGATCTCTCAAAGGGATCATACAGGTTCATTTACTGAACCGGAAGACATGAGCTCACTCATGAGATATTGGGAAGAATCAAATTCAGTGCGCACGGTCGTCTCGCTTTGGAAGCTTGACTGATTTTGTAGGTTTGATATATACTTTTGGAAAGTATATGATCAACACCTAGGTATGATATATGTTTTTGGAAAGTATATGATCGATACCAACTCCCAATGATCAAATGAGAAACTTACTGATAAAACCCTAAAGTAGACAATATAAAGTTGATCTAATACTTCGGGTTTATTCTGGGTCTTCCAGTATGCAGAATGTACAGGAATTGGGAATACCTGAGGGTGATATGATCATAAACGATTGTATAACCATGGTGCTTCCGTTAATAGGGAGTGATGAAATGGGTCTGGATTTTAGTGACTCCTCTCAGTAGAGAAGTAATCTGATCTTGGTCCAGATGTTGGACATTGATCTGAATGTGATTCAGATGCAATGAAAAGATTAGATTTGTGGTCTTGATTTAATCAAGCATCTATGGGAGGCTCGAGATCTAGATTTGAGATGTGATCTCAATATCCAAGTCACTATACATGGAACAATACAATCGCCCTGTCCTTATCTCCAAGTATCCGCAGAGAAAGCGCATTATCCTTGAAAGAGTTCATGGATAATTTCATTGTTGATATATGTATCCAAGCATCGAGAAAATTGATAATTAAATGTGATTTAATTATCACGGATAATATGAATTTGATTCATATTATATGGAGAGTTATCTGAGATAATTAAATGTGATTTAATTATTAAAGATATGAATAATGTGAATGCGATTCATGTTATTTGGGCACATGAGAAAAGAGATTCAAGATGATTAAATGTGATTTAATTATCATGGATATGAATAATATGGATAAAAATATCCATATTAATCATATATATATATTATAAATGTGATTTATAATATATAAGAGAGAGCCATATTGTGTTTTACATTTGTTGATTAATTGTTAATGTGAATGGGATTCACATTGAATGATTAATTGAAAATATAATTACATTTAATTTTTGGTTGTGAATGAGATTCACATAATTTCAATGGCATGGTTGATATTTTCCATAAAATAATTTGGAATTATTTTTTTGATGAAAATACTATCGACAGGAGATCATGACATAATCATGAGATAATGAGATCTCATGATATAATGAGATCTCATGAGATATTAAGATCTCATGAGATGATGGTAGCAGTCCCCTTATTTTAGGGGATTGGTTTAGTCTTCTCATTATCTCTTCTCTAGTCAAATGTGATTTAAATTGGAATTAATTATGTTGATTTATCAATATGAATTAATTCAAATCACTTATTGTTGTGTTTTACCAACAACAGTCCTAGCTGTTGAAAGGGACACAATCAATCTCATCCGTTGATTGTGTGTTGTCCATAAATTCGGATCCATGGACTCCCAAAACCCAATATAAGAAGAGGCACCCCTTGCTCTTCTTGACACTTGACGTAGATGAATGCTCTCTCTCTCTCTTTCTCTCTACACGCCCATTCTCTCTATCTCTCACGTGGCCGTCCACCATGGATGCCTAGAGAGATCCTCCATCGCCGCAGCATCGTCGTTACGCTGCCCGACCGTCTGCTCGTGGATCTCCGTCTACTTCAGCATGCCTTGCACATGAAGAAGACATCATATCTCGTTTGTCGAGATCAGGAGATCTGTGGCTTGGATCATCAACAAGCATTGCGAGAAGTACGCGTCTCATCCACACGCTCGCAAGCGTCTCCTCCGTCAGATCGGACTTGAGACATGAGGTCTCTTTATTTAGAGACTCAATTGCAACCACGCTTCAAGAGGTAATCCCATTACTTGTTTGTGGTTTAGATGAAACGATCCGAGAAGTGTTCTTGGATCATGTGGTTTCGTCACATAGAAAAAATTAATTTTTGCTGCATCGAGCAACTAGTGCGACTAGTCGCTCCCGATCGCATTCGATGCGATCATCACGCTTCCGTGATGCGCTTGAGGATTTTCCCGTATCCTTCAAGTGGTATCAGAGCCAGGTTCTCGAAGGTTTTTTGATTAGATCCATGAACCTACGAAAATTTGGGCTCGTTTGGGTTCGTGAAGATTTTAGCATTTCAATTTTCGCAGCCCTGTCTTGTGATAAAATTTCGGACCTGTTTAAAATATTTAAACACGAATTTTTAAATTGTATAATGTTCCCCATCAGTTAAGGAAACAGTAGGATTTGAGTTTGCGTAATTTGGATTCCGTTTGCTCAACATTGTTTCGGGGATGGCGATTAAAGATGTGATTAAGATGTTAATTACGGTTTTAAAATGCCTGAAAATGTGTGTTTATCACATGGTTTTATTTTTAAATCAAGTTATCAATCTATGGAAATTGATTTTTCTTAATTTGGATTTTAAATGAATGAGATATGTTATTTTTAGTTAGTGAGGGTCACTGCTGGAAATTGCATCATTATTCGAAACCTTGTGATTGTCGTTTAAGAAAAATTACAAAATTAATAGTTAATTTCCTGGAATAATTCTGGATAATATTTGAGAAATATTAGAACAATATTTATTCCCTTAAATAACATTGACTCAACAAACGAATGATTAGATTAGATCTAGATCACCAATTAGTTGCTTGATACACATTTCAACAAACATTGTTTTCATGAAAACTCTAGTTTATCCTATAATAGTTGTAGGGCAACTTTTACATGCAAAACCCTGTTGCTTGAATAGGATTGGGGATTTGTTTAGCAAGTCTCCTTATAATATTATCAAAATGGTTTTGATGAATATTATATGGTATAATTTTGGTTGAAAGACCGATGATCATCTCAAGTACAAAGTGATTAACTCAGCATTGTTTTTTCCCGAGGGGATATGGTGTCTAGTCAGGGATTGCTGGGATAGCGGGTCGTACCAGTTGCGGTCCGTCCCACTCCCGCCGGTACTGGCCATGACAGCGGGTAGGGCACGAATGAAGCCTGAGAGATCATGATGTATTTTCTAATTATTAAAATTTGAAATAATACGTATTTGAGATAATACCATAATTCAAGTAACAATTAAGAATGTTTGTTGGATATTAATTGGATCATTAATTTAATATGATTAGATTAATTGGAATTCAATTAAAATTAAAACACTTTATTATGAATAAAGTTATTATTTCCCTTGGAAGAATTAATCATAATGAATATGATTCATAATGGTTAATTAGAATTTGAATATGATATGGAGGATCACATAAGTGACATCAATGGTCTCCCGTCAAGGCGAAGGGTTCTGTCGCTAGATATTGTATGGAAGGAGACGCATGTCCGAAGTGACAACTCCTGCATACAATCCATTTGGATCGGGCTCTTCGCTTCTCGAAAGAGTAAAGCCGTATACGTATTGACCCCAATATCGGGTCCTCATATTATTGGGGTGATATTGGATTGCGTATAGCGAGTATTAAGCTTGTTGACGGTTGGTTCAATTAATGACGGGTCAACATCACCTTAGGGGTGGTGGGCCCGGGTGTTAAAGATCGAATTGGGAGATGCAAGTTAGACTTGCAAGGCGGAATGTGTTCTCGCTTCTTTTTATTCGAGTTACAGGTTCTCATATTATTGGGATGTAACAAAGATACGGAAGGAGATCCCAGATCTTGCTTGAGATATAATGGTAAGTATATCTCTTACATTGAAAGTGATTAAGGGAATGAACTTTCAGTGTTGACAAGGCAGGACAACTTTGATATAAAAACTCCTAAATCAAAGTAAAATATGTATATATGTAAATATATATACTTATGCAAATTTCTTATTTCAGATAACCTTCATTAAACCCACTCAATGTTAAACTCAATAATAACCAGTAAAATATCATGGATTGGACTCATGATCCAGATATTGTACTTGCAATTGTACACATAATGTATGTGGTTGCAATGTGCAAGTTTCCTCAGCATAATGAGGAATGGCAATTAAATAAGACAATAAGACATCACCTTAGGGTTTGTATGTCTCTATAGTCTTGATATCATCAAATGTACTTTGGAAGTGACATGTTGATGATGATCGCAGTTGTCAAATTAATCCTTATAAAATCTAAGAAGATATTCTAGCATACATATGTGCTCTTGACATTTATCATGAATGACATGGTTCACTGCATCATGCAAAATGATAGCTCTATAAGAGATGATGTATTCAAAATATTTGAATACCTACCTGAATCAATGTTTTAAGAGTTTAGATGGATGTAGATACGATGAATGTCATCATTCTACTATCTATACTCTAATCATTCACGAAGCTTCATAATATTTATATTGTATGAATTTAATGAAGCATGTATAAATGTTGAAATACTCTTACATTGAATTCTTTTGAATTTAACATAAGATATCCCTAGTCTTAAGCAATGGTTGTTTATAGATAAAGGAAGCGCAGTGGAAGCATGGGTCAGACCCAAGATGAGAAGGATAGTCAAAGAGTTGACCGTACTTCTATGACTTCCATATGATATCCAAAGAGTTGGATGAATGCCAATACTGCAATAAGTTGGTGTGTTGATATTATGACTATCAAGTCTGTCTGGAATCCTTAGAGAAGGACTCAGCCAGAGCACCAGAATAATCTACATTTAGTCATTGAAATTGACTTTCTTATAAGATAAGATTAAAGTCTAATAATTGTATCTCATTCTTCTAATGACACTTGCAATTGTTGCATATGTTTTAGAAGACTGGAAAATTTGATCTTAAGGTTTATAGTTATCCACATGGATATTGATGCAATTGTTGCAACAATCTCTATTAGATAGATGGACTTCATATTCTCAGTGGGAAAGCCCTTAGTCTTAGAGAATGTCTTTATGAACTAGATATTAGAATACACTCATTGTTTGTTTCTAAACGTTGGAAATAAACATGAATTCTGGAATAAACCTATCATAAAGAGTTATGATGGATATATTTCAGATAGTAATCTAACATCTAGTGGACTCCACAAAATTAGAAGATTAATGAATGGTTCTTTAAGATTTCTAATACTGAAAGTTGAACCTTAAAAGATCAATAGGAGGATGAAGATCATTTGACAATGATCTGGCATCAAGTTTTGGACATATGTTTGTTGATTTGATCAATAGACAAGTAAGAGATGAAACTTTAGAATGTATAAAATTTCAAATCTTACATACTTGTGAATATAGTATTCAAAGTAAAATGTCCAATACACCCTTCTCTGGGAATTGTGTTAGATGTCGAGGTATTCAAGTTCTCATACATATTGATGTATGTGGATCATCTATATCATAGTAAACATTATGGATATGTGATATCTATTGATGATTATGTATGATATGAAATTTCTTCTCTTCACCTAAGAAACCTTTGAAATGTTCAAAGATTTCATAATTTTGGTTTGGAACCAAAGTTTGAAGGAAGATGAAAATGAATTTTATCTAACCTAGGTAGGTTGTACATATTAGATAAATTAAAAGAATACCTTATGAAGATATGAATATCGTTTCTGTCCTACTAACACACCTAAACTCAATAGAGTTGTAGGGAGATACAATTGGATCATGTGTGACATGATTTGATCAATGATGAATTTTAGCATAATTTCCTCTTAGTTTCCTGGTATATATGTAGTAGAGACTACAATATATATCATTAATAAGGTTACATGCATCTAAGCTGGGATCGAGTACTAGAGAGTGCTACTTCAATAGGAAAATAAAGGATGGTATTGGATACCTACTTTATAACCCTGAGATTCTTAAAATATCTCATCTCTGAGAATGTGATTCTTAGAGGATGACTCTCTTGAGAATCAAGATGAAAATGAAATAAAGGAACTCATTTAATCTTGATATGATAATGAGGCTCCTGAAATCAGAAACTAAAAGGATAATTAAAGATGAAACACTAATGCCTCTTCAAATAAGTTTGAGGATGTATTCCATGTGTCAGTTAAGTCTGACAATGATCGGACTTCATGTGATGAAGCTCCTGAGGATCATGACATGGAAAGATGGATGTTAAAAATAAAAGTCTAAGATAGACTTCATATACAAGTGTTGTATATGGACCCTCGAGGATCCACCTATATGGGTAAGACCCGTTAAGGTGTAAATGGATCTTTAAGAGAAAGGGAACCTGATGAGAAAATAGAGACCTTCGAAGCACGGCTCGTAGCCATGAGCTACACACCGGAAGAGAAGACATTGCTTGCTCTTCAGTAATCATGCTTATACTCATCAGAATATTGCTAACTGTAGCTACACAACTTGGCTTTGACATCTTCAAGATGGAAGTCAAGATTGCATTCCTCCACAAATATCTCTCTAAGGATATTCACATGAAGTAGCCCCAAGGCTTCATGGTTGAGGAAAGCAAGATGTGCAAGCTAAAGAAATCCATCTATGAACTCAAATAATCTTCTTAAAGTTGGAACATACGATTTGATGAAATTATAAATGTTATGATTTCAAATAGAATCTTGATGAACCATGTGAAGTTTAGTGGGAGTACCAATGTGTTCATCGTGCTAAATGTAGATTAATATCCTAATCATTTAGAATGATATAAGGATGATAATAAGTCTTTTATAGACTGGCTATTCCATATCTTGAAATATGATTTCAAGGATACCTCTTAGATCTTAGTTCTGAAGTTATTCAGAAGCAAAGAGAAGAGGATATTGGGACCGTCACATTAGTAGTACACCTTGGACATGTTCCATTTTCTAGAAAATTCCAAGAAAAGCTTCCTTCCCTTAAGATATGGTACTGACCTATTTAAAGGGATAACACCTCAAAGAGTTGAGGAAGTGAATGCTAGAACTGCTTGCACTTGTGCACCAGTTACAAGAAGCTAAGTGTATACTAGATGTGTACAAAAGCCAGACATCTGCCATACAGTGAGAGTAGTAAAGTGTTGCTAATCCTACTATGGAGAGAAAACACTTGATTGCAGTAATAACAAAATCTTCATAGATGACAAGATTTTTTAGATAGTGATCTCAAAGTCTTATCTTAAAAAAAACTTAAGACTTTATAGATAGAGATCTAAAAGGTCTTAACTTTGGATGCCTTTAGAGATAGAGATCTCCAAGAATAAGGGTATTCTGATAAGGATTATGGAAATGCCGGTTCTGATAATTATTAAGATGTAGTGTCAAGGACATTATAACTGCTTTATCAAGATTGAGTATTGATTGTATAAGATGCAACATTCGCATTTGATGCGAGCACTGTTACTGGGGATATGCAAGTGTTGTAAAAGGACTTGGCGTAGTCTCGCGGAAACAGAGTGATTGATCAGCTTACCTAGCTATTTTTCTAAATAGCCTATGATTGTCACATGAGTGTAGGTTTAAATGATTAGCCCATTAATGGCTCTTTGGGCTAGTGGCAGATTGTTGGACATGCGAGTCCACGACAAGCCATTATGAAATAAATGTTATTGTGAATATCATTCCCTGATCTGAAATGAAGAACAAATAATTTGCATAATAGGTCCCCTAGTACAATTAGGGTTATGTTCCATAGCCATCTTAATAATCATACAGTTGTTAATTCAATAATTGAATCATAGAGGCTGGTGCTTGGATGAATATCTAAAGGGTTAGATTGAGGACTCATCAAGCACCGCCAAATGATTGCTAAGAGACGATCTCCAACCTGAGTAGGAGATGGCAATCCCTTCTCACATAGGATGATATCTGACCGACCACTTGATGCAGGTCCTCTGCATAGGAATAGAGATTCGGATGTGTCAGATTAGTTAGGTCAAAGAGTTGACTTGACGAGATCGAGATAACTAAAGTCCTATATCGTATGTTGTCACGATACAGGCACGCATCCTCTGACCGGAGACAGATGTGTTACTATATGTCTGAGTATGTACATTTGGCAGACCAATAGGTTGATGACCTAACCAAGGTCTATACACCGGCGCGCTGGTGTGCATATAAGGGCATATGAGTAATACGATCTCTCAAAGGGATCATACAGGTTCATTTACCGAACCGCAAGACATGAGCTCACTCATGAGATATTGGGAAGAATCAAATTCCGTGCGCACGGTCGTCTCGCTTTGGAAGCTTGACTGAATTTGTAGGTTTGATATATACTTTTGGAAAGTATATGATCACGACCTAGGTATGATATATGTTTTTGGAAAGTATATGATCGATACCAACTCCCAATGATCAAATGAGAAACTTACTAATAAAACCCTGAAGTAGTCAGTATAAAGTTGATCTAATACTTCGGGTTTATTCTGGGTCTTCCAGTATGCAAGATGTACAGGTATTGGGAATACATGAGGGTGATGTGATCATAAACGATTGTATAACCATGACGCTTCCATTCCTAAGGAGTGATGAAACGGGTC
Source organism: Ottelia alismoides (assembly GCA_037367405.1). Classification (NCBI taxonomy): domain Eukaryota; kingdom Viridiplantae; phylum Streptophyta; class Magnoliopsida; order Alismatales; family Hydrocharitaceae; genus Ottelia; species Ottelia alismoides. The sequence goes on from JAZKJV010000287.1 coordinate 1,005,675, forward strand.
TGGATTTTAGTGACTCCTCTCAGTAGAGAAGTAATCTGATCTTGGTCCAAATGTTGGACATTGATTTGAATGTGATTCAGATGCAATGAGAAGATTAGATTTGTGGTCTTGATTTAATCAAACATCTATGGGAGGCCCGAGATTTGGATTTGAGATGTGATCTCAATATCCAAATAACTATACGTGGAACAATACAATCGCTCTGTCCTTATCTCCAAGTATCCGCGAAGAAAGCGCATTATCCTTGAAAGAGTTCATGGATAATTTCATTGTTGATATATGTATCTAAGCATCGAGAAAATTGATAATTAAATGTGATTTAACTATCATGGATAACATGAATATTATTAATATTATAAGGAGACTTATCTGATATCATTAAATGTGATTTAATTATTAAAGATATGAATAATGTGAATGTGATTCATGTTATTTGGGCACATGAGAAAAGACATTCAAGATGATTAAATGTGATTTAATTATCATGGATATGAATAATATGGATAACACTATCCATATTAATCATATATATTATAAATGTGATTTATAATATATAAGAGAGAGCCATATTGTGTTTTATATTTGTTGATTAATTGTTAATGTGAATGGGATTCACATTGAATGATTAATTGAAAATATAATTACATTTAGTTTTGGGTTGTGAATGAGATTCACATAATTTCAATGGCATGGATGATATTTTCCATAAGATAATTTAAAATTATTTTTTGGTGAAAATACTATCGACAAGAGATCATGATATAATCATGAGATAATGAGATCTCATGAGATAATGAGATCTCATGAGATATTGAGATCTCATGAGATGATGGTAGCCGTCCTCTTATTTTAGGGGATTGTTTTAGTCTTCTCAATATCTCTTCTCTAGTCAAATGTGATTTAAATTGGAATTAATTATGTTGATTTATCAATGTGAATTAATTCAGATTAAATCACTTGTTGTTGTGTTTTATCAACAACAATCCTAGCCGTTGAAAGGGACACAATCAATCTCATCCATTGATTGTGTGTTGTCCATGGATTGGGATCCATGGACTCCCAAAACCCTATATAAGAAGAGGCACCCCTTGCTCTTCTTGACACTTGACATAGATGAATGCTCTCTCTCTCTTTCTCTCTACACGCCCATTCTCTCTATCTCTCAAGTGGTCGTCCACCATGGATGCCCTAGAGAGATCCTCCATCGTCGATGCATCATCGTCATGCTGCCCGGTCGTCTGCTCGTGGATCTCCGTCTACTTCAGCATGCCTTGCTTGTGAAGAAGACGTCGTATCTCGTTTGTCGAGATCAAGAGATCCGTGGCTTGGATCATCAACATGGATTGCGAGAAGCACGCGTCTCATCCACGCGCTCGCAAGCGTCTCCTCCGTCGGATCGGACTTGAGACAGGAGGTCTCTTTGTTTAAGGACTCGATCACAATCACGCTTCAAGAGGTAATCCTATTACTTGTTTGTGGTTTAGACGAAACGATCCGAGAAGTGTTCTTGGATCATGTGGTTTCGTCACATGGAAAATTTTAATTTCTGTTGCATCGAGCAACTAGTGCGACTAGTCGCTCCCGATCGCATTCGATGCGATCATCACGCTTCTGTGATGCGCTTGAGGATTTTCCAGTATCCTTCATTCTTATCGTACCTCCTTGTACGATTTGAAAAATCACAGTAGGATCCTCTCGATCCGAACCGTCCAACTCGTCCAGAGTACGCAAAAACCCCTATCTGGACTCTTGGATGACCTCAATTGGACTCCGGATGCTCCCGATCTCAATGGTTCATCGTAGCCGTTGGATCTTAACTGTCTCTGAAGAATGTGCACATGTTGCGTCGTCTCCTCGACGTCAAATCTCGCTTTGATCCACCATGTTTTATCTCTCCAATAATGATGAACCCGACTCTGATACCAGTTGATGGGCACATGATCCGCCGATACCGTCTCTCTCAGATACCGGTTGTTGGATACGAGCCTCTCGGATACGGAAGCGGATGCAGATACGACCACCACCACCTCAGAAGCACGTAAAATAAAGAACACCAGATATAACAGTGGTCGGTCACCTCTCGGGACCACCGGAGAAGAAAGACCGCTATAAGAAGACGAGTACAACTCTCTCCGTTCCCTCTCTCTCTTATCTCTCTCTCTCTCTTTCTTTTCCCTTGTGGTATTCCCTCTTGCTGTGGTGTTGTGGCAATGCCTCCACCCCTCTTTCTATAGCCCAAATACAACCACATAGTCCTATTCCCAATAGGACTATAAATAGAATACAACTCAATAACTATTAAGAATAGGAGTCCAATCCCTTTAGGATTCTTAATCCTAATTTGACTCTAATACTAACACATAGTAATCGTCGTATAAGCCATCTTGTCCCAATCATCCTCTGATAAATGCTAGTGCTAGTGTTTTTACATGGTTTCGAGCTCAATTTACACTTTTGAGGTACTTGAGTCTCGAATTCATCAAGCGACCGCACACTTAAAGATTAAATATAAACCTATTGAAAACTCGGTCAATAGAACGCTAACATTCATAATCGTCAAACTTCCCAATGAATTCAAGAGTCAATCATATTTGTTGAAGTGATCCAATATCGTCCCTTCCCAAAGTGCACAATCCCATTGATATTTTGGACCTCTTCCAAGGAGAGCTAACCTAAAACTCTATGATATATATTATCCTCCCATACATCTCCCTATCCAACCAATGCTGGATGATACTTTCCGTCCAAATAGGAAACATGTTTACGTATAAATAAATGCTTATAGATGGTTAAAATGGCCAATCAAGTTATAAAATGATTATAGATAATGATATTATATGATATTGAACTCTCTTAAATGCATGGAGGTTGAACATTGTACTTATCACTCAGAAGACCATGATCTAAATTTTATAGCTATCATTTTTTTCAAAAGGAAGCTGATATTTGAACTTAAGGAGCACATAAAAAAAGTCCAAAAATTATGTCGGTCTAGCTGTGTCAGGATAGAGTATTTTGGACATTTATAGAGAACGTCAAGTTAGACTAAACTCCGAGGACATTTAAAACGCCGCCTTCTATTGTATTAAAAATTGTGTTTAGATTTTAATTGGAAAATCTATTAATTACAATTGGCATTAATTTGGTTTCAATTGGGAAACCAAATGCTTTGGAGGGAAAGTTGGGAATTCTCAAATTTGAAACATGGATGAGTTTGTGTTGAAGTTTAGTACCATACCTTAGAGATCTAAACTTTTGGTGGATTAATATATGAGTCCACACCCCAAGCTCTTGTAGCAATAGTAGAGAGGAGGAATGGAGGACCACACGCGCGTGCGCGCTCCGCTCCATCTCCGGCTCGGGCTCGGGCTCGGGAGAGTCAATTCGGATCTCGGATCTCGATACTTTTGCTGCGGGTTTCATTTGGTTGATCGATTAAATTAATCAGGCAGATTAATTTAATTTCGACCACATTGGGAATCGGACTTGATCCAAATGGCTCGACTTAGCCACAGTTTTGGAATCCGAAAGGACACGACCTTTGAGGGCACTTTCGAAAACCGAAGGGACTGCGTGCTAGGACACGCGAGCTCCTCTTTTTATACCCCCCACCCGACGTCGCTTTTCTTCACTCGCAAGAAAAACCCGCTGTCACTCTTGTTCTCTCTCTCTCGCACCTGCAACCCTGTTTCTTCTCGGCTGCATGTTCTCAGAGGTGCTTTCGAGGACGGTCTCGTCGGTGTGCGCGGACGATGACCGTGATCCGTCGTATCCTGGGAGCAGATCGCCAGTACCCTATGCACCGGTATTGTGGGGGCGGAATCCTCTCTAAGGACAGTCCATTTCATGGACGCTTCGGTTATCTCTGATATAATCTTTTTATTCATTTGCCTGCTGCAATTTGTTTATTGCTTACCCTTTTCTAGATCACGCCCGTTTATTTACTTCCGTGTGGTTAATCAGTTCATGTTTGCTTATTGTAATCGGATAATGGATTGGATTTGCACGTTATTAATCTTAATAATATATAATATTTATCTGTCAATCCATTGGAATCTGTATGATTATTGTTTAATATATGCATGGTTGATCCTGTTTACAACAATCTTAGAGAGGATTTCGGAAACTGATTATAAAATAATGTCGGAAACCATGTTTAAATCGAGGGTTAATATGACGGGTATGTCTGAAAAGTTCGGTGAACAGAACTTTAAGCGTTGGCAACAACGCATGAAGATCTGGTTAACCACCATTGAATTAATCTCGATACTTGAAATCGACTGTCCTACGGTGGAAAAAGAAAACCCCTCACCCGATAGCCAGAAGGCGCAATCTGCATGGAAGGAACGCGACCGGATATGTCATGGTTGCATCTTGTTGGCTCTGTCCAACATGTTGTTTGACGTATAATGTTCGTCCACGCAGACTGCGAAGGGGCTATGGGAAGACCTGGATCGGAAGTATAATACCGAAGACCTCGGTATTGAGAAGTACTCCGTGGTCAAGTTTTTTGAAGTTTTCCATGGCCGAAGGAAAGTCAGTTTTTGAACAGGCACATGAGTTTTTACACCTACTCCATGGTTTAGAGGATGCCGAAATGAAACTTCTAGAGAAGTTTCAGGTCATGTGCATCATGGAAAATTTCCCCAAGTCGTGGGAAGACTTTGGTATGATCCTCAAAAATAGGAAGGGGAAAATTTCTATGGATGACTTGATGGTGGCAATTGCCATAGAGGAGGAACACAGGAAATAAAAACATGTGCTTCCTTTTGATATTCAGGTTAAGGTTAATTTCATGACCTCGAAGGACAAGGATAAGAAGGGAAAGGGTCCTAATAACAATAAAATGAAACCAAAGGGCAAGATCCAGAAAAAGGCAAAGAATAAACCCTGCTGGCACTGTAATCAGGTTGGCCATTGGAAGAAGGATTGTCCGTCCTTGAAGGCTCAACCTAAGGGTGCAGACGGGAGTCCACAAGTGAATATGATCACTATGGGACTCGAGGCTAGCGAGGGGTATGTCTCTGTAAAACCTGAACTATACCATATCCATGATCCAAATGAGTGGCTCGTGGATACGGGAGCCAATGTAAATATCTGTTCTGACAGAACCTTGTTTTCTTCTTATCAGACCTGCAGTGGAGGGACTGTGAAGATGGGGAACGATTCTGCAGCCAAGGTGCTAGGATCGGGAACTTGAGGTTCTCCTCTGGACGTGTCTGGACGTTGCACAGGGTGCTGCATATTCATGACATCAAGAAGAATGTTTTATATGGCTCTATCTTAGTTAGAAATGGTTTTGAGTTAAACTTTAAATGTAATAAAGTTGGCATTCTGAGACATGGCATTTTTTATGGAAAAGGCTATTTGGCAGACTTTGATTTGTTATTTAGAATTAGATGTGATTCAATAAACATTAATGAAATGAATGTTTTGAGCTCTGGATGTTCTAATTATGTGTCTCATGTTGTAAATAATCTAGAATCATGTGATCTGTGGCATGGTAGATTGGGACATGTAAACTTAAATTCAATTAAAAGGATGATGAATTTAGAGTTCATCCCTAAACACACCATTGATAAAAACTCAAAAATGTGAAATCTGTGTACAAGCTATGATACCTAGGAAGTCTTTTCAGTCTGTCTCTAGAGATAGTGAGATCTTAGATCTAGTGCACACGGATATCTGTGAGTTTAATGGTGTGTTGACCCGAGACAATAAGAAATACTTTATCACCTTCATAGATGATTGCAGTAGATATTGTTATGTATATCTAATGAAAACCAAGGATGAAGCCTTAGAGAAATTTCTTATATTTAAGAATGAGGCTTAGACACAAACAGGAAAAGTACTTAAACGCCTTAGGTCAGATAGAGGAGGTGAATATACCTCTAACTTATTTGATGAACAATGCAAATCATTTGGCATAGTTCATGAAGTTACGACCCCATATTCACCGCAATCAAATGGGATAGCAGAATGAAAAAATAGAACCTTAACTGACATGATCAATGCTCTCTTACAAAGTTCTGGACTTCCAACCTATATGTGGGAGAAGCCTTGAATACGGCTTGCCATATTCTGAATAGGGTTCCTCCAAGACATATGGAAAAGTATCCCTTTGAACTTTGGAGAAATAGGAAACCGAGTTTAAGATATCTTAAAGTGTGGGACTGTCTCGCTAAGGTTTTAGCTCAGAACACAAGAGAAAGAAACTTGGTCCTAAAACTGTTGATGCGGTCTTCTTAGATTATTTGGAAAATAGCTATGCATATAGGTTCTTGGTAATTCGGTCCAAGATACCGGGCATAGAAGTCAGCACCAAGATTGAACTCCGTGATGCTACCTTCTTTGAGGATGTCTTCCCGTTGAAGATTGGGATTTCTCAAAATCTGATAATTGAGGGCGCCTCTACATCAGGATCTATTCCAGATCAAGTGGAAAGGATAACAAATGTGGGGGTTGAGACTCAACCTGAACCCAATGATCTTTTTGAAGAGATTGAGCCAAGGATGAGTAAAAGACCTCGGATAGCCAAGGATCTGGGCAACAACTTTGTTGTCTACCAGATCGAGGGTGATCCACCAAGTTACAAGGAAGCCATGGCTTCATATGAAGCAAAACAATGGAAGGAAGCCATCAAATCTGAGATGGATTCCATTATGGCTAATGGAACTTGGGAGTTGGTTGATTTACCCAAAGGGTGCTCTACCATTGGGTGCAAGTGGGTGTTTAAGAGAAAGCTTAGACCTGACGGATCAATTGAAAAGTACAAAGCCAGATTAGTTGCCAAGGGCTTTAGACAAAAGGAAGGTATCGATTATTTTGATACCTATTCCCCTATGACTAGGATGACCACAATCCGGATGCTCATAGCATTGGCATCTGTATATGATCTCTCTATCCACCAGATGGATGTGAAGACCGCTTTCTTGTATGGCGATCTTGAGGAAGAGATCTATATGGATCAACCTGATGGGCTTGTGACTCCTGAGAATGAGGGAAAGGTTTGCAAGCTTGTCAAATCTCTTTATGGATTGAAACAAGCACCGAAGCAGCGGCATGAAAAATTGGACAAGACTATTTTGTCATGTGGCTTTAAGGTTCATGAATCTGATAAGTGTGTCTATTCCAAGGTGAAAGGTGATGAGTGTATTGTCTTGTGCCTATATGTTGATGACATATTGTTGTCCGGATCACATATGAGGATTATTAACGAGACTAAGGCATTCTTAAGTAGCAAGTTTGAGATGAAGGACATGGGTGTTGCTGATGTGATCTTGGGTCTCAAACTGACAAGGTCAGTTGATGGGATTATAGTTTCTCAATCTCACTATGTTGAGAAAGTACTTGAGAAATTTGGATATCAAGTTGCAAAGCTGTAAGCACTCCCTTTGATTCATCCAAAACGCTGTTTAAGAATAAAAGTGGAGTACCTGTAGCTCAACTAAGGTATTCACAAGTGATAGGAAGTTTAATGTATCTTGCAAATTGCACGAGACCTGATATTTCATTCTCGATTGTAAAGCTGAGTAGATACACTAGTTGTCCTGACAGTACTCACTGGGAGGCTCTGGATCGAGTACTGAAGTACTTGAAGGGAACTATTTCCCTTAGTTTGCATTATGGTAGACATCCTTTTGTACTAGAAGGATACAGTGATGCAAGCTGGATAGGGAAAATAGAAGAGTGTGAGAGTAATGGTGTTACAGGGTATGTATTTACCCTTGGAGGCGGTGCAGTCTCCTGGAGGTCTGTGAAGCAGACCATTCTAGCTCGATCCACTTTTGAGGTCGAACTGTGTGCTTTGGACACTACTGGAATTGAGGCTGAATGGCTAAGGGAACTTTTGTCTGAAATTCCCATGGTAGGTCAACCTTTTCCTGTGATCTCGGTACATTGTGATAATATGACCACAATTGCCAAGATCAAGAGTTCAAAGTTCAATCAGAAAACAAGGAGACACATACAAATCAGACTTAAAACGTTAAGGGATTTGGTGTCTCGAGGAGTGTTGGCTGTGGATTTTGTTGGATCCAAAGAGAACACGGCAGATCCGTTGACTAAGGGACTTAATAGATCTTTAGTCCTAAAGTCTAGGCTTGGGATGGGACTGAGACCCATTGGGAGTTCCTCCACAGTGGCAACCCAACCTATCTGAATGGAGATCCCACAAAGTAGGTTCAATGTGGTAATAACAAGCTGTTTGGAGAACTGGTTGGCACTCTAATCTTAATGCGTAAGCATGAGTGTCTTATCCCTGGAATCCTGAGTGCCATTTAAGCTGCAAGTTTAGGAAGAGCGTAGGCTCTGAATGGATTCAAGCCTTTGGGCACGATGTTAGCAGTGCATCCTTGGAGAACGCCACCTATATGAGTATTACTGTGGGTCGCAGTTAAAGGAAGAGGGTCTTTCCTGAACACACTCATGAAACAAAATAAAGGTGCATGGCCTTTAAGAGCACCAACCCTGAAGATTGCACCAAGAACAACACTTTATTATTACTACCGTATACTTTAACACTAAGGTCTGAAGTTCAAGACGTAGTTCACTTCATTCCTATTAAAGTGAAAGTAGTAAACTCAGGTAGAGGTTCAAACCGGAAGGTACCTTTACTGAAAGCAAAGTGTGGGCAACCAAATGAACTCTCTTAAATCATTTTGAATCTCTTTTTCAAATTGGTGAATTCGTGGGGGATTGTTGTATTAAAAATTATATTTAGGTTTTAATTGAAAAACCTATTAATTACAATTGTCATTAATTTGGTTTCAATTGGGAAACCAAATGGTTTGGAGGGAAAGTTGGGAATTCCCAAATTTGAAACATGGATGAGTTTGGGTTGAAGTTTAATACCATACCTTAGAGATATAAATATCAGGTGGACTAATATATGAGTCCATACCCCAAGCTCTTGTAGCAATAGTAGAGAGGAGGAATGGAGGACCACACACGTGTGCGCGCACGCTCTGCTCCGTCTCCGGCTCCAGCACCGACACCGGCTCCGGCTCGGGCTCGGGCTCGGGAGAGTCAATTCGGATCTTGGATCTCGATACTTTTGTTGCGGGTTTCATTTGGCTGATAGATTAAATTAATCAGGCAGATTAATTTAATTTCGACTACGTTGGGAATCGGACTTGATCCAAATGGCTTGACTTAGCCACAGTTTTGGAATCCGAAAGGACACGACCGTTGAGGGGTATTTTCAGAAATCGAAGGGACTGCGTGCTAGGGCACGCGAGCTTCTCTTTTTATACCCCCCATCCGATGCCGCTTTTCTTCACTCGCAAGAAAAACCCGCCATCACTCTTGTTCTCTCTCTCTCTCACCTGCGATCCTGTTTCTTCTCGGCTGCAAGTTCTCGGAGGTGCTTTCGAGGACGATCTCGTCGGTGTGTGCGGATGACGACCATGAACCGTCGTATCCTAGGAGCGGATCGCCAGTACACTGCGCACCAGTATTGTGGGGGTGAAATCCTCTCTAAGGACAGTCCATTTCATGGACGCTTCGGTTATCTCTGATCTAATCTTTTTATTCATTTGCCTGCTGCAATTTGTTTATTGCTTACCCGTTTCTGGATCACGCCCGTTTATTTATTTCCATGTGGTTAATCGGTTCCTGTTTGCTTATTGTAATCGGATAATGGATTGGATTTGCACGTTATTAATCTTAATAATCTATAATATTTATCTGTCAATCCATTGGAATCCGTATGATTACTATTTAATATATGCATGGTTGATCCTGTTTACAACACCTTCTAGTTATCTTTGTGGATGTTTTTAAAAAATGTTCTTACATAATTAAGTTTTGGACACGTTAATTAACATCGTTTTATGTTCCATGTGGACGTTTTGAATGTCCGCACCTAGTAATTTTTTAGTCATTATTAAAGATCAATGTGTATTAATTTCAGCACGTATGGAAGTCAATTATAGTTTAGTAGTTTTATAAAAAATACAAATTTGGAATTTTAAAAATACAAATTAGGACGAGCAACAATGAGTTAGTATGACAAAGATAATATCGAATGTAGATGTAGTATGATGAAAAATGGAGTTGATTCATTCATTTAACTATGAAAATAAAGTCGCATATTAGATAAACATTACATGAAATTCCAAACTTGTCTTGTTCATTCCAAAATACAAAAGAAAAATACATTAAAGATCCTCTTCAGTCTCTGCATCAGGATCAACACCATCAGATTTGTTTCCTCTTGATCGGACTTGAGAAGCATCTAATAAAGAATAAGTAAATTAGATATGGTTAAAAAAGTGTACAAAATAAATACATTTTAAATAGAAAATGGAAGTAGAGAAAGCGACTGTGGTGTCCCATCTGATAGCAGATAATTCTTAAAATATGCTAATATTCCAGTGGCTATTTGATCTTGTAAGTGTGTGGTTGTCGATGATTTTATTGCAACTATCTGTGACTCAAAATCCATCACTTTCTGTTGAAGTACTGTCACATCCTTTTGATGATCAACCTCCATTGTTTGATGCATTTCTGCAATCCTTTGCTCGATTACATCCTCTTCAATGGATGCAGACCTACGATGTCATCTTCCTTTAGGCACATGTCCTTGCCCCCTACCAATGAGACAATCGGAGCGTCCTTCATTCCATAGTGCAATATTTGCTATTTCAACATCGGTACTGAGTCGTCCTTCTGTATCGACCTTAGCACACATCTCTACCAATGTTTACAGAGAGGAAGAGAGGTGAGTGTGTGTATGTGTATGTATTTGTGTGTGGGTGTATTTGTGTGGGTTTGGCCTCATCATAGAAGCGCTCTTGTTGTAGATAAGGGATGTTCTATAAATTTTCAACTTTCCATAGTAAGTTCATTAGTGACTACTAGTTGTGAAATCTTCTAAATTGAGATTGACCTTAAATATTTTTGCTGATAATAGTTAATCTCTTATTAGATTTATGTCTCGCTAAAGGTTGGGCATTGATTTGTCATCTTCTATTGATGTTTGGGTTATTGTTGAGGGGGTGGTCAAGTGTTCTTCGTCTTGTGTGATATTCATATTGATAACTTAATAATGAAGAGTCTAAAAATTATTACAGAGAGATATATGGGAGACGAGCAACAAGCTGTGCCGTCAATCCCTTTTGAATGGTAAATCCAATTCTTCGAAATACAACATCTTTAGATCTGGGAACCATGACATTGATGTGCATAATTCTTTGGACCCTTTTGAGAAGCTCTACTGCTTCAGTAGCCAAAAATCCGAATGTGTCAAAATCAAAAGGAATGAATACATGTTGATTGTCAATACACGCCTTCTCATGCTTAGCAACTTTAGCCGAGGCAGCTTTCTGTGCAGCGTGTCCCGCAATAAAATCACTCCTTATCGGACTCACCAATGGAGAAACTCCAGTCATATCAACACATGCATGCTTCCCTCCAGCCCATCCAAAAATTAAAACATCTGCCGGTCTGAGTGTCGATCTCCCATCTTGAGGATCCATCAAAAAATTCACAGGTGCTTCTTTCTTTGAAGCAACTCCAGCATGTCTAAGTACATCATAAAGGACATCCCTTAAAAAATCATGTCTATATTTAAAACCTGAGAGTTCACGACAATGAACTGCATGCTCCCCAAAAGCGTCTAAGCAAGATTTGTGTCATATTAGGCAAGGCTCATCAGCTGGAAAAAGAGGAATCATAAGATGATACTTGAGGATAGTGTGATACTCAATAGGTGACTTATGCATCCCAAGGCCCTCAATAGGAGTAGCAAGGAGGAAGTCTTGAGCATGGTCCGCCTGTAAACATCGAAAAATTGCTTTTTACATAATAGTCATGTCAAACTTAATTTCCATTTCTTCAACAATTTTGCTAAAAAGATAACTCGCCAAAGCATTCTGGGCTTTAGGGGAGACGGTATCCTTGTCAGCAAAACATGTAAGATCGAGAGATGGAAGAGTGGTGCGTAGGCCTTCCAAAGCATATAGAAAGTCTAGATCCATGCCATGTATTCCACTATCTTGTAAAATGTGGTCTTGGAGCACCCATGATTGAGCTCTAGAGGCCACGAAAGCATACGAGGAAACCTCAAGAGCTGAATGAAGACCACCAAGTCTGATGGATATTGATGCCACCCGCCATTGAAGGTCACCAAAGAAAGTGCCTCCACACACCACAATATCCTCAATAGCTCCGCGAAGCCCTTTGTCAAACCACGTAGCAGCTTGTTCCATGTATGCAGGTTAACATGTCCTTAGGCCAAACATGAGCTTGGCAGTGCCCATACAAGATCGTAATAAAAGAAGCTCACTTTGTGGATCCTCCAATTGAGGGAGTAAATGCATTAAGTCAACAGCTTTTGTGGCCCTCATCATAGCCAAGTCTTCAACAAAGTCCTTGTCCCTACTTACTGCACCTCCCAGTAACCTCACTCCCAGCACAGGTCTTCCAATATCCACAGTAAACAACCCTTTGCGGATCTTCTGTCCATCGCACGAAGGCCAAAAAAGTTTGATTTTTTTTATATTCAGCGTAAGCCCCATCTCTGGACCCTTGCGATGTATAATGTCAAGCACCTTGGCTACCTCCAAAGTATCCCCGATGATAGTCCCATCATCAAGATACCAAGCATGGAGAAGGAGCTTACAATTATCTCGTATCTCATGAATAAGGGGGTGCAAGGCAAGAGAAAAAAGAAGTGGACCTAAAGGATCACCTTGCTGCACTCCAGTAGTTGACCATAAATGCTTATCTCCAATATATAATCCGGCTGGTTGAGCATATATAAACTCCACCCATGAAGAAGTAGATGGGCATCTCCTCCTAACTTCAGAAAGCATCAACGATCTATCTATTATGTTGAAGGCATTAGAGAAATCAACTGTAAGCATGGAGAGGGACCCGTCACCGTGAAACTTGCTCAAAAGTCGGTTGGAGCTGTGTAAGATGGCTTCTGCTCCTCCAAATACGCCAACTCCAAATTAAAAGTCATTGAGATACTTAGACATCTCTTTTCCCACCCCCATCATGGCAACTTTGGATACAAGATGCCTCCAGATCGTACCTACAGCAATAGGACGAATGTCGTTGTCTGGTTTGAGCAGTGGAGTAAGAAGTGCAGAGGCTACAAACTCAGCCAGACTCAATGGACATCTCCCACCTAACCATAGATTAACCACCATGGAGATCGTACGTAATAGATCAGTGGCAACTGCCGATCCCTCCCCACAAAGGGCATCTAAAATGTGTTGAGCTCTCAATCCATCTCTACCACAAGATGTCCCTTTGGGAAAGGATTTGATAGATCACAAAATAGCATCTGCATCAACTGTAAGAGGGGTCTCTGACATCAAGGTACCTGGCAGGGAAGGAGGCAGCTTATATGGATGTTTAGCTTCTAAAGTCTTCATGGTGTGTTCATTAAACGAAGCCACTCCTGAAGAGCACAAAACCTTTAAGGCTGCTGAAAAGTGCCCATCTGACACTTTACGAAGACACTGCCTGATGTTGGAGCTTTGATATTTATTACCCTCTATCGAGTTATTCTCATATTGATTAATTTGGCATCTGAGTTATTGGCTTGTTTGCTCATATATATATATATATAGAGAGAGAGAGAGGGGGGGGGAGGGGGGGAGGGTCGATCCTGTGAGATGGGATTTTACGAGATGGTGAGATGGGAAATCTCAGCTGCCCATTTTACCATCATTCACGCCATGAAATCGTGAGGGATTTAGAACACCATATATCAACATAGTGTCATTCAAAATTCAACTCATTCCGAGATTTCGATCCCCTCCATCAAGATTGTCAATTTTTAACAGTTTCAGAATTGTTGAAATTGACCCCTCCAAATGGACATGTTATGGGTGTTTTTTCACGAAATTTGAAACACACTTTCCACTCATTATTTTATGTAAAATGACATGAATGTGAGAACGTTGGTTATATTTTTCCCACATGCTTTTTAGAGGAATGCCCAATTTGGCTGGTTGTAAAAATTTGAATCCTTAGTAGTAGGGACTCAAGCGGATGCGGTTATATTCATATTCGTATTCGTTTTTAAGAGGATATGGTCCTTATTTTTTTCTAAAACAGGCGAATACGAATATTCTAAATGAACTTTTTGCAGATACGAATATGAATCCTAAGTTAACGAATGCAAATACGAATACAGAAAAAATTGTGGATATGGTTATGAATATGAATATTTGTTATTTATATTATATTTTAAAATATATGCTTAGGGTTTACCCCCCCCCCCCCCCAAATATTTTCCTTGTCGCCCACCCCACCCCCCACGGCCTCGACACCTACCCCCCTTGCGGCTAGCCTGCCGCCCTCCCGGTATCCGCCCCCCTTACGACAAGCATGTACACCACCAAGCCAGCCTACTGCCACCTTGCGGCCAGCCTGCCGCCCTCCCGACCTCCGCCCCCCTTGCGCCCTGCTGACCTCCACCACCTCTGCAGCCTGCCGCCCTCCCGACCTCCGCCCCCTTGCGTCCTGCCGACCTCCGCCCACCTTGCAGCATGTCTCCCTACCAACCTCTGCTCCACTTGCAGCTTGTCGACCTCCGCCCCCTTGCAGCATGCTGCCCTCCCGACCTTCGCCCCCCTTGCGCTCTCCCGACCTCCGCCCCCCTTGTGTCCTACCGCCCACCGCCTCCGCCCACCACCCAATCTCCCACCCCTCCCCCGACCTCCGTGTCTGCCGGCCTCTGCCTCCCCCGAGGAGTCGAGGACCGCATCCCCCTTCCACCCTCCACCTCTCCTGCTGCGACCAACTTCGTTCTATCACATCCTCGCAACTACAACCTCCCTCCGCAGCAGCCACGACCTCCCTCTCAGTTGCATTTGCAAATGATCTAGTATCAAACCTTAAATTCATATTCCTGTAATATTTTTTGTGAATGGAATGTTCTGTTAGAAAGAAATTAGAATATGGTTAAACCTATTAGAGGATTTTTAGACATAAAATTGTAATGCCATTAAATAAATTGGAATGTTTTTGTGCTTGCTTGAATGCTAACTCCAATGTTTGCAGAAAAATAATGAATACCGATCCATCAATTGAGAATGAGTATACTAATTTGGAAGATGCTCAAAAAAAATTTAAGAAGCAAAAAAAATTGAGATCAGAAGTATGGAATCATTATGATCGAATTTTTAAAAAAGAGAAAATGAAGGATAAGGATGGTGAAGTTGAGGTGGATGTATTGTGGACTAAATGTAAATATTTTTTCAAAGAAATTCATCAGGGTGCGTGGACAATACATTTATCAAATCATTATAAAAGGTCTTGTCCAAAAATATCAAAACTTGAGCATGGTCAATTGTTGATGCAATCATTCATGAAAGCCGATGGAAGTAGCACACATATGAATTACACATTTGATGATGAACATAGCCAATTGTTGCTTGCAAAGGCTATTATGGTGCATGGGTATCCTTTCAATATAGTTTCACATGTTGTATTTCGTGCATATATCCATTCCCTTCGCCCACAATACAAATTCCATCACGAACTACAATGACAAAGTTATGTAAGGTGGTTTACATTGATGAGAAAAAGTAGATCTGCCAAAATTTTGAGAATCTTTCTTCACGAATATCTCTCACCATGGATAAGTGGACCGCTTTTTCACAGAACAAGTCTTATCTCTGCATTACAGCACACTTTATTGATGATTCTTGGGAATTGCAAAAAGTAATCATAAATTTCATCAATGTAGATGGGTCAACTGGAGTGCATATTAGTAGACATTTTTGTCACGTATGTTTGAATGGAACATCGGTGAAAATTTATTTACATCATTGTGTATAATGATAAGGCGAATGATGTGGCTATCTGTCATATTAAAACTCGTCTTGGTGATTCCTTGCCATGGAATAGATTATTTTTCATGTGAGATGTGTTGCTCATGTCATTAATCTTGTTATCCGGGATGGACTAAAGATTATATCAAGTGCAATACAAAGAGTTCGTCTTGGTATCAAATATGGTACTTGTTCACCACAAATGAAATCTATATTCAATGAGACATCACAACAGGTTGATCCACAGTTAAAGAAAACTTTGGTATTGGATTGTTGCACGAGGTGAAATTCTACTTACCTCATGTTGGCTAACTGCCTTGGAATACAAAGTTGTTTTTAAAAGGTTTGACTTTAGAGATGCCAACTTTATTCATACGCTGAGTGATGATGAATGAGAATACGTAAGGAAGTTAGAGGAATGCTTGAAACACTTTTATGATGCTACAGAGCTGTTTTCTGGGTCGAATTATGTGACATCCAATCTTTTCTTTTGTCGAATTTTGTGAAATACAATTGCTTTTTTTGGAATGGTTGAAAAGTAATGATAAGATTATTATTTCTATGACCACAGTGATGAAATTGAAGTTTGACAAATATTGAGATATGTGCAATCAACTCTTGGCTATTGCCTCTATTTTGGATCCTCGTTATAAGATGAAGGCAGTAGAAATTTATTAAACTGATCTTTAATGATGCAGATAAGAAAGTTACTGAACTTCAAAGTATCATTAAAAATTTATTTCAGCCACATTCTTCTCTCGTTAAAGATCAAATGGTTGGATCAAGAGATGTCGTTGTTTCTCTTCCTCCAAGTATTCATTTAGAAAAGAGAAAGAGCATATTTGCTCAAATCATGGATAAAGAAGATGTTGCCATCAAAATCCGGTTAGATGAATATCTAGAAGAGAAGTGTTTAAAATGGAAGGATAATGGGGAAGCAACTTTGATATTTTGCGATGGTGGAAACAAAATATTGGAAGGTTCCTATACTTGGGAAAATGGCAAAGGATATTCTTGGGGTTCCCATGTCAACTATTGCTTCAGAATCTCTTTTTAAAGTTAGCGGTCGAGTAGTAGATGCATATCGTAGCAATTTGAGTGTGGAGATGATAAAGGTCTTTATATGCGGGCAGGATTGGTTGAAGGATGAATTCAAAGGTATGGACAATGTTTATAAATTTTCATTTTATCGTGCATTCACCGTATAATGTATACTTCATTTTTTTGAAATATAGTTGCAACAAATCCTTTGTCTGAACAAGAAGCGGTAGATGACATATCAAGCATGCAAAAATTTTCAACTAAGTATAATTTTCTAATGAAAATATTTATTTAACTTTATATGTTATCCTTTTGATCTTCTTTTTTTCCATCTTGTAGTTGAAACAAATGAGAGTGTTGCTCAAGAAGTAAATAATGAGAATGTTGAAAACGAAAAATATGAGAATGTTGAAAAAGAATGATATGAAACTGATAGAATGGAAGATGAATTTTGGTATGATTAATTTACATCATAATTTTTTATAATTATATAGATTTTATTCTTATCAATTATGTTTTGTTCATAGGTGATGCGATATGGAGCATGATAATTCGAAGAATGCTTTGACTTAGCCATCGATGTATTTGGTTGAATGTTTGTAGATGATTTCTCTCTTTAGATATTATTTGGAATGATTGTTATTTGAAACTAGACATATTATGCTCTGCTTTACGTCTGCAACTTTAATTTTTATCATTACTTTGTAAGATATTTATTTGTTTCCATCAAACCTTTTTATTGCAATATTCGTTATTATATTATTTTATCATATTAAGTTAAATTTCAGATTCAAGTCATAAGACGGAAGTTATGCGGAAGTGGTTGCCAGATAACCAGGTACATTTTTATGTATACTTTTCTATTGTGGATATTCGCATTCGTTTGTAAAAGATTCATATCTGTATTCGTATTTGTATTTTGAGGATATAGATCTTGATTTTTTACATTCGTATTCGTATTCATATTCGTAAAATATAATAAATATGGTTATAATATGACCTGAATTCGCATTTGTATTTGTTTGTTTGCATACCTATTAAGCGTAAAAATCAACAACAACCAGCTTTGCTCGAGGGGAAAAGAATTTGATTTAAGGGCTAGGAATGTTCGATCTGTATAATCAAACTCTTCTAATGCATGCATATGGGTGGGGTTTAGGATTTGATGTGTACTTAGATGGCAGTGACATGGAACATATACTACTAAATTGAAAAAGAGGAGGGTTGAATAAATCAATGGTGATCAATGCGGAACAATAAGCATGTGCCTTCAAAAAGATGGTAGTCTATTCGAATGCAACTAATATGCTTTTTATCTTAAAATCTAAAATAAAGAAAGTGAGATCTTACTTACCTCGTTCAAACTGTGATAAAAGTAATAAAAACAAGCGACCATAACGCCTAAAATAAAGAGCAAGAATGCTTACAAAACAACTGTTTCCAACTCAAGAAGATGCACATCTATAGATAAAAAATAAAAATGCAAAGAGGTCCCACCGAGATTTGAACTCGGGTTACTGGATTCAGAGTCCAATGTCCTAACCACTAGACCATGGGACCGCTGGTTGCAGTCACACGCATTTTTAATTATATACTACATTTAATATAAATGGCATAATACATTCCAATTTTCAAGAATACATTTATGAACAGGCCATAATATCTTATGATATTTGCCACGTCTCATATGAGAAGCCTCTGTCTCCAAGAGGAATCCCCTGTTAGAATCTATTATATATATTAAGCGGGGGAGAATCTATTATATATATTAAGGGGAGAAATGCCCGCCCCCATTAGCCCCCCCAATAACATTCATATATAGCCTTATATATTTTCCCAAATTCCCATTATACCCTTGCAACCTATTCCAGATTACAACATACCATATCTCCCTATTTCATATTCGCTCATGTCCAGCCATGCATGCCTACGACATGTTGCCTTTGGTTCAATCCATGACGAGCTCGATGACGTCGATTCGGTAACTGAACCTGTATGATCCCTTTGAGAGATCGTATTACTCATATGCCCTTGCATGCACACCAGTGTGCCGGTGTATAGACCTTGATTAGGTCATCAATCAATTGGTCTGCCAAATGTACATACTCAAACTTATAGTAACACATCTGTTTCCGGTCAGAAGATGCGTGCCTGTATCGTGACAGCATACGATATAGGACCGGTTATCTCGATTATTAAGGGGAGAGAAATGCCCGTCCCCATTAGCCCCACCAATAACATTCCATATATGGCCTTATATATTTTCCCAAATTCCCATTATACCCTTGCAACCTATTCCAGATTACAACATACCATATCTCCCTATTTCATATTCGCTCATGTCCAGCCATGCATGCCTATGACATGTTGCCTTTGGTTCAATCCATGACGAGCTCGATGACGTGGGGGTACGTCCTTCATTCTTATATCAAACAGAGTTGTCATGTTGTCAGTCTGACTAGTCAAGTTAGTAGTGTGGTTGACTAACTGTTGACCAATCAGTCAATAGTCATTCAACCGACTACGCGGGCCCGATTAGTCGGGTGACTAGTTAGTTCTTACCAATGGTCAATAGATATTAATAAACATTACTAATAAGCTTCTTTGGTCAAGATAATCCCACAATCACACACCACAAATTAGAGTCGAACAAAAGGATGGTACATCAAGCTTCAAAACTTTAATTGAATAATTGGTTGTATTATGATGAGGGAAAATGTCTTCTGATTCATAGTAAGGAAACTTTCTTACGCAATAAGAAAATCAAGAATAAGATCATCGTATCATTATTACATCATTCATTATTTCTTTACCTATGATACTTATTCATTTCTTGTCCTTCTCAAATCAACCATAACAGAGATAAATAATGTTTACCCATTGTTAATCCTCCTGCTCCGGAACGAGATTATAAGGTGGAAAAACTAAACATAACATAATTAAGAAATAAAAACGATTAACACCTTCATACATGCTCACTTCAAGGACAATGGGTGTTACAGGCCCAGGTTATCACATTTAAATTAGATAAGAACTATCATTGTTGTATATTTATATGCTAACTAAGATCTCAACACGTCCCTCGACTAACCACTTCGATATTTTTATTGTTCCATTCATTATAAATGAGATAAGACGTTCCATTTTAATAATGATCAACTAAGATCCAGTACTTGATATGAGGCCACGATGGTAGGGCACAAGGTAGAGCACAAGATCTGATTATATGATTTGATTCATCGCTCATCACTGGAGTCAGAGAGACCTACGATAATCCTTCATTTTTCTCTAGCTACATGGAAACCAGTAAAATACCTCATTCGCTAATCACATTCTAGAACTCCATATAATTAATGAGAGAAACCAACTTGAACAATCGGACCTAATTGACTTCATATATAAACCCTATGATTGAAAGCGAAGACAAGCCTATCAACCATGCATCCTCAAAAGATGTCTCACAACCACTGGTACAATATCGAGGCACATGCGAACTACGTGTCTTCCAACCAATGCAGACACTACGGTCGCATCTATTTAATCATCTATTAGGGGACCTATGGGTGCATGCACATCACTTGCGGTCGCTATCTCTCGCTACCCAAGGCAACAATGGAAACTGTATTTGTGTGTGAAACCTCAATACGGGAAAAGACATCCGTGGAGAAACACAAAGCACGTGGAGATGGCATCCACATCGCATATCATATATCTCAATCTTCATAACTAGTATCGCATCATGCATCATCCCCGCAAAGTTTTTAGAGTAATGTAGGCTATATAGGTTAATCGGTCCAGTAAGATAAATAAATTTCCAAGATAATCCAAAATACTACTAAGAAAATCCACCAAGATCAATGCTAAACATTAACATGCTATAGATAGAGTAGATAATCAGATGGTATAAAATGATAGCCTTCTGATTAATGATGATAGTTATACATTTGATTATGTGTATACAAAGATAATTAGACTCGTACATTATAAGCCTATATGATAGATCAATTTAACCGTCGTTTGTTTTCCCCCATATTTATAGTATTTTCGATAATTAAATCAAAACCCGTAACCTTACCCATTGTACAAAACCACCAGGGACTCTGGTGTGCACAACTTAGGTAATGAGGCATTGGTCTCCATACTCAAATTTATATACTTTATATGTCCCTCACTTCGAGAGTTATATGCACTTTGTAGGGTTACCAGAGGGTAGGAGTGAAAAATCACCACTTAAATGATGTGGTAAGTGCATATTCTTTGTAATTTGGAGGCTTATCAAGGGTAAGGGTGCAAAATTTGCCTCTTAAAAGACATAGAAAATGGTACCACACACCTCCTCATTCCACGCACGACACATCGACACCCCTCCCGTTGCACACACGCGCTCTCTCTTCTCTCTAAAATATCTTCTTTGGATTTCTCTCTCTTTCTTCTCTCTGTTATCTTCCTCTGTCTAAATTTCTCTCTCATCCTCTCTAAATTCTCTCTTATTCTTTTCCCTCCATACATATGGTCTAAACTTATATGTATATGTATATACATGTTGAATACAATTTTATGCGTTGGATTTCTGCGGGTTTGTACCTTCACACACACTCAGTTTTACACCCATGTCTGGCTCCTCACACACACCCAGCTCCACATATGGATGTGGTTCCTCGCAATGGATACAACTTCTCACAGAGATCTGATTGCTCGAACGGATCCGGCTACCCACGCACGACCATTTT
This sequence comes from Ottelia alismoides, assembly GCA_037367405.1. Lineage (NCBI taxonomy): Eukaryota > Viridiplantae > Streptophyta > Magnoliopsida > Alismatales > Hydrocharitaceae > Ottelia > Ottelia alismoides. The sequence continues at coordinate 1,027,243 of JAZKJV010000287.1, forward strand.
GCGTGCAAGAATGTACTGACGGATCCACATCAATCCACCATCTAGACCCAATCCTCAATACCAGAGAATAAGTCTTTTCTTACGTTCAATCTACCGTCTCATTAGTTTGTCAAACTTGAAAGTGTAGATGGAAGGCCAGATTTTGGATGGCATAGACTTATGTATTTTCTTCTCTCCCTCGCATTGGAACAAGAATCCTCTCAAGTGCCTTATTACTCAACGCATGTATATTTTTGGTTTGTTGATCAATGTGCCCTTCAAGAGAGCTGGGAGTCATCTGCACTTGTTTTCCTGTAAGTACACCAGGGTGTGTCTCTTTTGAGTATCTAAGATACATTCGATACCCAGACTTGTATCACTATACAATGAAGAGCCCTTTTTGGTGCTTGCCCCACTCCTTAGTCCTAGTAGTTTCGGTCCAAGTGGACACGTTGAAATGGTTGGGAGCGCTCGCCTTTGATGTAAGTTCTTAGATATTTGATTTTGAATTAAGAGAGCTTTTCTTTAAATATTTCTTTCTTTTCTTTTCTTTTGGCTAGCTCCAGTGCTTTTACCATGAGTTGGCGCACACTGGTCAACAATTATTTAGTTTCATCACACCCTGGCACATAGGTCAATATCAAAATATAGCATGTGAACTTATTCGCACACTGGTTAGGGTTTTGCTGACACTCAGGTTTCTTGAAGCCGTCATTGACTTTATCCCATCCTCGAATATCATTAAATCGGGTCTAAACTCAAATCACCAGTTCCAGTTCCTCAAGTTATAACTCAACTCGCCTCATCATTTATGCAGTTGTGTATGTGATGTGCTAATCATATATTTGAAGGTAGAGATTAAGAGTGCAATATAGTGCTCATATCTTTCAAACTAGGGACATGTGGATTATTAAGTTTCAAACCCTGGTGACTAAGGCTGATTAACTCAGATTCTCAAGATCTTCAAAAATCTAAATGTCTTCGAATCCTTACGCCTTGAGTGATAGTGAATGTGTCAGGAATACACAACTCCAAAGTTTGTGATTTTTTTACTTTTGAGATTTGTGATTTTTATAAGATTATTTTTTAAAATTTTAAGATAAATAATGGCTGTCCCAAGCTCATATGAATAGTAGCATCCATTTCCAGCCAGTATGAGTGTAAGTACGGACCGTTAGACGGCTACTAGTATTACTTCAAGAAGTTGACATTCGCATTGTCTTTTAACCACCCACTCTACTAAGGAAGACCGTAGTTCCCTCATTGAGAAATAGCTACTCATTTTAAGCTCAGTAGTCAGAATCGTTGCTCAAGAAAAGGTTTTGATTTTTCAGATTTTTATGGGTTTTGTGAATAAGGTTAATGGTATTTACAAAGCAGTTAGTCCCTCAATTTTTTGAAAAGATTTTGAAAATATTTTCCAAACCATGTCACATAATATATATAGATTTTCAAAACATTTTTCAAATGATTTTCAAACGTGTCGAACCCTATTTTTCAAACCAATGTCAAACATTTTCAAAACAATGTCACGCAGTTGGAAAAATTTTTGAAGCATTTTACATATTTTTACGAAAATCAATTCAAAAATACTTATACCCTAGCCCTAAAAAGTTTCAAGTTCTTCAAAATATGAGCTATGGCTAAAGTATATACAATATATACGGTACACCCTCTATACTTAACTTTTGTTATGTCCTCATAGCATAAAGTGATATGAAGCCATAACTTGGGTTAAATACAATGTGACATAGCTGAACTAAATCAGATGCTCCCCTTAGGTTAAAATAACCTATGTATAAGAAGAACAAGAAGAGGGAAAGATGTTCTTGTCTCGGGTCCCCCTATACTTAGGTTGAGAACATCCTAAGTATTGGATATGCAATAAGGATGGAGAGACCCGTGATGAATAATCAGTAGATGTACACGGTTCCCCCTATACTTAGGCTGAAGAGTAGCCTAAGTATTTGGATGTGGAATTAAGGATGGGGAACCAAAGTTAGTTAGGGTTTGAAGGGGAGTGGATTTACAGAGATGATCGAGTCTGTGGAGATGGGGGGTGCATGAGGGGTGAGGAAATAGACATCTAAAGTCCAAACGTTCAAGCAAAAAACCTTGATTCACCAACTGACACGTGAAGAATGACAAGTGTCGATCATTTATCTTGTCCATTTTATTGGAGATCATCCAAAATTGAAGTCCATTACGCAGGTTTAAAGATAGGTTTTGTGCACTATCCTAGGGATATGTCCTCACCTTTCAATAATCAATCAAGAGCTGGATACAATGCGTCCATTGCTCTCCCATAATCCAAGGTTTATTTTATTTCATTTATTTTTGTCGACTTGCAATACAATCCCAATTTTAGCTTAAGGTTATCAATGTATTAGTGTGAATACAAATCAAACAGGTATCATCTAGCAGCCAGTCACGATTCCTTTAAGATCTTATGTTGTAAATCAAGAGAGAGAGAGAGATCGAGAAAAGCTTATACATACAATAAACCATGATGCATGCTTGAGAGAAGAACTTACAGTGCCTTCAACATTCTCCATGCATATGCAAGACTATATTTGAATTTATCACTAAGTACATGCAAGTAGATAAAATTGCATCCTAAATATGCTTCTATTAGCGGGAAAGAATTCAATTAATTTGGCTAAGTGAAGTGTTGTACGTGCGTCTCGTGAATTATGTATGTCCTACCTACGAAATGGCACACAAAATATGAAAAAAAACAAGCTCAGAGAGTTGTGTGCCTAGCCCTAGGTCGATAGTCAAGTGAAGCCTCACCCAAGTTAGGGGTGAAATGACTTCACACACCACATACAATGTTCAAGTTCATGCAACACACGAGAGCCCTTGATCGAGGACCACTGGAAATGCAAATGACAATTATTTGTAAAATAAATGCATGAACAAAATGTCAACTAAGCTCCTTGATTTCTCTTGGATTTCTTCTGTGGCTCCTCGTAGTGGGAGCTCCCTACTCCATGCCTCCATGCAGATCGAACGTCTTCCATCTCCATGGGCCCTGCCACAAAAGAAAAATGTTAGAAAAATATCAAGAAAATTAATAAATAAAAAAGATGCAAACAAATACAACAAGAAGCCTTATATTTGTGAAAATAACCAACTCAAAAATAATATAATATAATATTATATATAAATAAAGATGAGTCGTGTCCCCAGCAACGACGGCATCTGATGAACTGCATTTTCACCACATTAATAATTGTATTTTATCGTAGTACATGTGGTGAAAATGGTCCATGTTGAACCACACTTTCGAATATGTAGAGAATTTAACTTGGTAAGTGTACGAACACAGGGAGACGAGCCTCCTCGTTTATTTATCGGAAATTATTGATTAAATAAAAGTAATAAAATGCATTGATATTGATCTTCATATGCACATCACATGATTCATATCACAGAATCATGCAAACAAAAATGCAGACAAAATGCAAATGGTGATGCAAGGACATGATGCACACAAAATAAACATGCATTTTTTATTATATGCAAAATGTGATGCAAGAATTAATGAGAATATGATGCAAGATGTTGAGGATGCAAATACAAATATGTCCTAATAGTTTAATCATCTAGCAATAAAAGATAGGTTAATTTCAGGGATAAATAAATGCATCAAAATGAATTAATGACATTAAGAAATAAAGAGAAATTGACACAAGATATCTCAAAATTTAGCATCTTAAATCAAGCATCAAATAAGTGAATATGCCATCAGGAAGAGAATGAAATTTGCAATCCAATGAAGATGAAATCATTCAATTTGGAGCTCAAATGCTCAAGTTATGAAGAAAATAAGGTTGGGGCATAAATGCAAGGAAAACATGGAAACAAAAAGATAATATATGCAAAAGGGTCCCTGTCAGGGAATTTTTGTAATTAAGAAGACACGGAGGACCTTCTTGCAAATTCTTTAGAACCGCCACATGAGGTGCGTGTGGAGGGCCCTTTTTACAATATTTGGAAAGTAGCGGGGCATCGATGCTAAATACCCAGCCTGTGCGTGCCTTGCAAGCGTGTGGGATAGGTTCAGGTTGAGGCTCGAGTCTGGATGGAGGCTTGGTGATGGAGCATGTGCCTCGGGCCATGTGGCGACCTTAGGGTACTTTGGACAAGGCTCGGCCCTACCGAGCCTCTACGCTTTGGCAGGGTGATGTGGTTGCTTCCCAATCGTTGGATAGCCACCGGAGGGGTGCCATCCAATGACATATGTACGATCTAGCATATCCCCTCTGTCGCAAGGCTGGCGATGCGATTGGAGCTCTAGCGAAGGAGCCAGAGCTCCACCGCCCTCGTTTGAGCACTTGGAAGGTCCGAAAACCTCCAAGGATGTCATGCGATGATGGTCAACGAAAGGAGGAGTCGTAGGGTGACCGGAAGGTAACGTCGATGAAGCCACGCCAAAGGCGGAGCTTTAGAACTGAGCTCTGCATGAAGTTCGATCAATGAAGAGGATACCTGGAAAAGGTTAGCAGAACAATAGCTGAGGAGATAAGGGGGCGAGTAGACCTGGCCAAAATACGGGTCGGGCTAGCCCATGGGCTGGGCTGAACGGGTCGAGGTTCAAAAACCTCTGTCCAAAGCCCGCCTTGGGCTAGCCCATGGTCCATTTTGTTTTTTTCCATTGAATTTTTAATGGTATATAATATGTATAAATGATTTTATTAATACCAGTTATACTTTATATAACTAATATAAGTAGTTTACATATTAATTGACATGTAAACTATTAAATTTTATTAAAACTAGTGCCACATATGAAAAACTTGAAGTGTATCATATTAATACATGTATTATTCAGCTTATATTTATAAATATTTTTTTTGCAGGCTGGGTCAGGCCGACCCTTGCCCAAATCTCCTACCCCAAGCTCGACCCATGAGCTGGCTGGGCATGCTAGGTGGACGGGCCCCTAGCCTGTTGGCCAGGTTTAAGGGTGAATGGCAGGTTGATAGCGAAGAAGACGGTTCCTGGAGCAACGAGGTTGTGGAGGAGGCAGGGAGGCGATCAAAAGGTGTCGTGAAGGTGGAGGTTGTGAGGTGAAGGTGATGGTGTAGTGAATTAAACGGTGGAGTAAGTGTGTGCACGGGGGAATTAAGAGAAAGTCAAATTAGGATAGGGGATGGGATATACCCAGTCAGATCAGGGAATCAGCGGTGGAGGAGGGCCTGGGCTGAGGTCAAGAGGACCTTAGGGTCTTCGTACTATGTGTTCGGTTGGAGCACGATGCTCACAGCGAGCATATGGCAGTCGTATCATGGCCAAGTTGACCATGGGTCAACACCACGATGGAGGGTGTCATTGGCCCTCGATCCCCTCTCCTCTATCACATAAGACAGGAGAGGGCCTATCCCTATGGCGGAAAATTGGTGGACGAGTGGATACGGGGGCGGAGGACGGTTATTTAAGGTGGTGGCGATCGAATCGTTTTAGGTAAGGGATGGTATGGATTGTAATGGCCGGATGGAGAAGAGGAGGATATGAGTTGATGGCATCGATGACTGGCGAGGGTTACGTGTATTAGGGCTATATGTAGGAGGCATTGGATCGTGGAGAGGCATTGAGGCTTGGTGGCTAAAATTGGAAAGGGCAACAGGAGTGACGAGGTGCAACGCTCAGCGCGGAGAAGGCATGAGGTGGATGATGCAGATCTGTCATTGGATCAGGTAATCCATCGCTGAGATCGAGGCACAGTTAGGTGGATAAGATCAGATCTATTAGATCTGATCGGACAGTGGAGGATTGAGTGAATACGTGTGGTGGAGATGCAGTCGAGGATTACATCAGAGGGCTAAGAAGTGAGGCAATGATAGGAGGATAGGATTGCATCCATTAGGAGGATCCAAGGGTCGAGAGTAGAGGCGGGTGGCGTAAGGAGGACCGACCACGTAGGTGGCCCATAGGGTGCCACATGGTCCAATGGTAATCCTTAAAAAAGGAAAAATAAGAAGAAAATACAAAATAAAAAAGAGGAAGAAAATTAGCAAAAAGGCAAAACATGAAAATTGTAGATCTTGATGAAATCTACAAGTTTCAAGTTAGATAAAAAGTCAAAAGAGATCAAATATAGTGAAAATTTTGGAAGCATTTTTAATGAATAAAACACTAATTTTAAAAGGTTTTGTGAGTTTTTTTATCTTTTTTATTTCTTTTTAACACCAAAACAAATATCTACAATTTTTAGGAGGTTTTTAATAGGGAATAAAATAAGGGAAAAATATAGGGGTTAATTAATCAATAACAATTAGGGCTAATCACAGGAAGAAGGGTTATTATTAATGATACGGAATTAGTGAAGATTTGGGTTAGTGTGATTATGCTCTGAGGATAATAAGGGAGTATAGTCATGATAAATCCGAGATTCATCAGACGTTAAATGTGGTTGTCCCATTATACAACTATGAAGGGATGTTCGAAGCTGTCTCTTCTCATGGTCCGTAAAGACGGCCAAAGATAACTGCATGGGATGGTCATGACCGTCCTATATAGCTTTATGTGCCCGTCTCAATGCAAATCTACTTAGATATGTGGGAACCCGAAGGGATGGTCACGACCGTCTCATCTAGTATCAGATGAGATGGTGTCCTCTGTACCTATCTTGTTTTATTATAATGGTATCGTGGGGTTTAGATGGGACGATGGTGACCATCACATTAGGGTTCCTTTGATTGCTCCTTTTATGTGTTGCGGCCTTTAGGAACGTGCACACAGAGGGCCTATCGGGATGACCACGGCCATCTCATTTGATCCATTCCAGGTAAAAAATAGTACATGTTCGTTGGGTTTCCCAACCTCTTATCTGTCTTCATCACACCATGTATTAATTCAAAAGAACAATACATAGATCCACAAGTCTGGTGCCACAATGTTGGTTGGTCCTCGAGAATATAGGTAATCATCATTGCGGTAGATGTGTTCACATGGTCAAGCTCAAAATCTGTGGTGAACTAAAACATATAATATGAAAACAATAATGTTCGTGATAAATGATTGTGAATACTAAAATATAAGTTACATATTACTGCATCATTCACTTCTTCTTTCGATGAATGATGGTCCTCGGTGAATTTAGGATTCATAACACTAAAAGAAGATAATTAAGCTGAGTTACCCTTATTCATTAGCATTTAGTCATCTAAATTTCATAATTATCATCCATACATGTGTAAATAATATTCATATTTTATCATTCATCATTACATCAAATGAAGAGCCAAGAATCCAGTGTACAATTGACCTGTAAAACAGCTAACTTCACTGATTTTTAATGATTTTATTCTAACTCCAAATCTCATGAAATCAACTCCATTATGTACATATTATTAAACTTAATCCGTGAAAACTCTCAAAAAATGATAACTTATATATATATATATATATATATATATGCAAAATAATATCAAACCCTAATTTCATAAAAGACAGACGAAAATATTGATATCTCTCTCATACAATTTCCAAATGAACTCTACTCACTTTTAAATTAATATAAGTTCAAATATATACAAATCAAGATCAAATTCAAAAGAATCGGAGTCCATGTATGAAAATTGAGTTTTGGGACCTAACCGCACATTGTAGATATTTGCTAATTTTGACATGATCCACTTGTAGATATTTCACTTCGTTAATTTTTCTAACTTATTTTTAATTCATAAAAAACAAAAAAATTGTATTTTGGTCCATTGCATTATTTCCTAGCATATTAATTTTTGTATGTATTTATTTATCATCAGAAAATCAAATAAAAATTGGAAAGTCGAAAATTGGTATTTTATATACATAAAATACCACCCAAAATTGCATATCTTTCATTCTGCATTTAATGTGCACTTTAGTCCTTCATGAACATTGTAGGTTGCATTTAGGCGAGTATGTTTTGTGTTGGGTATTTTTGCATTTAAGGCCAGTTGGTATTTTATTTATATTTATAACTATATTTTACATTGCTCAACCATTGTCAACATTGCACCATGTGGCGCGCATTCACTGGGCCACCTGACCCTGGTCACCCATCCTCACCTCCTCTCTCTCTCTCCTCACGTGCTTAGCACATGACTTCACCGCACCATTCCCTCACGTGTTGAGCACGTGATTCCATCTCCCTCCTCCTCACGTGCCATACACGTGAGGGTCGCCTCCTACCTCTAATGTTCTTTACTGCGCCGCCCTCCAACCACCTTGCCCCGGTCGATCATCACCCATCTCCTCCTCATCTCCTCACTCTAACCAATCCCTCTATCCACTGATCTTCCAACGATAGAAGCCCCATCCGACCATCAGAAACCCAACACCCATAGGCATCCACAATCCTTATCAAAACCTAACCACCCTTATCTCCTCCACGATCTTCGAGGAACCCAATCGCCTCCCGACTACCATCGTCACCTAACTAAACTCCTCCATCTCTGACGAGAACCAACAAACCTAATCCCCTTCTTCGTTAGAACCTCAGAGACCCAAGTCTCTACGCCTTCTCCGACTTTATCCCTTCAAACCACCGCAAACCCTCTTGCCGACACCTCACCTATTAAAACCCATATCCGGTCATCCTTCCCCCCTCCCCATCCGTCATCATCTCTAGTAATCATAAAGAGAGGGATGAGTCGAAACCTTGACTCGTGACAAGAGTCAAGGTCCTTCGGCAAAGACACCCATGTCAGGTGCGATCTACAACCTTCAGGCGGAGCTTCTCCGGCAAGCGAAGCTAAGCTTCGTGTTTCATGCCAAGCACCAAGGCAACGACCGGAGGGGGTCCCTACCTTTTCCACATCAAGCAAACACATTCTATACATCGCTCCGCCACTTCGCACATCTCCACCTTCGCTAGTGAATCCACCCTTAGCCATATTCGCCATCGCCCGCTGACCTCAGCGAGCGCCTTCTTCTTTAATGTGCATCATTATCTTTCCTCTTTGATCACCTCCAAACACACCCTCGTCACTGCCTTAGCCGTCGCCCGCGATGCCACACCATACACCTTCGCAAGCCATCGAGCTACCTTTCTCGTTCATCATCATTCGTTTTCACATCCACCACACCATTTGGAGCAGCCTGCCATCGACCGTTCATCATCACTTCACCGCCAGTTACTCCTTCGCCTCCAACTTCAATGCCATCAGCCTTCGCAACCCGCTTCACTGGTCGTGCCATCCACCTTTGCTAGCCACGGTGCAACAAACCTCGATGAAGAGCTCCGTGATTAGGATGAAAAAAACCTTCAGATCAAGAACAAAAGAGATCACCACCGTCCAAAACCGCCTAAATTGGGATCGTCGATTGAGCGCCCTGGGTGGTCCAGATCAGTCATGAAGCTAACATTCAAGCCTCAAGCTTCGGATAGCCCTGAAGCTCCAGAAGCGAACATGTGGAGATTTCCCCCCGAGCTGCCACCAGAGCCTGCGGATCTCAAGCGCGAGTCACCTGTGGTAGGAAAATTACGACCTAGCTCCTCCTCCTCCTCCAAATTGCAAAGAAGCCTTGGCTCACACACATAGCGTGTGACTTTGGGGGTGAATTACATTGGCGCCCTCGCAATTACATAATTATGAAGATATCCCCACATATAGGTAAATTGTAGAAAAGAGCCAACGGTTTCGACAAATTGCAAACGAGTCCTTCCAAAGGGTATAATTGTAGATATTTCTTTATTTTTATTACAATATAGTCCTTGAACTTCATTTGATCATATCTTGAACAAAAATTATTAGAATTTGGCATACTTAGTGTCATTTTCATCTCTATTAAATTGTATATAATTTAGAACAATTGATCATTCATTTTGGAGACATCTTCAACATTCATAAATTAAGGAGTTATTTTATTAGTTTTGAGCACATTCATTCTTGATCGTTGATTCTATTGCTTGATAACTTGTACATTGATTGGGGTGATTCATTGGGAATACAAATTACAACATTAATTGATCAATTCAATAAGGGGATGTTCGGATTAATTGAATGCCTTGCTTGCTCTTGGTTTGACTGCTCTGCATTCACCTTCATCTTTGCACAGTCATTTCATTATATCATTGCATCATTTAAAAATCAATAAAAATCATATTTACTTTATTTACTTCTCACCACACAGCATAGCATTATTTATACTACGTTAAAAATTACTTTGAAAAGCCATGTATCATATTTTCTTGATTAATTAGTTACATATCTTTAAATGTAAAACCCATAAAAAGATGAAAAAGGAAAAAATGCCAAAAATATTCTTCTTCGCTTTTGAAAATTTCTTATATTATTCAAAGATCAGTTCTAGACGCTCATATTACCTCCATGAGTTCGACTTTGGAACTTACTCAAGTAAAATAAATAAATCCAATCGTATTGAGACTTGATTCTTTGTATCATTTCTCGGTGTTTTCAATTTTTGACGAATTACTGAATGGCCTGACTACAACTTCAATAAATCATTAATTCGAAAAAATTAACATAGGGATTTCTGTGCTCATCAAATGGCATCGTTGTCGAGGAGGTATACCATTTAGGATTAATTTTTAGGTTTTTCTATCCCCGAGTAATCTGACCCATGGTCTTCTCTGTTTATTTTCTTTATTTATTTTTCTCAGTATTTTGATTTCTTTTTATATATAATTTTTCTGTGAACATATCTTTGACATTTATTTCTCTTATTTTTCGTGTGAGGCACCCAGTGACTTGGAGCGATTTTCTTGAAACCGACGTAATTCGAAGCAATCTGAGGTAGACGACTCGGTGGACAGGACTTGTTGAGAAGCACAGAGAATTTCTTTTTTATTTTCGAGAGAGAGTCTTTTCTTTGTTTTCGTTGATAATTTTAATTACTCTGCCTTTTCCAGTGGTCTTCATTTAAAGACACGCTTGTACCCGGACAAGTCAGGCCCATTTTTGTGGTAATTGACGTATTTGTAGGATTGCACTAAGCAATTAGAGCTATTAGGATTCTTTTTGTGCTCGTAGGATGAGTCCCACACTTTCACTTTGATTAGACGTACTAGATCGAATCTCATTTAGACAATAAATTGTTCTATCACTCACTAATAGAAATTCCTATTCTAGGTGTGATTTCTCGTGCACGTATTAGAAATATCTGATTAGGGAAATTTCAATTCTGTTAAGCATCCTGCATTGAGATTGCGACAAAGTATTGTAAGTATCTCTAACTTTACATTAATGATTGTCTTCTACGTTGCACTGCTTTTTCGATTCTCCCTCGATTTTCACCCACCTAGGATTAAAGGAAATTGGAATCCCCGTGTAGACTTGTATTGATACCCATTAAAATCAAGTGATCACCAAATAAAATTGAGTCCGCTAACATTATTGACTAATTAAAACCATACAAAAATTGAAAATAATTGATTGTGGGAGAGCAACCTCATCGTTGTACACAGGTACATACCTCCAGAATTTGAGTGAATAAGAGCGTGACCGTTAAGGATTAGAGCCAAAATCCCTTGACTTGTGCCCTAAGCGCTTGGATTGATTTTTGAGTCATGTTATTGCTACAAGCACCTGTCTCCGAACTTAGCATAAGTAATCTTGTGTTAAAGTTGGTGTGTTCGGCCGAGTCGGACACGGACTACTTTAGGAGACGGCACCCATGTGTAACGGATAAAAAGATTGTTTTATCGACAATAATAAAATTGAAAAGATAATTGAAAGAACTTTCACGACCTTGCATGTGCAAAGTTGGTGAATTTTGGGGTTTGCATTGTGTATCTAATCGTGTACGTTCAAAGATCATTGCACTTGCATACATATACCGAGGTTCATGAATCTTCTCCACTTTCCTTTTTGAAGATGTTGGAATATTGGTATTCATACCCAAACTTCGTGGGTCGCACTTACATGACCGAATCCGACCATCTTCGTCTCCATTCTCATATCAGGATAATCTCTCTTTGAGTCAGTTCTCCCCCAGCCATCACACACTCCACCCTCATTCCACCCCACTCCTCATGTTAAATACTCACGATATGAATTTCTCGTAGAACCAAATGAATATTATGTAGACACAGTGGAGTGGGTAAATTCAAGGATGGACATGAGCTAACTGAATTTGATAGAGAAACACGATTCCCGGTTACGACGGAGAATTCACTATTTGAACTATCCCCTACTCGGGATGAATCTCTTCCCGAATATGACCACTTTTCCTTTAATCAGACCTATGAGAGCCAAACTCAAGGAAATAGAACTCATGACCACGCCACGAACATAGAATATGGTTGTTACTCAGCCCGATATTGCATGCCAGAGTCACGGCATGTTGAGTATGGTCAATCATCTTCAAGTCATGAGACAATAGCATATGACATGGCTTGAATCAATCAAAGAGTTGATGCTTTGGCAGAACAACTTGACAATGCCATATGAATGACAAAAGAAATAGTGAGCATCCAAGGAGGACTGAGGGCCACACAAAGCGAACCCAAGACATTTTATGTGCAAAACCTCCAGAAAAATTCACCACGGGTACCACCCACCATTGATCAGTCCACTGCCCATTCTAATAACTCCATTACAAATGCTAAAAAAATAAAAATAATAAAAATTTGGACAACACTGATTGGAAACATTTTGTAAAAGTCTGATCTTAGAGCTTCCATTAATCAAGGCCATAGAGTATGTGCCCAATCTTTGGAGATTTTTGAAGATTGATTATCACCCAAGAAGATGTGCAGAAAGAGATCTAGAACTGAATATCATTTAATTACTATGGCCAGTTTAATGGTGGTGACCAAAAAGAGCAAAAGCCATAGAGTCAAACGGGTAGCTAGGTTACTTGTGAAATTGAGAACACCGATTTTACCCGTGTTCGGATTGACGATGACTCAACCTTGAACATCCTCCGAAGTTCGTATTTGACTGACTCAAACTCAGACTGCTTAGAAAAACCAGAGTGATCGCTCAAATTCCAGACTGGTCCACCAAACGACTGAGAGGAATTGTTTCAATCGTCATGAACTTACAAGGGATCAAATATAGAGTGGACTTCATTGTCTTGGACATAGAGCATTGAGAAGAGTTGTACGAGTCTCCCATCATTTTGGGAAAAGCCGTTCTTAGCCTCTGTTAAGGCAATTATCGATTGTGAGACTTGAGACATAAAATTTCCGAACCATAACCATAATGATCAAACTCTTGAGGAAACACCTGACCATGAGACAACCGAACATAAAACTGACAGTCGTGATCAGGAGACTACCACTTCACATTATCAAACCTCTCCTCGTGAAATATATACACAAACCCTAGGAGAGACACCCGAGAAATTGACCATTGAATCGAAATTCGAGTCTCACCATACCTCTAAGAACAATCACTCTGACATTGCTCCTAAGATGAACCTAGTTACATGAGATTATGTGGAATCAGACCATATTTATGAGGATGGTCACGAGTGGTCTAATTTTGAGGCGATTGTAATTCATGAAATACTTGAACCATTCACGGAGCTGACTCAGGGAATCTATTATGTCACCAAAACTTCAGAACATCAAAAGGTGGCATCTTCTACCACCAGGGAAAAGCACGCAAGACATACTTAAATTGAGGAAACTCTCCGGAGACATGCCATGACCTTACAGGAGAAGATCAATTTATACGGTGATTCATCTGACGAGGAACCCATAGATGCCACAACTTCCAGATATGTTACCTATGGTAGGGAAAAGAATTATGACCGTCCTCTCAGAAAAAACTGATCAAGAAAGTCCCATTTGACCTTAGAAATCATGAGACTTCTGAAGATTTCTCGTCAAGTTCATCATCTGATCCTTTGGTGGTACATCGGGTAAGTGCAATCGGTACAACAATTATCAAGGGACACTTACCCTTAGTTGACAATGGTTGAGATCCTCTGCATATGACTATTTATTCTTCTGAGGATGACTCCGACAATGATTGGGATTCTTCTTCTTCATGCTCTTCATTTCCCATATTCCTCTCACCACATGCCCGAATGAAAATCTGTCGAAAACCTCCTTGTACATCAGCACCTTCTCCCTAATTTCGTCGGTTTCCTTGTACTACTTCTTCCTATACTTAGGCCAAGGACTAAGTATAGGGTGACCGATGCCCGCCTGTATATATCCATCATTCTGCTCTTTGCCTTCGACCACCCCATTCTCGCTCCTCTTCAACACTTGACTGTCCACAACCTAAGTATAGGGGGTGAGCTAACTTATATATTTTCTTTTGTTTTTCACTCTTTTATGCTTAGCCCGAGTTACAGCTTCTTTCTACTTCTTGTGCTCTAAGGACATAGCACACGTTAAGTCATATGGGTGACGTGTATACTTTGTACATATTTTACCCATAGCTTGTACTTTCGCGTAAGTCTATATTTTATTTACGAGGTGGGTAACAATCTTGTAAAAAAACTGCAATTAATACCGTTGTGTCAAATCGTGTGTGCAACAAAAGTTTTGAAAGTTGGCTTTTAATTCATTTTGTATAAAAATCTTGCAGTAAAATATCTAAAAAACAAAATAAAAAAACATGTTTGCACTCTTGAACTTCATTTTGCATCTCATTTATCCATGCATTCTTTAGTTGGATGTATCCCTGACACTTACACTCTCATACAAGACTTGAGAAGTTCAAGGACACTTGGTTTATGAGGTTCTAAAAAGCTCTCTCTTTGCAATTACAAATACAAAGAGCTTCCACGATTATTTATCTTTTTATATATCATGAACTTATACATGAATGCATATTGATGCATTTTGAATCTTTGATAGTCCTGCAATCTACAATCTTGTGAATGTATGAGATGCATGAATATATTATTATTATTATTTATGAAAAAGAGGGTGAGATCCCGAGATGGGATTCACCGTAATTCATTGATAAAAAGGTTCAAAATACATTACTTGGAAGACCATACACAGAAAAGAGCCGTACAATGGGCTATTACATTTTCTGGATAAAACCTCCGCTTCTTAAAAATAAGGTCATTCCTCCCCTCCCCAGATGGCCCACAATGTTACAAAAGGCAAGGTACATTCGTCCAATGAATTTCCACCTACAACTCTTAGAGATCCCCAAAACTATGCAGAGTCCGCGGGTGAGATCCAAACTAGTCCTATCACCCTCCACACCTGTTCCGAAGAGGGGCAACCAAAGAAGAGGTGATCCACGTCCTCAACCTGCTCTTCATACATGTCACAAGATGTATCAACAATACCAAATAATCTGCCTCTCTTAGCTTTTTATCACATAGCCTGCTCCTTCTTAGACACTAAAGAAAAACATCTAACCTTGCAAGGGGAGCTTGCTAGCCCAAATGATCTTCATGTCTTTGCAGAGGTCACTGTCTTGGTTGTCCTATTCCCTTCTAAATTCCACATATGCCATCTCCGTCGAGAACTTGTCACAACCGTCCCATTCAAAATGATATCCTCCCTCAGAGATGCAAACAGGTGAGGGCAACTCTGACTGCAACCTGACAAGCTCCTCTAGCCTCTGATGGGAGAGGTCCACAAGAAATTCAGGCATCCAGCTACCGGAACCACCCACCCAAGCAACCGAGTAGTGTTTATTTTTATATTATAGGCTGAAAACACAATTTCAAAATCACATGTTTCAAGACTATGCAATAACCGTGGTATATTTGATATATGTAATGTTAACATGGCACTCTATAATTTGAGTTTCTTTGGAAAATACAATAAATAAATCACATAATATATATTCAACCTTTTTGATGATGTCTTATGCACATAATTAATTTCTTCACTTGCAATTATCCGAATTTGCCTCAACAAAAAGTAAAAAGGATATTTACACGTATAACCCTGAGTAATTTTGTAGTTACCCCAGGAACCCTCGATAATTATGAATTACGTCCATGAACCTCAATAGTGCTTAGCTCTTACGCTCATAACCCATGTTAACTTCCATCCTATTTCCCGTTAACTATAATAGTATTTGTCATCTGTTTTACATTTACTACCCTTTAATTTCCAATTATTTACAAATTAGACCCTTTCCCCTTCCTCCAACCAACTCACACAGGGCCTTGCCGATGTCCGACGGAGAAATGAGTGAGCTGTGTGTTGGAGAAGATGAGGTTCTCCTCGTAGAGGAACTCCACAGGGCACCACTTCGTAGACTACTCCCTTGCCTTCATCGACATGCTCTACATATCTATGTCGCTCGCCTCCACTGACCTCAACTCCGTCAACAAGGAGCTCTTCTTCGAGCCCTAGTTGGTCGTGCTCGCCATCATCATGCTCCTCGGTGGGGAGGTCTTAGTGTCCGTCCTCGGCCTCTTCTTACATCAAGTCCACCCCAACTCCAGCAATGATGTGAGGAATCCCAACACGGACGTCTTCGACTCGGATCCGGAAGTTGCCGGTTGTCATAATGCGTCCAAGTACTTGGGATCCTTGCTTGTTTTTCTCTACTTTCGCCGCTTCTCCGCTACCTCCATGGACATTCTGAGGTCCAAAGGTTTCAACCCCGAAACCTTCTCCATCTTCACGATCGTTTCCTCATTCGCGAATATTGGCCTTGTTCCCAACAACAAGAACATGAAGGCTTTCAAGAAGAACCCATCTCTCCTCCTCATCCTCATCCCACAAATTCTCGCTGCCACGACACTCTTCTCGGCATTCCTCCGTACCTTCATATGGTCTCTCCGGAGGATCGCGAGATGTTATAGAGATTACAGTACTGAGGAGCTGATGAACGACATCGTCGAGAAGGGTGTCTCAGTACTTCCATCTGTTCACCTGTAGGTACACAGGACTCATGACTGTCATGGTGGTTGGCTTCATATTACTGCAGCTTGTGTTGTTCTGCTCGTTGGATTGGGGATCCAAGGCATTGTCCAATCTGAGCATGTAAGATGATGGGGCTTTGTTTGTACCGTGAGCTCCTCTTCACCGCCCCCAGACACCCTCCAATAGCTCAGCGGCGTCATCCTCTTCGAGGAGACGCTCTACCAGAAGGCCTCCGATGGGAAGCCCTTCGTCGACGTCCTCAAGGAGGGCGACATCATCCTAGCCATCAAGGTCGACAAGGGCACCGTGGCGCTTGCGGGAACCGACGGTGAGACCACAACGTAGGGCATCATCGACCTCGACAAGCTCCTGCACCTCCAGTTACAGGAAGGAGCTTTCCAAGTTCGTCACGGAGTGATCCTCTAACTCCAACCCATTGCCCCAATGGCTCCAGGCTGCGAAAGCCGATGCACCCAACGGAAATTAGGTGTGTTTTTCGCCTGAACGTCACCGTTGCTCTGAAGATCTTGGATTTGTGGAATCTAACGGTAGATTTTGTTCTCTGTTTTTATTTTCAGAGCAAAGACCATGAGATCTTATGGATCAAACCATCTCCAACAACAGTCCTCTCCACATCCAGTCCCTCTGGTTCCCCCTCTATCTCGCGTGACCTTCCATCTCCGGCCGAGTCTGCGGTCGGAGACCCACTCCTCTCCATTGCAACGACCAAGGAGCCGCCCCTTCCTATTTGTGTTGTAACGTTGAAATCGAGCCACACAAAAGCTCGAGCTCCATCCTATATTGCAGGTCCTGACGACGCCTCGCATCAGCAAGTCCACCTCGGAGTACTGCAGTGCCTGATCGTTGAGGACGAAGACCCTCGAGCAGCAGCACCATCGACCAATCACATGTGCATATCATAAGGGAGCAACAAAGGGGCGACATAAGGGGTATGTAGGGAGCAACGAACGGGCAACGGAGCCGCATCGAGGGCTACAAGAGGGGCTTGGGAGGGGCGGCAGAGCCCCGTAGGGTGCTGGAGAAAGGGGCATCGGAGGAGAGGTGGTCTGCGCCTGGTGGTGGGGGAAGGTGGAGTAAGATGGGAGTGTTTTTTCCTTTTTCTTTTTTTTCCTATGATTTAATTTTAGCCATTGGATCGATGTTAGGTTAGATTAATTCGATGGTGTGGTTAGGATTAACTAACGGAAGGTTATGTGTGTGAGATGAAGTAACTATTCAGGATTTCCAGTGTAATTCGTGATTATTGTGGGTACCTAAGGTAATTATGAAATTATTCAGGATTACGGATGTAAATATCCCAAAAGTAAAAAAAGAAAAAAAATCTCTCCGTCACCCCGACCGTGCTCCTCTTTCCCTCCACTTCTCCCCGTTATCCACTCCACTCCCCTGATGCTCTCCCACCACCACCCCCTCCGCCAACCTTCCTTCCTCCTCCTCGCAAACCCTCCCTCCACTCCCCCCTTCCCCTCACCACCTTCTCCCTCCACTCCCACCTCCCCCGCACCCACAACGCCCACTCCGCCTCCCTCCTCCGCCTCACCGTCGGCCCTCCACCCAACGGCCATGATCCCCCACCCTCACCCGATGATCCCCAATTCAAGAAGAAGCTTCTGGAGGACCTCTCCGCCGTCGGACGCAGGCGCAATCCCCCGAGGTTCCCGGTTCTCTCGACTTCCCGAGGCCCGGGACACCACTGAGGCCGATGCCGTCCTCACGGGCGACCGCGTCGTGCTCCGTGATGCCCTCGAGATGCGTAGGGGCATCGTGGCGGAGGCGCTCAGGGTGTCCATGCGTGCGTCCAAACTCAGCTTCAACTACTCTAGGAACCTTGTCGAGAGGATGCCCGAATTCGTTGATTCGGTGCTCGTCGATGCGGCGGAGATGAGGAAGGTGCCGGAGTCTGCGCACCTGTCTTTCAATGCGAGGGTGCGGAGCTGCGTGGAGCGCTCCGGAGTTGTGCCGCTCGTCAAGTAATTGCTGCCCGGTTTGATCTTGAGATAATGGTGGTATTTGAGAAACTTGGGATTGGCGTGGTATGGTTGAGTTGTGGGGGTGGATAGCGGTTTGGATACTCATGCAAGCAGGATAAATTTCGAACTTAGTTGTGTTTTAGATCGCCATAGTATAATTGGATTCCCTGAATTTCTTTTCTATGTATTCAATTGCAATGAATGTTCAATGTCGGTTTTTAGCGTGTTTCAATGGTCAAGAGTATTCGCGTGAATAATCTGATCGGGGTGTTGAATTATAGATATATCAAGTCCTAACACCAGAATCCAGTTTTACAGAATCAAAATATGTAATATCTGTTGCAATTTGAACATAAGCAATGGCATACCAATATTAAGATTGGGCTTTATCAAATATCTAGCAACATGACCATCTTTGTAAATTAGGATTTTTTTGATATATTATGTATGGATCTCTCTCCATTTCAATTGTCAGCTCCTACGTCCTTATTAACAGAAGAAGTTTTCAACTTCTTTAATGGGCCAGATTTGCTTATCTTAGATCACCTTAGTGAAGGGGTTGCCAGTTCCCCCACAGTATTCAAAGTTTCATGCTTAAGTAAATTTTCTGCCTAGAGATTATGTCACACTGTGCAAATGGGTATTTAACGTGGATTTGTTTGAAATGTGAAGTAAAAAATTATGTGTGAATCACAAAATCTATAAGGTGAGAGAAAGAAGAATGTTGTTCCCAGAAAAACATGTTTATGATATATTCATAATTGGATTTTACTCTTGATAGTTTTTAGGCATTGTAGATGTGTTGAATTGTACCCACATCATCGACCTAGTGGTATTGCAGTGTGCTTCCCACCGAAAAAACCATGGTTTAAATCCCCCCTTGTTGGAGTAGCGTTAGGTAGTCTAAAACCGGTGTAAAAAATAGTCGAATCTTTCAACATGGATTTGAGCAAGAATCTATGTAGTAGACCCTACTTAAAATAAGAGAATGCTTTTCCATTTTTAGATGTGTTGAATTATTTGATTGGGTTTTGGTACCCTTCAACGGTGGTTTGATGCAGCTTATCAACTTTGCCTATATCTTGATTTTACAAACTTGTATTCCCTATTTTTCTTGAAAAGAATTCATGGGAGATGGGTTTAAGATATAATTACCATCTAATCGTCCTTACTATATTCATCCTTCTAAGAACTTTCTAATGATTTCTGTTGTCAGGTTATTTATTTAATTTGTATTACAATTTATTCTTGCTTGGTTTACGGGGACATTTGTACATGTCAGGATCTTTTTTTAGCTCTGAATGCTAGTGGTTTGACTGAGTCATGAAAACTGTACTAGGTGGTTGAAGCACAATTCGATGTCATATCCTCAAATCGGGAAGCTGATATGCATGTGCTCTGGGAAGCTTGAGGTACTGAGGAGTACTGTTGAGTGGTTGAAGTCAATACATGTTAAGGGGGAGTTTCTGGGCAAGGTGCTTGTTAAGTCAGGGTCCATTTGGGAACGAGGAACAGAAGAGCTAAATAATGTAGTGATTTATCTTGAGGAGAATGGAATAAGGAGGGACTGGATAGGGTTCGTTGTCACCAGATGTCCGGAATTGTTAACCCTGACAATGGAAGAGTTAGAACAGAGGGTGCAGTTTTACACGGAACACGGAGATGGGTATGAATGGAAAGGACTTCGGCACTATGGTCTATGACTACCCTAAGGCACTTGGAGCCTTTAGTCTAGAGGACATGAATAGTAAGGTGCTTCTCTCTTGTTAATTTTATTAGACTAACTTATTAGTAAATATTTAGCGAAGACTTGGAAAGATGTTGACATCCTTTTGATATACGCTATGCTTCAACCACAGGTTCATGCTATAGTTGATCGTATGAGACAATTAAAAGGTTTTGTGCTATGTATTTCAGGTTAATTACCTCAAGGAATTTGGCCTGAGTGTTGCTGAGATCGGGCGTTTGCTAGCATACAAGCCTCAATTAATTGGGTGCAGTATCGAGGAAAGATGGAAACCACTAGTAAAGTACCTGTATTATCTTGGAATTCGCAAAGATGGCATGAGGAGGATTCTCATGTTGAAACCAATGATCTTCTGTGTTGATCTAGAAGCAACTATAGTTCCAAAGGTATAATCGTTACGGTTTATTGCTTTTCATTTTTACAAGACATATCAGATTATTGGTGCGAGATGCAATCCTTCCACAATTATCTACTATTGGCGCATATAATCATTCAAAATGTTTTTTGGGGGTAGGGAGTCTTTAGCTCTATCAATTTACAAAACTTTGAGGCAGTTTACAATTATCGTTCTTTTATTTGGTGAAGGTACGATTCTTACAGGATATAGGAATTCAAGAAGAAGCAATTGGTGCTACCCTTGTCAAGTTCCCTCCTATACTGACTTACAGCCTTTTTAAGAAAATTCGCCCCGTGGTAAGCCACTGCCTTTAATACTAATGTACTATTACAATAGTTGCATCCGTGACTGACCATATATATATATATGTTTTAATGCTGCTACTGCAAGTAGTATTTACTCAGACTCTCATAGAACCTTGAACTGTAGTGCATAGCTTTAGTACTATTACGTACTTGTAGCAAGATTGAGTTAATTTTAGGAGATTAAATATGTTTAGTGGGGACGAATATAGTTTATTAGGTGTTGAAAGGGTAAGTTTTGGTTAAATATGTCAAATATGCCCCTGTTGTGATGCTATGTTGCTATCAAGACATATAAGTTTATAGCTGTTATAAACTTTTTTGAGCCGAACTCATAGCAATGGTCTAATGGTAGAGCAGTGTGCCTGCCACCTAAATGACCATGTTTCAAATCCCCTTCTCCCATGTTTACCTACTCAAAAGAAGAAGAAGAATGCATCTACATTCCTTTTTATCCCTACTTGCTATAGACATCCCTCTTCTTCCATCGCATCCTTAATCAAACACCCATCAATAGCCCTACCTGGATTCAAATGCACCATCACCGGGTTTGTTGTAATTATTTGCTCCCCATCTCTTATCTTCCAATTTATGTGCATAATGAAATCAATCCTCCAGCGGGAGCAGCTTTCCTGCAACAAAACACACCTGTAGGAATCTACATGAACTCATAAAGTGTTACATCCTTCTCAGTGTGTGTAATTACTTGATCCTAACAATCACAATCTGAGGCCATCCCAACTAGGCACCATGAATGAGCATCTTTATTCTGAGGTGAGTGCAAGTTCAACACAAGAGGGGAGGGGTTCAATTGTGCAATATATGCATATCCCAATGTCAAATTGCAAATACAAGAAAGCAACTAAGGAGTTAAAGAAGAAGATACACAAACCACATTGTACATGTTGGTTTTAACATGGAAAGCCAAGTAGGTAAAAGCCACACCAAGAACTATTGTTCTAGGATTTCCACTTTGCTCTCTCAGGGAAGCTTCGTTCAGTCGTTCTTGCTACTATGAAGAGGGCAACACAACCTTGTGCAAGCTCCCCTTCCTTGGATTGACTCCAAGGACGATTTCTTCTCATTTAGAGAAAGGAACCCACATGTCGAGTATCTGAGTATACACCAACATAAAAAGCGAATGCCTTGCTGCCACATATGCTTAATATCATCGACTTAGTTTAATATATGTGAAATGATGCTTAAAGATGCTCTTCAAAGGACGAGGAATGCTTGAGAGCACTTGAGAGCAATTTCGAATATGAACAATTGAGAATTGCACAACCACTTGGGTATTATGTAGCTCATAATTCTCGTATATGATTGATGTGGAAGGAAAAGAAAAAATCGCATAAATGAGAGCCCCTTGGGTTCTCTTATATAGAAGAGGAACCTATTGGGCAAATTAAAGGACGAAGACAAAATAAATAGAAGAGTAAATTACAAAAAGTCCCTGAACTATACACCTGATTTCAATGTCATACCTGAACTTTAAAAAGTAACAATGTGGTACTGGAACTTTCAAATTTGTCTCAATGTGGTCCTTCACCATAGAAATTTAGTTGATTATTTTATCATTTTAACCTTAAATTTCTATTGTCAGGGATCACATTGAGACAAAATTGAAACTTCGGGTACCACATTGTTACTTTTTAAAGTTCGGGTATGACATTGAAATCAGGTGTAGAGTTCAGGGACTTTTTTGTAATTTACTCTAAATAGAAAATAAGAAAAACAATACTAAAGATAACAAATATCTCAACACTCCCCCTCAAGCTGGAGCGTAGATATCGATCAGACTCAGCTTGGAACAACATCTCTGATAAGGTCCTCTATCTAGGTGTTAGTAAGAACATATGTTGTCTGGTCTCCAGAGCTGACATGCGTAGTGACAATATGATCCTTATGTATCATGTCACAATTGTAGTGATAGCCCACCTCTATGTACTTCGTCCTCTCATGAAAGGTTGGGTTGTTGGCAATAAAAAGAGCAGCCTGATTGTCATACACTGGAGGTGCATGGGAAGAGGCACCTCTATACTCAGGTCAGTAAGAACAGATCTGACCCACATCATCTCTGTACTAGCCTGCACCATGGCCATGTATTCTGTTTCAGCACTCGATCTGGAAACCATAGTCTGCTTCTTGCTCTTTCATGAATCATGGAATTCCCTATGAACACAGCAAAACCTGATGTAGACTTCCTATCCTTTGGACACCCAACATAATCTGCATCTGCACATGTTGTAACTGAAAAGAGATGTGCCTCTGCTGAAAAGAACTCCTGTACTAGGTGAAGTCTTTAAATGTTTCAAAATCATATGGACTGCATCCATATGTGCCCGTCTGAACTGCTCCAAAAATTGACTCACTTTGCTCACGACAAAGGATATGTCGGGCCTGGTAATAGTCACATACAGTAGCTTGCCAACCAGCTCCCTGTACCTTCTCTTGTCGACCTCCTTAGTGTCATCATCATAGAGCTTCATGCTCGGGTCTAGGAGTAGTGACAGGTCTACAATCTGCCATGCTTGTCTCTGAAAGAAGATCCGTAACATACTTCCTTTGGGTCATCACAAGACCTCGCTGGTTCTTGGCAAACTCCAGTCCAAGGAAGTAACGTAAATGTCCAAGGTCCTTGGTCACAAATTGTTGGCCTAGGAAGTCCTTGGCATCTTGAATGCCCTGCTCATCATGCCCTGTAACAATAATGTCGCCAACATAAACAAAAATGATAACAGTACCTTGTTGAGTCCTCTGCACAAACAAAGAGTGATCGGCCGTCGATCACACACACCCCGGCTGCTCTATCAAGTCCAAGAGCTCGTGGAACCATGCTCTTGGACTCTGCTTAAGGCCATAGATAACCTTGTGTAGCCTACAAACCTTCTGACACTCCCCCTCAGCAGCAAAACCTAGTTGGCTGCTGCATGTAGACCTCCTCCTGTAGATCACCGTGGAGGAAGGCATTCTTCACATCAAGCTGGTAAAGGGGCCAATCACGTGTCACATCAACAGAAAGTAGAATACACAGAGTAGAATGTTTGGAAACTGGAGAGAAAGTATCCTGATAA